>BSYO01000014.1:12246000-12846000 GCA_033239525.1 Nepenthes gracilis | reverse complement strand
CAAGGCAAAGCGCAGATTCATACATCCTAGTATTCTATATGCTAAGTAAACTCCTTACCTCACCACTATTACACAAGCAAGCGAATGTATGCACATAGAAGGGTGAGTTCATGCACAGAGCTTCCCCTTGGAAGTAGCGTTTGAGGTGGGCTGCGTTCACGTTCGTGGAACCAACTTTTCCGTCCTGGTTCGGAGCTTGTAGGCTCAGATTGCGCAGGCTAGGAGACGAGGAAAGGTCCCTCCCAATTGGGAGAGAGCTTGTTACGGCGGCGAGCTTGCCCGGTGGCCTCGACGCCACGCGAGGACCAAGTCGTCTACCTCGGAATCCGGGCTTTCACTTTCTTATTGTAGTATCGGGCCACTCGATGTTGGTAGGCGGCTGTCCGTATGCAGCGACATCGCGGGCCTCCTCGGCAAGTCTAAGTGCTCCCGAATTTTCAGGAGTTTTCCGGTGGGTCAAAGGACTCCACTCTTAGACTTGGAAGCCCGATCTCGGCCAGAATTCTTTGCTTGATCCCATGCAGGTCAAGGGCGTCTCGCGTGTTGGCTCCCGGGTTGTTCGGTAAGACCCCGAGAGGACGGAAGGGAGCTCGTCGACCCAGAGCCCGGCGTCCTCCAACTTAGTTTTTAACCCGTGGAGCAACGTTCGGTTTGTGACCTCCACTGTCAGTTGGCTGGGGTATGCCCGAAGTGTGGACCGGCTGATACCGAGGTTGGTGCAATACTTAGTGAAGCGTTTCCCAGGTGGGTCCGTTGCCGGTTACCACGACCTCGGGGACGCGAATCTGCGAGACAATGCTATGGCGAAGGAATTCAGGGCATTGTGTTACGTGATTTTGCTTGGCGGAAGTGCTTGACCCACTTGGTGAAGTAGTCGATGCAGCTATGATGAATTTCCGTTGCCAGAGGCAACGGGAAAAGGCGAGAATATCGAGCCCCCATTCTTGAAGGCCCACGGTAACAAGCGATTTTAAGTCTGTGGACCACTGGTGGTGAAGGTTGAAGTGAAGTTGGCGGCTTTCGCATTTCTTCACAAATTCGGTCGTCCTTTTTCATTGAGGGCGAGTAGTAGCCTGCCTCATGACCTTGAAGGCCAAGTTTTTCCGCCTATATGAGATCCATGAGATCCGAGGTGGACCTCGAAGCGCGTAGTCCGCCTCTTGGGAGTTAGGCGGCGGAGGTATGGAGTTGAGTACCCACGGCGATAAAGCCGTCCGCCTTGACTACTGATATACCAACCCGGCTGTCTTTTTGACCCGCTTGGCTTGTTCGGCGTCCTCTGGGAGTGATCAGTTAGCCAAATAGTTTAGGAAAGGAGTCATCAATTTATGCATTTCGAAATCTGCATGGCCTCTGTTTCGATGGGAGCCCTTTCGGGATCTCGCATGTCCCTCGAGTCTTACTCGGGTTTTGGCGGAGTGCCGCCTGCCACCGTCCCTTCCCGATTTTCATGACGCGGAATGTGAACAAGGTCTAGTCTCTCAAAACCTTGAATCATTTCCTTTGCCTTGGCCAAGTATTTGGCCAAGAGCGGGTTATTTGCCTCGAAGCCACCGTTAATGTCAGTTGTGATAAAGCCGTCGAGTTTCTGGCGGAGCATTCGGGCTAGTCTCAAGCCGGCCAGCGAGGCTTCGTACTCAGCAATGTTATTATTCGGCCGGGAAATTGAGTCTCGAGTGAGTATTTTATCTCGAACCCGTCGGGAGTTGCGGAGACAACTCGCGCCATGCCCGCGTCCATGGACGATCCGTCTACATGGAGTTACCCACTCTGGGACTCGACGAGCGATCTTGCTTCTCTTCGTAAGAACATTCATCGAGAGTGGGGTCGTGGTCTCGGCGAGGAAATCGGCCCGATTACTGCGCTACTACGGCGGGCACGAGGCTGGAATTCAATGTCGAACTCGCCCAACTCGATAGCCCATTTGACTAACCTCCCGAAACATCGGGTTTACGGAGGATGGTTTTTAATGGCTGGTCGTGAGGACCACTATACGATGGGCACGAAGTAAGGCCTTAGTTTTCGTGCGGAGGATATTAGCGCTAAGGCCAATTTTTGCTTGCGTGAGTAGCGAGTTCGGGCGGCCAACATTTTGCTCACATAGTAGACCGGCCTGCGGCCCGAGATCCTGTCGCACAAGGACGGAGGCCGGCGCGGTTTTACGTCTCGCGAGGTAGAGGTATAATACCTCTCCGCCCACTGGTGATACCAATAGCGGCGGGCTGGCCAAGTACTGCTTCAATTCTTCGAAAGCAGTTTGGCAGTCCGCGGTCCACTGGAAACCGCTGGATTTCGTTCCCCGCAAGGCTTTGAAAAAGGGCTGGTACTTGTCTCCAGACTTCGCGAGGAAGCGGGACAAAGCTGCCAGTCGCCCTGTGAGCCTTTGAACGTCTTTCACGCTCCGCGGAGGTGTCATGTCGGCGAGTGCTTTGATTTTCGGGGAGTTCGCCGATCCCTCATTTGGGAGACTATGAACCCAAGAATTTTCCGAATAACTCCGAAGACGCATTTAGCTGGATTCAGCTTCATGCGATGCCTTCAAGCACTTGAGCGACTCACTCAAGTCGCGAATGTGGTCGCCGATGACCCTGCTCTTCTGAGCATGTCATCGTAGACCTCCATATTACGCACCGATCGACTTTCGAACATCTTGTTGACGGTACGGTAGGTTGCCCCGAGCGTTCTTAAGGCCAAAAGGCATCACCTTATAACAAGAGGGTGCCTTGGTCGAGTCATGAAGGAGGTGCGTTCCTCATCTTGGGATTCATGCGAATCTGGTTGTAGCCCGAATAGGCGTCCATGAAGCTCGGCTCATGTCTGCTGGGAGTCAACCAGCAGAGTCTATTCGGAGCAGGGAAAAGCTGTCCTTAGGACAGGCTTTCTTAATATCAGTGAAATCGACGCACATCCGCCACTTCCGTTGCTTTTTCTTAACAAGGACGACATTAGAGAGCGAGTCCAGGTATTGGACTTCCCTAATGAAACTGCGTCGGCAGACTTCTTCACCTCCTCTCGGATGGCGATCGCTTTTCGACGGAGTGGTTCCTCGGTACGCCTACTTAGGTTTTGGTCGAGATCGAAGCCCAGCTTGTGGACCATTACTTGCCTGGGATTAGGGCATGTCTGGAGTCGAGCAAAGAGATCTGCGTTCTTTCGTAGAACGCGATCCTCTTCGCCTGATGGCCCGGTGGTGAGCCGCCAATCCCCGAACGCTCTTATCCGGTTCCCAGGTCGGTGGGATCAGATCCGTGGCTTCTCAGGGCTGCGCTCTTTGGAGAGTTGTCTCGTCCCGATGGTCGAGTTCTCCCATAGTTTTATTCTTTGCCGGAAAGGGGCGGGCCATGTAAGCGGAGTCGTCCGGTGACCTGATCGCCCAATGCTTCACCGATTCCGTAGGGAGTTGGGAACTTCATTTTTAGATGTGGTATTGACGTGACTGCCCCAAACGCTGTTAGGCACGGCCTGCCTAGTATAGCGTTGTAAACCGAAGGCAGGTCAACCACCAGAAAGGTTATCGTACGGCTTGCTGTCCTTGGGTAGGTGCCTAAGGTCACTTCCAGTTGGATTGTCCCTTGAACGGGCACCGGTTCGTTATCTAGGCCGTACAGTGGTCCTTCTGCAAGTTTTAGTTGACTCTTTTTTAGTCCTAGTTTAAAGAATGCGTCCAAGTAAAGCAAATCCTTCGAACTTCCATTATCAATAAGACTCGCGGTGGTAGTCATCTTTGCCATACGAAACGAGTCTTTGAAATTACAAGGGGGCGCATGGGGAAATAACATGATTAGAATCACACTCGTTTAAAACCGATAACGTTGTCCACCGTGGCGCTTTTTCCTCCCGATCTGCTGCTCCTTGTAGTCCGCAGGATTTTGGCGGATCGGGTGGTAATCATGTTTACCACCCCGGTGATCTGTTCCCGGGGTGGAGAAGGCTCCTCATTCTCTGCAGCCCCAGAAGTCTGCCCAGTCCCTTGATGAATCTATTGAGGTGTCGCGGCGGACTGAGCTCCTCAATCTCCTCTGCAGGCGTTTTGCAATCCTCGGTTGAAATATGAGATGATGATAATCACAATATTTGGGTAGTTTCCCGGAGTCCTTTTAGTGATTTTAGGCCATTTGAAACTTTTCTCACGGATGCATGAGGGCGTTTGCGCGATATCTGTCAGGCGTGAAAGTAGTGGGCCGTAATCCTTGCGCTGCGCGGCCCGATCCTGTGGCCCTTACAAGTGGGAGTGTTTCTCCCCATGAATTTCCTCTTCCCTTCTCAGGGGGAAGGGTAGAGGCTGTCTGCCCGTTCGGGCGCTTTGCCTCGTTGGCCTCCTCAAAGAGGCAGCGTAGGCCCTAGTGATTGATTAGCCTCGCGGGAATGATTTGAGATTCTTATGGGCAAGGTGCTTAAAAAGTCACCAAAAGTAGCACCGAGATGAAGGCGCTGACTTCATCTCCTCCGTGATCTGGGGATCCTTCGGCCTCGCCACGCCACGGCGATCCCGAAGCGCGGGTTCTCTCTGGTTTTCGTTTGATGTGGGAGAGGTGCCACGCTGCTTCTCTTCCGTCGGCTTGATGCGTATTGAGCCGGGAAGAGGTCGAAGTGAGTACACGGAGGCTGTCAATAGAACGAAGGGAGATGGTGAAAGAGTGTTCGGCATCTCCTTCGGGGTGAGAGGAAAGCATCGGCACATTGCGAGTCCTCCACCCTTGTAGACTCGGTGGGTGCGGAAGTGATCCGGATGGTCAATTGGATCCGCTCCCATCGTATGAATCAAGAGTTGGCAACTTGAACTTTGAAGGGGCCGGACTGGCTCGGGATTTCCCAGTAAAAGGAGATCTGTCCCAGATCTATGGTGTGCTCGTCGTTACGGAACACGGTTCCAGTTTGCTCCACTCGCGGATCGGCGCGAGTGGCGATCTTTTGAGTTGAGGTAATCCCTCAACTCTGTTTTGTCCTGGAGGGTTCAGCGGCCCGGAGGCTGCGCCTCCAGTGGATCTACGATCCGGGAGGCATGCTCGGGACGGTGTGCGGTTTTCGGCCCGAGTGCAGAGGATTTCTTCGCTCTTGGCTTTCTCTCGGGGGCGTGCTCCGGGCGCGTCTGCGAGCTGTTTTGGCCGAAAACGGGAGGGCCCCAGTGCGGAACGTCTCGGGCTTCGGGGGTCTTTTGAGCATCTTCTTTCTCTGGCCACCCTTTTTGTGGCGGGAGGAGGAATGGCTCTTTAGTGGAGCGCTGGTGGCTGCGACTCTTTGGGCGCAAAGTATACCAGACGGGGCGTGTTGGCTGCATCTGCTCCACCAATTCTTTGGAAGTAAGGCGGTGGAGCCCGCTGTGCCCAGATTGACCAGGACTTGACGACATAATCCTGGCCAGGGGTTAGTTGCATCTCTAAGCGGGGGTCGCTAGCACGAGCCCTTGTGTTCACCATCGTAGGGCAGAAAGGTGACAAAGGCGGGTGCGAGAGGTGGGAGTAAGCTTTTTGTTAGCGCTTCCCACAGACGGCGCAATGATGCGTTGTTGCAACGGTGAAAGCAGCCGTCTTCCCACAGACAGCGCCAATGATGCGTACACAGATCCGACTTGAGCATCTTGATTCTCCGGTGGATGTTGGGCTCCGTTCCTTTGAGTGCGGGTCCTGCGCACCACTAAAACAAAACAGAGGTCGGCAAAGTTAACGAGGCGGGAGGAAATCCCACCGATAACTCTCGGCGCTTCAAGTCGGTGAAATGACCTTCAAAGAAAGAAAGAAGAATAAGTTGTCGTGAGGCGGTTTGACCCGGGCGTAAGAGAGCATGAGTCCTTCTTGTATCTCGAGTCGGTGGGAAAGGCGGTAAGCAATCGTGGGGATTCGCTTGTTGCCTTGAAGTTTATGGTGCGATCTCCACAGGCCCCGGAAATCGGAGAGCTTGTATCTAGAAGACTCGGAGTTTTTCAGCCGAGTTTGATCTCAATTCAAGTGTTTTTGTGCTAATTGAAAGCGTGTCGCAGCGAAGGTTCCTGGGGTGATTATGGAAGAGGTGGATGATCCTCCTCCTTTGGAAGGCGAGATCCTTTCCCTCCACCTCAGCTGCTGCCTTCTCGAGATCTCTCGGTTGCCATGGTGGAGGATAGTTTCCTTCTTGTGTCACACTGACTTCCCCAGTTATTTCTTTCCCCTTTGGATTATTACCGTTGGGTTGTTTGGTGGGCAAGAATACGGGAAGATCTGGCGCCTTCCTTATTTGAAGGGCGCAATCTTGTTAGTATCCATTTAGGATCAAAGAGGACGCGTGGAAGGCTGTGGTTTAGGAGGGGTTATGGGCCAATAAAGCCATTCCCATTTTTGTAGGAAGGCGTTATTTGGGCAATCGTAAGGAGAGGGACGGTCAGCGTTCGAGTTGACCGTCGGAGAGTAAATCGTCCTTCGTGGAGCGGGGAAAATCGTTCTGCGGTTGGGCTTGAGCCCACGGTGGAATGGGCCAAACTAAAAAGGGAGGCTGATATAATTACATCTTGCGAGACAGTCAACATTTCGTTGACGTTTGTGAATAATCTGGCCGGTGGTCAACTCAAACGTTGATCGTCGGGGCTTTCCAGTTTGGGATCCGTTTTCTCTGTTGGGCCGGCCCATTTTGAGGCGTACCCATCAAAACTATCTAAGATATTATTTAGATTTCTTAATGCACGGCAATATCGAAATGTTTCCAGCTCCTCTCATTAGATTCCCATCAAATAAACTTGATTAAATTGTATCAATGCCTTAGTTTCACATACGAGTCAAACCCAAAATTATGGAGCATTACATGGTAGAAAATGTCTAAATATTTAGTAAGAGATTTACAAGGACAATGCATGTAGATTTGGTGGTTTTGCGGCTTGGAGAGGGGTTGGATGCAAGTGGTCACAAGGAAATATGGGAGAGAACAATGCAGGATCTTGCATCGCGAAGCACATATTTTACAATTTATTTTTATTTTTTTGACTTTTTTTATATAATTTGTATTGAAAATAGTATTAAAAAATCATAAAATATGCGTTTCGTGAAGCAAGAACCCCGAGCCCTATATAGAGGTGGGATAGAGTTGAGGATCGTGCAGTGGCAACTGCGGCAACAGCGGCAATTCATTGGATGGCTATATATAATAAAGGAGAGAAATATTATGGTTCTTTTAATAAGATGATTTTATATTTATCTATTTAATAATTAGGATTATAAGTTAAGTGGATAAATAAAAAATATTACAAAATTATTTAATTACTTTATATAATCTTTATTATTTATTTATCTAACTTATAATTTTAAACATTAGATTAATATAAAAGTCATCCTACTAAAAAAATTATATTAACACTCAAAAGTAACGGAGGAGGAAGGGAAAGAAAGAGAAAGGAATAATCGGCCGTGACATATCATCTTTGTTTTTAGTCTTTTGTATGTAATCATTCACTTGAGTCCTCAGGAAAATCATATCTAATTATATCTAAGATGTTCTTTAATTATTTAATATGATATGATATTTATTTTATTTATTTATATTATTAAATTTATATATAAGTAAAAATAATAATTAAATAGATGATTAAAAATATTTTTAGAATAATCAGGAATCATTACCCTGACATTATTAATATGAATACTGTCAAATTATATGAAACATTATTTCATATATTACTCATTACTTTGCATACAAAATCGGTAGTTGGTGCGTTGCCAACGAATTTAATAATAAAATAAAATAAAGATGGTTTAATTGATAATGTTTTTGTGTAATGGGGCTAATTTCCATCTCATTTATTAGATTAAAAAATCTTATTATTAAAAAAATTTAAATATTAAAACAATTTAATTAGTTTTTCTTTAAATTTTTTTTATATTAACTTAGATGTTAATATTTTAGTTAATTATTTTAAAATATTTAAATTATAATTATATTTTTAAAAATAAATAATTAAAATAAATAAATAAATAAATGTCTCTATTCTTTTAAAAAAATCAGAGCCATTCAATCGGTGAGCAAAAAATGGAAGCCCCAGATAGCTTGGAGCTTGAAAAATAAATTTTGCAGTCGATTCATAGCATGTTACGTGGGGCGTGGCATGGGGCACTGAGTTCGAAGATGGAATTTCCAAACTCGGAATCAAATCAGGCATGAACAATTGACAGGGGGAGGGAGAGAGAGAGAGAGAGAGAGACCGAGAGATTGAAGAAGGAAGGGGAGAAACGGAGAGCAGAGAGGCTCGGGAATTAGCAATAGAAGGTAAAAACAGAGCAAAAATGGCGGTATTTCTCTCCCTACTAAAAGACGAACAACAACACTCTTTGCATTTGATGCATTGCCACCTCTCTCGTGTCCATTTCGCACCTCCACTCTCCCCTAAACTCCAAACTCTAACCAACGCCCACGCTCACCAACAGACCACAACCCAGCACACGCACGCTCTTCCCTTTCAGCAGTTCGTCTGCAGATTAACAGATCCAGAGGGGCGAGAACCTAGACATATTGTCAGCCATTGCTACCGAGTAAGCTTGCTTTCTTTTCCTTTTACTAAAAATGAGTTAGAAGAAGTTGGCCTTTGTTTCTCAAAGCTTCTCTCCTCTTTTCTCTGCAACTTCGGTAGCTGCTGTTCTCTCAGCCCAGATGGAAAATCAGGACAATGGCTCCCCTGTTCTTCCTCTGCTACTCTATCAGAAATCTCAATACTCATGGGAGGATTGCCATCCTTGCGGCCCAAAGCTGTCAGAGGTCTCCATTTCCCCCCTTTTAATCATATATGGGTTGACAAAGTCCGTTCTGTTTTTATTTCAATTTCTGTTGCTTTTCAGGTGGCTAAGGAAATCAAGCAGCTATACACGATAGCTTTTCCGCTGATCGTCACCGGCCTGCTAACCTACGGGAAGTCCGCCATGTCTATCGCTTTCATGGGCAGACTAGGAAAAGATGCATTAGCTGGCGGCTCTCTGGCAATCAGCTTCGCCAACATCACTGGATACTCCGTCCTCTCGGGCCTCGCCATGGGGATGGACGCCATCTCTTCCCAAGCTTGCGGCGCCAAGCGGTGGCTTCTCGTGGGCCAAACACTGCAACGTACCATCGTGATTTTATCACTCTTCTGCGTACCCATTTCGCTCCTCTGGCTCAACGTCAAGCCCATCCTTTTGTTCTTCGGCCAGGACGCCGGTATCTGCTCCGTGGCCGCCACCTACTTGGCCTACTGTCTCCCTGACCTCATTTTCCAGTGCTTCATTAACCCCCTCAAAATCTACCTCAGGACCCAGAATATCACTCTCCCTCTAATGGTCGCCGCCGCCGTTGCTTTGCTTCTCCATGGCCCTATCAACTACCTCCTTGTCTACCACTTTGGACTCGGCGTCCGTGGGGTGGCGGCGGCGGCGGCGTTCACCGATTTCAATATACTCCTATCGATGCTGATTTATTTACGCGTTACCGGCATTCATAAGCAATCGTGGCGGGGCTGGTCTTTGGAGTGCTTTAAAGAGTGGTCCGCAATATTACGCCTCGCGATCCCAAATTGCATTTCGGTCTGCTTAGAGTGGTGGTGGTATGAGCTCATGATCGTGCTCTCCGGCCTCCTGTCCACCACCGCCACCGACGCCGTAGCCGCCATGGGGATTCTCATCCAGGCAACCTCACTTATTTACATCTTCCCGTCATCGCTCAGCCTGGCCGTATCGACCCGGGTCGGATACGAGCTCGGGGCGGGTCAGCCCGCCAAAGCCAAGATTTCCTCTCTGGTGGCGTTGTCATGCGCCGTTAGCACCAGTTTTATCGCGTTGCTTTTCACGGTGGCGATGCGGAATCTGTGGGGACGGGCGTTCACCGCCGACGAAGCTATTGTGGCGTTAACGGCTGCTGCAATGCCGGTTATCGGTCTTTGTGAGCTGGGAAACTGCCCGCAGACCACCCTTTGCGGCGTCCTCAGAGGCAGTGCGAGGCCGAAACTGGGGGCTAATATTAACTTGGGCTCCTTTTATGGAGTTGGGCTGCCCGTTTCTTTGTTATTGTGCTTCGTAACGGATGAAGGATTATTGGGCCTATGGATGGGCCTACTTTTGGCCCAGTTATCCTGTGCTGTTCTGATGTCACTTGAGTTGATAAGAACGGATTGGGCCCAGGAAGCAGAACGGGCCGAGGAACTCATAGGTGGCGGCGGCGGCGGCGGCGGCGTTGATGGCGACGGTGGCTACGTAACAGAAGACGCCAATCTCAACGAGCCGCTGGTAATCAAGGCGTCATATTAAATATGGACATTTGAACAGATTTTTTTGTTTTTTTGTTTTAATTAATTTTTGCAGTTGGGGGTGTGCAGGTGTTAGAAGAGTGGCATTATACCAATTATAGGAAAGAAATTTTGTGGGTTCTTCAATATATTTTTTCGGCCTTTTTCTTTTTCCTTTTTAATTTGTTTCGTGTAATGCAAAAAGAAAAAAAAGAAGAGAGAAAGAAAACATGTATGTATAATATTAATAATAAGCATCTTTACACTGTTTTAGTTCTACTAATATTTTCCTAATTCTTTAAATTCTAACCCATAATTTTTTAAATCATGATAATAGTTTTTATAAGATCAAAACTCGGTTCAAGTTTCCAACAAATGGTAAAATCTTAAAAAAGTCAAATAATTTGCAATTTGACAATAGCGGATTCCCTTTTTGATGCTACTAATATATTATTAAGAGATACGGCATGTAATATAGTAATTAATATTACTTGGATTAAAAAAAAAAGAATTGATAAATTAACATTATGTCATCTAAAATAAAGAATTATTGAGTAATAATGATTATATGTCCTGATAATTCAAATTAATGTACAAATTAGGAAGATGCGCAATTTTACTGAGATATTCGAATAACAAGGGGTCCAAATTTGATAATTTTAAATTTGAATCTTATGCACCAGAAAAAAATAAATTAAAGATAAAAAAATACGAAACTCACTACCCGATATATCCTAATACTCAAGTTAGTGATATTTCTCAATAAAAAAAAGATAATGAGAAATTTTTTGTTAGAATTGAAAGAAAATGGGAATGAGGGTGGATTTGGAGGGTTTCGCTCCACTTTGTGCACTCAAACGTTGAGTGTCTTTTTTTTTTTTTTTCCCTCTCTCCTCATTTTTTGTTTAGGAGAATATATATTTATAATCTCGAGTCCTACTTGACCGGTTAGCATTTGAAATCCTTGCATATACATAAAGTCATTTTGGAATAGTTATGAAGAGACATTACTTTTAATGTGACACTGACATCCCAATGTAATGAAAAAATCATTTGACCGTTAATGGTATGATTGTTTCAACCATTTTTTGGATCAAATCATTAATTATCTTTTAATTTTAAATAACTAACCGTTTGAATTAGACTTTTCAATTAATATCCCTAAGATTTATTATTTGACTGTTTGGATTAGCTTTGATGTTTCTTGGTCTAGGTCATTGAAGTTTTGGGTCTTATTCCAACTTGGACCATACCCCTCAAAAGGTAATGCTATAATAAAAAGAAACATTATTAAGATGGTAGAAGATTAAGGTGCAACCGTCAAACTTGGTACAACCATTGAACTAACATTCTAAAATGCTCAAGGTCATGCATCTCCACTAGATGAAGGGGAAAAAAAAATGACAATGCCTTAGCTACACCATTTGGAATAGGATGCAATAATACTAACATAATTTTACTATTAAAAAGACATTATCTTATGACCCTAGAGAAATTTAATGGGCACCTTGCATGGCAATGGGATTTGAAACTCTGGCCCAATATGGCAACCAGTCCTGTTGGGCCATGTCGATCACAACCCACATAAAAAGAAAAAAAAGTCCTAGAGAAAAAATGAACAAAAAAAAAAAAATTATTATTAAATATATCATTTGTTAGTTTATTAATTAAATATTACATGTTATAATTTACAAATATTAGAAAATAAAATTAATCACTCACTTATATTAAATTTTTTCTCTCATCGTCATCGTCGCTTATGGATTCTTTTTTATCAATATTATTTAAAATGATCAAATTTTTAATGTGATGTTTTGTATGTAACCAATCATTGAATAATATGCATATTTTTGTTGTATTTGATATCATTTCACTTTATTTTTGTCTATTTCTCAATCCATGATACTTAAAACTTACTTGAATGATGATGTACTTACTTGTGGAGCTAGAAGATCCAATGTCATTAATGTGAGCACGGACGTGTGTTCATCAGTTTTTCACTATAAGAGACTGCATTTGAAGTTAAAAATATACTCAAATTATAAATAGCAAAAAATTTTGTCGATATTAAATTTTTTACAAACCAACTATCATTCTTATTGAGACTACACATCCTCGAATAGAAACACGAATTTGTTTTATTAATTTATATATTTTGCAACCCCTAATTGATTGTTTAATTAACAAAGTCAAATAATATGATGAGACATAAACTTTTATCAATTACCGTTAAACGATTCAAAATATAAATCTAAGATTTGATAATTATTTGATCTCAATCATAAATAATAAAAAATATTTTAATCCAAAAATTAAAATATCTAAAAATAACTTCAAATTTGGTACTAATTCTAACAATTTTATTGGCCAATGGCCGTATACAAATATAAGCTAAACTGATAAAAACTGTTAATCTAAAATATTAAAATTATACATCAATCTAGACCTTTTAAAGACTATTCTCCAAAAGTCTTCCCACCTTATAAAATTCTTACAAGTTTATTCTAACCTTCTAATTTAAAAATTTAGTAAATAATAGTAAAAATAAGTCTAACATTTAATAAAAATATATATATTTTATATTTTTATAAGTGAATATATGAGTGCAGTATATATTTTTTTTCTATAAGTGAATGTCTATCAAATAAAGCATACTAAAAATGATATCACGGTCAAAATCTGAATACTGATAATATCAAATTCTTGATAAGCATGCAAAATTTCATGCACTAATAATTAACCATACTGAAATCTATACAGTTGCAAAAGTTATGCTAAAAATCACATCAATGCTTAAAACTATGAAATGCAAAAATCAGATAATACTTACGAAAATAAAAAAATTATGTAAAAGTCATACAAACATATAAAAATTAATAATCAGTCTTACCCGTATTAATAAATGGTGAATATTAAGTTTGGATTATGATTATTTTTATATAACTAAATACGATATGTTACTATTCACAATCCAAGGATAATCTGACTATATATAATTATATATAATTAAGGTCAAACACCGCTTTTTTAATCGTAAATATTAGGTTTGATATTCAATTTATAAATAATATATTAAAATTTATCTGAATAGATTTTATTAATTATTTATAATAATTTTTATTTAGTCAAATTTAAAGCTTTATCTTTTATATATATATATATATATATATATATATATATATATCATACGGGAGTTATTGATTCTTTTCATTAGAGATAGAGTAGAGTTTTTATTAATTTTATGACATAAAAAACCAATTATACTATAATTTGGGAAGCTAACATAGTTTACAGATTTTTATTAATTTCTTATAAATAAAAAATATATAAAAATAAATATATAGAATTTCTTAACATATAAAAATATAAATATAAATTTTAATAATATGTGGGAATGTTTATACACAAATTTTACTATTCAAATATAATTTGCATAAAATTTCCCTTTGACTTTGTATAAAATAATACATCTTGTTTGCTATTACTTATTTCTACTATTGGATTTGACAATTGTGATATTGACTACAACACATGAATAATATACTTTATAAGCAAGATATGATTAACACCTGTGTTTATTTTCTCTACATTATCAGTCATCTTATATTGGTATAAAATTTTTTAAGGCAGAATAATCCGGTCTAATTTGATAAGCTAACATTTGATAATTTCTTCAATATTTTAAAAAAATTAAAAATATAATTAAATATTATATTTATGAATATTTTATTTTTAATAAATTTAAAATTTTACTTCAATTTATTTTTAAAAAGTTTATATTTATTTTCATTATCAGTGTTATATAATAAAAATTATAATTATTCTGATAAAATGTAAAGTTATTAGTAAATGCATAATAATTGACTTAACAATGATTTTAGTGTTATATATTGAGTGCATATAATCATTCTGATAATAATGAAAATTATCGGTGTTATATGTTTATCTCCGGTGTTATATAATAAAAATTATAATTATTTTGATAAAATATACTGTTATTAATAAATGCATAATAATTAACTTAACAATAAATTTAATATTATATATTGAGTGTATATAAGTTTGTTAGTAATAAAATAAAATATTTTAAAATAATATTTAATAAGTTTTGTTGGGTCCAGTACCCAGGGTCCCCAATCGGGTGGGAAAATACTTGGCCCAAGTGGCCCAGAATATGAGCGCTCGGACGTACCCGAAAAGAGTCGAGAACACCTTGAGGCGCAAAGAATGCAAAAGGCAACGAAGCTTAGTTATCAGGCGCGTGACCACCCGCCATGAAATCAGACGGACCTAGCAAAGGTACGAGGACTCTCGGGCGTCCGGGAATGCCAGCTCGGCTAACAAATCCTTGAAGCGGCGTGCGGTCTGCGGCGCACTACCCTTTACCCGGCTGACACCTTGATCATCGTCATAGCCGTCGACATTCACGGCGCGGAGCGGATCGAGCAGTGAGATTCACTCCCGTACTTTGGCGCATCGGCGTTGCGAGCACGTGTCGGTGGTCGGTGGCCACTGGCACCCTACAGTTAACGGCATTATTACTGCCTATAAAACCTCAAGCCTCCTACGAAGAAATCTCTCTCTCTGGGCTTGATCCCTTCTCTCTTATTCTAAAATTTTTCGATTTAAGCTTTGATTGGTTTTCGGTGATCGCGCCTTTGCGAACAATAGAAATCACTCGGACACTGAAGGGGCCAACTTAGAAAAAGCTCTCGGCCTTGTATTGATTTTGTAACCCAACGTGCTCATAGTGAAATTTTGCAGGCTCGGCCTCGTGGTTTTCCCTCCTCATTCAAGAGGAGGTTTCCACATAAAACTCCGGTGTTCAATCTCTACTACTCTAATTTCGACATTTCATCATTTTGCATTCGTTTCACCTTGAATCATCCCAACTCATTTGTGTTGCTTGGACCCGAAGATCGAGCATAACATTGGCGCCGTCTGTGGGAAGGGGACAAAAGTCGACTTCTCACCTTCTTAGATCACGTTTAACCACCGTCATGACATTTACTTCCAAGCATCATAACATGGTGAGCACCGGAGCGTGGCAAGCGCACCACCCCGAGCCACTACCGACACCAACGGGAGGATGCCCCCGAGCCCGTGTGGGCGCCGAAAACCATCCGGATCGGTCGTAAGGGATTTGGCGACCAAAATGGGCGACATATCCAAGGCCGTCTTGCCCTCGCCTGGGAAAGAGAGAGAGCGGGGAGCGCCTTCCCGGGGCTCCAGGCGGCTATCCGAGAGACGGAGGAAGGAGGCGCGGCGCGGTGAGGCGCCCGCGGGGCAAGAGCCACCAGAACCCAGGTGGCCTCAAGTGGCGAGGATCCCTCGAGCCTGGAGGATCGTCTTGGTCCCGGTCTCGGGGACATCGGAAAATCACGCGAGAGGCGCGCACGCGCGGGGTCGAAGGACCCCAGAGGCGGCAAACCACCGGCCCTAGCAGGCCGAGGCACCTCCTCGCGCAAGGAGGGCAGCAGCTCCACCCCATGTGGAGGAGAGATTGGAAAAAGTCTGGAATCGAGTCTTTGGAGAAAGCAGTGGGGCGAGCGTCCCGCAATCTCCATTCACAGCAAACGTCAAGTCGAGGGTGCTCCCCTCGAAGTTTAAAATGCCCAGCCTAGAGGCATACGACGGAAGTGCCGACCCCATGGACCACCTGAATATGTTTCGGGAGCACTTAAGCCTTCGGGGGCTTGATGAGACGGCAATGTGCCAGTGCTTCCCCTTAACATTGAAAGGGCGCGCGGAGTTTGGTTCTACGGGATGCCGCGGGCTCCATTAACACCTTGGCGGGGCGGCGTGGCGTTCTGTCGATTCGCCTCAGGCGAACAGTAGAAGCAGCCATGGCATCTCACCGCGTGAAGCGCGGAAGCCGGGGAAAGCTTGAGAAGCTTCTGGCCGGGTTTGTGTCGAGGCAGGAGGACGGATACCCAAGGCATCGATGGCGTGGTGACGCCTTCTGTCGGCCTCGAGGGGGTTCCTTCTTCAAGCACCTTATCCATAAGGGCCCCGTACTTTTGAAGAGGCCGAGTCCATAGCAAGGGCCTATATTGCGGCGGAGGAGGCTAACGAAGCAAAACGCCAGACGAGGAGCGAGGACTACCGCCCAGGGACGAGAGGTAGTGAAGAGGAAGGCCGGGGACTATCGCGAGTCCCCGTTCGTGGCAAGGCATCAAAAGCACCACAAGCCGAGATGCACACACGTAGAGGCGTTCCCCGACACGTCTCACTCCCTTGAGCGACACGCGGACAAGCGTTTGATGCAAATTCGAGGAAAAGTTCGTGAAATGGCCCATGCCATTGAAGAATCGGGAGGTGGAGACAAGCGAAATCTTGTGATTTCCATCGCTGCGGAGGCCACACTCGAAGGCTGCAAATCTGCGCAAGGGAGATCGAGGCACGATAAGAGGGGACACCTCAACCGCTTCTGAGAGATCAAGGCAGTCCTCGGGAGGCGGTGATCGGCGGCGAGATCCTCCGGAACGGGGTGGCGGCCGGAGTTATAAACATGGTGTCACACGGCCGGCGAGAGATGGAGGAGAGAGCATGGAGCATCAAGAGACCTCGGACCCGATCCAGGGGCGAAGTCATCTACTTTGGTAAGGACGACATGTCTCATGTAACTTCACCCCACTCGACCCTTTAGTTATGCTTGCACTCGTCTCGAGATGGGACGAGCGACTTCCCATCGAAGCGTGTTTTTGTTGATAATGGAAGTTGAGAATTTGCTTTATCTCGGCGCCTACTATAAGTTAGGATTAAAAAGAGACCAAATGAAGGCCCCGGAGGGGAGCCGCATTTATCTGAACTTCGATAACGGCGATCCTGTTCGGGGCATTATGCAGTGGAGTCACCTTGGGGGCGTATCAGGGGCTGCGTCAAAAGTCCTCACCTTCTGGTGGTGGACCTCCCGTCCGTTTATAATGCAATCCTCGGACGTCCTGTCGACCACTTTTGGAGCCGTGACCTCCATCCCGCATCTCAAGATGAAATTTCCCACTAAATTTGGCGTCGGGAAGTCTTGGCGGCGATCCGTGGGGAGAACATGTTACATCACGAGGTCACACGAACCCCCTTCCCGACCAATGGAAGATCTCGACCTCGGGGCGAGGCGACTCTCCAACAAGCACAGGTGGTGAGCCTACCGATCGGATCGATTGGATCAGGGACCACGAGAGGTGCGTCCGGATAGGAAGCTCTCTCCAGAGTCCGTCAGAAACCCTTACGACGCTCCTAGGGGAGAGCGGACATCTTTGCTTGGTCCCAGCGGACATGCGGGGGGATTTCCCGAAATCATAACCCGCAGTGGCGTGGATCCCCACCACAAGCTGTTAGACAAAAGCGCGAGAACTATTCAACGGAAAAGGTGATTGCTATCAGGAAAAGTGAAGAAGCTCTGGGCCAGCTGAGTTCATCAGAGGTGCAGTACCGGAGTTTGGCTCTCAACGTAGTAATGGTGAAGAAGAGCGGCGGAAAGTGGAGGATGTGCGTGGACTTCACCGACCTCGACAAGGCTGTCCAGAAAACTGACTTTCCACTCCCGGGGGGGCCCGGTAGTGGACTCGACCGGCGGCTACGAGTTGCTTAGCTTCATGGGCCAGCGTACTCGGATATAACGAGATCAAGATGCATGCGAGAGGGCGAGGAGGCATACATCGTTCATGGCCAGAGCCGAGGGGCGTCTTATTCAAGGTGATGCCCGCCCGGACTCAAACCTTGGCAGCATGACATACGGCTAATCAGACAAGATCTTTGAAAGCATTAGCGGGCATTGGAAGTCTCGTTGGCGACATGCTCGTCAAAAGCACCGTCGGTGGAAGTCATGTCGAAGACCTAGCGGAGACCTTAGGAGTGCTCGGGCGCACGGAATGATGGCTGAACCCGGCAAGTGCACCTTTGGGGTGTCGTCAGGGAAGTTCCTCGGTTTCATAGTGTCACAACGAGGAATCGAGGCGAACCCGAAAAGATCCGAGGCCATCTTGGACATGAAGTCCCCTCGGATTTGTGAGGGGCGTCGAGGCTCACGGGGCCAGTGGCGGCCCTCTCCGTTTCCTAGCAAATCAGTGAGAAGCATCTGCCATTTTGAGGCACTCGGGGCCAAAACCCCAAGGGTTTATTTGGGCAGTGAAGTGCGAAGAAGCGTCCCAGGGGGCTCAGGCGTACTTAGCCAATCCACCTCTCTGGCCTCCCCACTGGGAGAGGAACTCTGTTTGTACACATCGGTGACCGGCCAGAGCAGCAGGGTCGGTCTGGTGAAGCTGACATCAAGGAGATCGCGCCGTAGGTATATTACGTCGGCAAGGCATTTGTTGGTCAGAGACCCGTATCCGCATGTCGAGAAAGGTAGCGTTAACTTTGGTGTACTCGGCTAGGAAAGGCTGAGACCTTACTTCAGGGCTCACAAGATCGTGGTCGTGTGGCCGACCCGACCACTAAGAACCATTTGCAAAAGCCCGAGGTCGGGCGGCCCGATCAAGTGGGCTATCGAGCTCGGTGGTCGATGCTCGAGTTCGGGCCCGGCCCGCCATAAAGGGCCAGGCCCTTGCGGACTTTATGGTAGAAACAACAGCACATCAAGGCGAGGACATCGCCAAAGGCGGCGAAGGGGTGAAGAAGCGGAATTCATTCCGGCATGGACTATGCACGTGGGCCGGATCCTCCATGAAGGATGGGCTGCTGAGTTTGGAGTCATCTGCGAACTCCCATGGGATACGAGATAAAGTACTCGGTGACCTTGGGGTTCCGGCAACAAACAACGTGGCAGTACGAGGCCCGCTCACGGGAATTTGCGGTTGGCAAAGGAGTGCTCGGCGAGAGCCTAGTAGTCTATAGTGACTCGAGCTTGTTGTCGACCAAGTCCTTGGAAACTTTCAGTCGGCACTCGGCTTTCAGTACCTCGCAAAAGCAAAGAGTTGGCCTCGCATTTCGAGAAGATCAAATTTGTGCACATTCTAAGGAAGGAAAGCGAGAAAGCGGAACACGTTGGCAAAAGCGACGGCGAGACCTAAGGCGATGCGACAAAGGAATGAGAAATTCTGGAGGCGACCCTCCATAGAAGAGCCGAGGCCGAGGTCATGCAAGTGTCGGGAATGACACTTGGATGACCGCCTACTTGAGATACCTCACCGGTGGTGTTTTGCAGGGACTCCGCGAGCCGGAAGGTGAGGAAGTCGCGAGGGTGAGTACCGTCATAGGCGGCCGACTATACCGTCGGGGTACTCGGCCCCCTATTTGAAGTGCCTTACCCCCAGGAGGAGGTCACGCACTTGAGAGGTGCATCTAGGAATCTGTGGATCTCACATTGGGGGCAAGAACCTAGCATTCAAGATTATGCGGCAAGGGTATTATTGTGTGCGATGAGGAGTGATGCCATGGACTTTGTGCGCAAGTGTGAAAATTGCGAGTCCACGGCGGTGTAAGCCTGACCTCACGTGGAGCTTCAAGCATTACAATCTCCTTGGCCGTTTGCACGATGGGGACTCGACATCCTCGGACCATTTCCCATTGCGCCCGCTCGAGAGAAAGTTCCTCATCGTTGGGATAGACTACTTCACCAAGTGGGTAGAAGCAACGCCAGCAGCAAGGATAAGCGGCGGAGCGCGACCAGGGTTCTGCGAGTATCGTTTGCGAGTTTGGGGTGCAGAGAGCATCATCACGAGATAATGGGGAGATGCGATTCACCGGAAGGCGGTTGCAGTGCTGTCTAGCCTTAGAATCAATTTAATTCATACATCATGGCATATCCTCGGGCGGCGGCCGAGTGAAATCACGAACGGGACCATCTTGCATGGACTCAAGACCATTGCTAGACTCAGGGGGGCTCGTGGGTGGACGAGTTGCCATCCATCCTCACGGGCGTACGGGACAACGGCGGGGAGCCTACGAGAGAGACCAGATTCGGCTGTGCTACGGGGTCGAGGCTGTCATACCACTAGAAGTGGGCCTCCCAAGCCTCGAGGTAGAACACTTGACCCCGGCGTCAATGACCCGCCGCTCGAGAGCACCTAGACTTCTTTGGAGGAAGCCGAAACAAGGCCTGACTTTGTGTGGCGATGTACAAAAGCAGTGGCCCGCTATTACAACAAGAAGGTAAAAGCGCGGCGGTTAAGTCGGAGACTTGGTGTTAAAAGCATTGCGGCAACGGAAAGAATGCCGGCGAAACAAGCTCTCTCGGGTGGGAAGGACCCTTCTGGTCTGTTGATACTTCAAAATGGGCGTACAAACTACGAACCCAAGAAGGTGGGCTAATCCCTCGTACATGGAATGCGGCACACCTCAAAAGTACTACCGGTAGGGGACGAGGCGGTCAAAATAAAACTTGGGCGCCAACCCGGCAGTCGGACGGAAGAGGTCGAGCAATATAAAACTTGGCGCCAACCGGCGGCGGCCCAGTCGGACCAAGAGGTCGAACGATAAAACTTGGCGCCCAACCGGCGGCCGGTCGGACCCCAGTCGGACCAAGAGGTCGGGCGATAAAACTTGGCGCCGGCCGAGCGGCCCCATCGGTCGGACCCAGAGGTCGGGCAATAAAACTTGGGCGCCAAAGCGGCCCCATCAGTCGGACCCAAGAGGTCGGGCAATAAAACTTGGGCAACCCGGCGGCGGCCCCAGTCGGACCCAAGAGGTCGAGCAATAAAACTTGGCGCCCGGCCAGGCGGCCCAGTCGGACCAGAGGTCGAGGCAATAAAACTTGGGCGCCAAGGCGGCCCAAGCGGTCGGACCCATGAGGTCGAGCAATGAAACTTCGGGATCGGCCAAGGCGGCCCAGAGGTCGAAAAAAAAAAAAAAAAAAAAAAAACGAAGTTAAAGAAGAAAGAAGTGCGACAAGAGACTCGGCAAAAAGGCTTCTTTATTTCATAAGTGTACAAAGAATACATGTACAAAGGAGAAAATAAACTAAGTACATCAATGGGCTGTGGTGACTCCCGAGGGACATGGCGGCTCGGGAGGCCAGGGGCCCGGAGAAAGGGGATCTTCGGCTGGGCCGGCTGGCTTGAGGCGGGAAAAGGCCTCCCGAGCATGAAATAAGTCCTCGGCTCTCAATGCGGTGGCGTTGATGGGGTGGAATATCCCCGAAGGAAACGAGGGACGAATGAGGCGAAGCACTCGGCACATCTGGATGCCCTCCCGGTACTTGCGCTCCGGTAATGGCGAAATGTCCTCGGGCCTAGGGATACTCTCGGCCTCTCGTCTAGCGGCGCAACTTCTCTGTTGACGCCTTACTACCTCGTTCAAGGAAGCATTCTCCTCCCTGGCGCCCGTGGCTTCGGCCTCGGCCTTAGACGAGGCCTCTCGGCCCGGCCTCCAACTCTTCCGGTTAGGTGAGACCCGACGACCCGTCCGAAATGTATTTGAGCCTCTCGACCATGACTTGGAACTACGTCAAAGAAAAGAGATTGTTAGTACAAAGAAAGTAAAGAGAAGGACAGAGAGAGCCTCGAAAGGAAAGCGGAAATACCTCGGAAGCAAGGAGGCCGCTACTTAAAGGGGCCTCTCAATTGACCTCGGAGGCTGGAGCCTGCGGAAGGCACCACGAAACTCAGGCCCGGCCTCGGGAGTAGAAGTCACCCGGAAGGAGCAGGCGGGTGGGGGCTCGGCAGGCGGACGCCTCGACCCGGCCTCGAGAATAGGAGTATCCACGGAAGGAGGGTGGGGCTCGACAATAAGTGCTTCCACCTCCATCTCCAAGGCCCGAGGCCATGAACGCTCGGGGACCCCTCATCGGGGAACCTCATCGGGCGCTCGCCCTCATCTGCAGGCCTGGGATGGCGGGAGCTCGCGACGACCTCATCTTGGCCTTGGCCCTGAGAGTCCTCGACCTCGAAGATCTCGGATGGATGCCTGCGGAAGTGGACGGTTCTCGAGGAAGATCGGGAGAAGCTCCGAGGGCGAGAACTCTCAATCGTTTGGACTTAGGAGCTCAATCACTTCATCGATCCTCGGCGAGGATCCTCAGGAGGCCCCGGAGAAATAAAGGCATGTAGAGTCCTCAACCCCGGGGCCCTCGGAAATGAGGATTTCTTTCTCTCGAACGGAGGGCGATAGCGTCCTCGCCCTCGAGATCGTCCTCGTCGAAATGATACCCCCTAAAGAGGCGGCTCCACTACACTCAGGGCGCTTTGAGCCCTCAACGTCCGGCGATGTGATCTCTCGGACGGCTGCTTGGCTCCACTCGGGCCAGGCGAACTTTGGATTACCAAAGTCCTGTCCTCTTCTTGACTTCTTCTTCTTCTTCTTGGACTTCTCGGGAGTGGACTCGGCCCACTTGGCCTCCATGAGGTTCTCGGGCAGCAACCGGATGTTTCGTTTGTCCAAATGGAGCCCCCGAGATTTTCCTTGATGAGATCCGTGATCTCCTTCGAGCTTCCTTTATCATTAAGGGAAGGCTCGAGTGCAGTGTCGGGGACCACCTTCCCCATTTGTTGGGAATGGCCCATGAGCGTTGGGGCCAGGAAGAAGAACTTGTCTTTCCACCTCTTGGTGGAATCGGGATTCCACCACAAAGCGCAAAGGGAAAGTCAGGCCGAGGGTCATGGTAATCCGAGTCGAGGTTATGCGTGAACCTAAACATGACCTTGACTAAGTAACGTTCAATGACTTCTCTTTGCAGCGTAGAAAAACGCATAAGGAGGCGAGATACCTCATGGCGTTGGTGAGTCTGCCGAGTGGGACTCCCAGGTCCCTCGTGATCTCGTACGGCTCAAAGGAAGCTGAAACCGCAGCCCGCTCTTGGTGGATCTCGTAGGCGTGATGAAACCATCGGGCGTGAGGCCTGTCGGTCGGCTCTGGCACAACCATGGCCATGTCACCGGGGATCTCATCTGAGGCCCGTAGTTCCTCGAGCCTCTCGTTGGTCGGTTGACAGCCAGCAATATCTCTAACTCAGGAGCCACCATTTTGGGACTTGAGAACACAAGAGAATGAAGGGCTCTGAGGAATGCAAAGGGAGGAGGCGAAGGTTTGGAAAGCGGAAGGCTTTGCGAGAGGAAGACAAGAAGGAAGGCAATGAAGAGTTTTGAAAGCAGCGGGGAAGGCGCCTTTTATAGGCAAAAATTTGAAAAAGACGCATCATGACCGGGCCACGCGTCGCTCGGCCATTCGTTTAAGGAAAAATTGCAATTCCACGTGTCGCTCGGCGGTAGCCCGAAATGAAATGATGACTTCGCCCGCGTGGCGTCCGAACGCCGTCAAGGATTAATGGCCCATGGCGTGTCGACCATCCGTTCGCTCAAGCGAAATGATGATCTTTACCTTCCCAAGGCATCGGCCGAGCGCCTCACCTCCGCGTTTAATGCTTCAAAGACTAAAGCAGCGGCGGCGAGTCCCAGAGCGAAACCACTCGCCCAAGCAGGAGTTCTCGGACAAAATGATTTTCTAAGAATTTCTAACTCCAAGTCGCCTCGGCCGGGAGGATTAGAAGAACATGCCAAGCGGTCGAAGATCTCGGACCCTTTGGCATGGGGGGCTAGTGTTGGGTCGGTACCCGGGTCCCCAATCGGGTGGGAAAATACTTGGCCCAAGTGGCCGAGAATATGGCGCTCGGGCGTGCCAGAAAGAGTCAGAGAACACCTTGAGGCGCAAAGAATGCAAAGGCAACGAAGCTTAGTTATCGGGCGCGTGACCACGCGCCCATGAAATCCGCGGACCTAGAAGAAAAGCGAATGAGGACTCTCGGGGCGTCCGGGAATGCCGGCTCGGCTAACAAATCCTGCTGAAGCGCGTGCGATCTGCGGCGCACTACCCTTTGCCCGGCTGACACCTGATGTGTCACCGCCGTCGACATTCGGCACGGAGGCGGATCGAGCGGCTGAGATTCACTCCCGTACACTGGCGCATCGACGCGTTGCGAGCACGTGTCGCGGTCGGTGGCCAGCGCGGCACCCTACCGTTGCGGCATTATTCTGCCTATAAAACCTCAAGCCTCCTACGAAGAAATCTCTCTCTCTCTCTGGGCTTGATCCCTTCTCTCTTATTCTAAAATTTACTCGATTTAAGCTTTGATTGGTTTTCGGTGATCGCGCCTTTGCGAACAATAGAAATCACTTTCGGACACACTGAAGGGGCCAACTTAGAAAAAGCTCTCGGCCTTGTATTGATTTTGTAACCCAACGTGCTCATAGTGAAATTTTGCTGAGGCTCGGCCTCGTGGTTTTCCCTCCTCATTCAAGAGGAGGTTTCCACGTAAAACTCCGGTGTTCAATCTCTACTACTCTAACTCGACATTTCATCATTTTGCATTCGTTTCTTTGACTCATCCCAACTCATTTGTGTTGCTTGGACGAAGATCCGCAACATAACATTGGCGCCCGTCAGTGGGAAGGGGACAAAAAGTCACTTCTCACCTTCTTAGATCACGTTTAACCACACGTCGCAAAGATTTACTTCCAAGCATCATAACATGGTGAGCACCAGAGCGCAGGCAAGCGCACCACCCCAGGCCACTACTCGACACCAGCAGGAGGATGCCCCAAATCCCCGTGTGGGCATCGAAAACCATCCGGATCCAGTCGTAAGGGATTTGGTGACCAAAATGGGCGACATATCCAAGGCCGTCTTTGCCCTCGCGCAAGGGAAAACGAGAGAGCGGGAGCGCCTTCCCGGGGGCTCGTGCAGAAACATCCGAGACGGAGGAAGGAGGCGCGAGCGCGGTCAGGGCGCCTGGCCGGCAAGAGCCACCAAGAACCGGGTGGCCTGGAAGTGGTGAGATCCTCGAGCCCCGGAGGATCGCCTTGGTCCCCGGTCTCGTGGGACATCAGGGAAAATCACGCCCCGAGAGGCGACGCACGCGCGGGGGGTCGAAGGACCCCGAGAGGCGGGCAAACCACCGGCCTAACGACCGAGGCACCTCTCAACGCAAGGAGGACGCTCCACCCCATGTGGAGGAGAGATCGGGAAAGTCTCGGAATCGAGTCTTTGGAGAAAGCAAGGGGCGAGCGCCCATGCAATCTCCATTCACAAAGAACGCCAAGTCGGGTGCTCCCCTCGAAGTTTAAAATGCCCAAATTTGCAGGCATACACGGAAGTGCCGGACCCCATGGACCACCTCAATATGTTTCGGGAGCACTTAAGCCTTAAAGGGGGCTTGATGAGACGGCAATGTGCAGTGCTTCCCCTTAACATTGAAAAGGACGCCGTAGTTTGGTTCTACGAGGATGCCGCGGCTCCCGTTAACACCTTCGGCGAACCGCGGCGAAAGGTTTCTGTTCCAAATCGATTCGCCTCCAGCAGTAGAGTAGAGCGCCATGGCATCTCACCGTGAAGTGAAGCTGTGGAAAGCTCCGAGAAGCTTCCGGCTGTGTTTGTGTCCGAGGCCGATGTATACAAGCCGCCTCGATGGCGTGAAGTCGAACGCCTTCTGTCTGCCTCGAGGGGGTTCCTTCTTCAAGCACCTTATCCATAAGGGCCCCTACTTTTAAGAGGCCGAGTCCATAGCAAGGGCTATATTGCGGCAGAGGAGGCTAACGAAGCAAAACGCCCAGCAAGGAGCTGCAGGACTACGCCCCGAGGACAGAGGTAGTGAAGAGGAAGGCCGGGGGTTCTCCCGCGATCCCCACGTTGTGGCAAGGCATCAAAAGCACCACAAGCCCGAGATGCACACACGAGAGACGTTCCCCAACACGCCTCACTCCCTTGAACGACAGCGCGACAAACGTGGCGATGCAAATTCGAGGGAAAAGTTCGGAAATGGGCCATTGCCATCAAGAATCCGAGGAGGTGGAGACCAAACGGCACTGTGATTTCCACGCTGCGGAGGCCACACTCATCAAGCGCAAATCTGCAAAGGGAGATCAAGACTGATAAAGAGGGGACACCTCAACCGCTTCGCAGATCCGGCGATCCCCGGGGCAGCAATGAGATCAGCAGCATCCTCCGAGGAATGTGGTGGCGGCTGAGTTATAAACATGGTGTCCCACACGGCCCGAGAGATGGAGGAAGAGAGCATGAGCATCAAAGAGACCTCGGACCCGATCCCGAGGACGAAGTCATCTACTTTGTAAGGGACGACATGTCTCATGTAACTTCACCCGCTCGACCCTTTAGTTGTAATCGCACTCGTCTCGAATGGGACGAAACGACTTCCATCCAAACGTGTTTTTGTTGATAATGAAAGTTCAAGAAATTTGCTTTATCTCGACGCCTACTATAAGTTAGGATTAAAAAGAGACCAAATGAAGGCCCCAGGGGAGCCCATTTGATGTTCGATAACGAGCGATCCCCGGGGGCATTATCAGACACCGAGGTCACCTTGGGGACGTATGCGAGACCAAACAAAAGTCCTCACCTTCCCCGGTGGTGGACTCCCGTCCGTTTATAATGCAATCTCGGACGCCCCTGTCTCGACCACTTTGGAGCCGTGACCTCCATCCCGCATCTCAAGATGAAATTTCCCACTAAATTTGGCGTCGGGAAAGTTCTTGGCGAGCGGTCCGTGGGGAGAACATGTTACCTCATCACAGTCACACGAACCCCCTTCCCCAACCAATGGAAGATCTCGACCTGTGGGACGAGGCGACTCTCCAACAAGCACAAAGTGGTGAGCCTACCGATCGGATCCGATGGATCCCGAGAGGACGAGAGGTGCGTCCATAGGAAAGCTCTCACCGAGTCCGTCCGAGAAACCCTTACGACGCTCCTAAGGGAGAACGCGGACATCTTTGCTTGGTCCCCAGCGGACATGCCGGGGATTTCCCCCGAAATCATAACCCACAGGCTGGGCGTGGATCCCCACCACAAGCCTGTTAGACAAAAGCGCAGGAACTATTCAACGGAAAAGCTGATTGCTATCCGAGAAGAAGTGAAGAAGCTCCTGGACGCTGGGTTCATCCGAGAGGTGCAGTACCCGGACTGGCTCAACAGTAATGGTGAAGAAGAGCGGCGGAAAGTGGAGGATAATGGTGGGACTTCACCGACCTCAACAAGGCTGGTCCGAAGACAGCTTTCCACTCCCCAGGTGGGCCGGGGTGGACTTTCGACCGAATAAGCTCAGTTGCTTAGCTTCATGGACGCGATACTCGGATATAACGGTCAAGATGCATGCAGAGGACGAGGAGCATACATCGTTCATGACACCACCGAGGAACGTCTTTACAAGGTGATGCCCTTCGACTCAAGAACGCAGCGCAACATACCGGCTAGTCAACAAGATCTTTGAAAGCAGACAAGGTGAGCGTGGAAGTCTACGTTGACGACATGCTCGTAAAAGCACCGGTGGAAGTCATGTCAAGACCTGGAGACCTTCCGAGTGCTCGGAGCGCACGAATGAAGGCCGAACCCCAAAGAAGTGCACCTTTGGGGTGTCGTCCGGAAGTTCTCGGTTTCATAGTGTCACAACGAGGAATCGAGGCGAACCGAGAAAAGATCCGTGCCATCTTGGACATGAAGTCCCCTCGGGTGTGAGGGACGCCCGAGGCTCCCGGACGAGTGGCAGCCCTCTCCGTTTCCTAGCCAAATCACCGAGAAGCATCTGCCATTTTTCAAGGCACTCGGGGGACCGAAAACCAAGGGTTTCGCTGGAACACCGAGTGCGGCTGCCAGGGGCTCAAGGCGTACTTAGCCAATCCACCTCCCGGCCTCCCCACTACCGGGAGAGGAACTCTATTTGTAGACTGGTGACCGACCGAGCACCGGGTCGGTCTGGTGAGGCAACATCAAGGAGATCAGCAGAGGTATATTACGTCAGCAAGAGGCGGGCTGATTCAGAGACCCGTATCCGCATGCCGGGAGAAGGTAGCATTAACACCGGTGTACTCCAGCAGGAAGCCGAGACCTTACTTCTCGAGCTCACAAGATCGTGGTGCCGACCGACCACCCACTAAGAACCATTTTTGCAAAAGCCCGAGGTCTCCGGGCGTGATCAGTGGGCTATCGAGCTCGGTGAATTCGATATCGAAGTTCAAAGCCCTGACCGGCCATAAAGGGCCAGCCCTTGCGGACTTTATGGTAGAAACAACAGCACATCAAGACGAGGACATCGCCGAAGCAGCGGGGGCTGAAGAAGCAGAATTCATTCCAGCATGGACTATGCACGTGGACGGATCCTCCATGAAGGATGGCTGCGGGGCTGGAGTCATCCCGAACTCCCATGGATTCGAGATAAAGTACTCGGTGACCTTGGGGTTCAGCAACAAACAACGTAGCAGAGTACGAGGCCCTGCTCACAGGACTGCGGTTGGCAAAGGAGTGCTCGGCCAAGAGCCTAGTAGTCTATAGTGACTCCGAGCTTGTTGTCAACCAAGTCCTTGGAAACTTCAAGTCGGCAAAGACTCGCCTTTCCAAGTACCTCGCAAAAGCAAAGGAGTTGGCCTCGCATTTCGAGAAGATCAAATTTGTGCACATTCTAAGGGGAAGAAAACGAGAAGGGAACACGTTGGCAAAGGCAAAGAGCTGCCCTGAGACCTAAGGCGAGACGACAAAGGAATGAGAGAAATTTCGAGCGACCCTCCATAGAAGAGCCGAGGCCGAGGTCATCAAGTGTCCGGAATGACACTTGGATGACCGCCTACTTGAGATACCTCACCGGTGGTGTTTTGCGAGGACTCATGACCAGGTTTAAAGGTGAGGAAGTCCGCGGCCGGGCTGGTAATCGTCATAGACGCATCGACTATACTGGTCGGGGTACTCAAACCCCCTATTTGAAGTGCCTTACCCCGAGGAGGCAGAGTACGCACTTCAAGAGGTGCATCTAGGAATCTGTGGATCTCACATTGGGGGCAGAACCTCAGCATTCAAGATTATGCGGCAAGGGTATTATTGGCCAACGATGAGGAGTGATGCCATGGACTTTGTGCGCAAGTGTGAAAATTGCAGGTCACGGCAGGTGTAAGCCACTTGACCTCACGTGAGCTTCAAGCATTACAATCTCCTTGGCCGTTTGCACGATGGGGACTCGACATCCCGGACCATTTCCCATCGCGCCTCGGAGAAAGTTCCTCATCGTTGGGATAGACTACTTCACCAAGTGGGTAGAAGCAACGCCACCGGCAAGGATAATCGAGTTTAACGCGACCCCAGTTCCCGGCGAGTATCGCTTGCGAGGTTTGGGGTGCCCGAGAGCATCATCACGAGATAATGGGACGCAGATTCACCTAAGGCGCGGTTACAGCAATCGCATGCTAGCCTTAGAATCAATTTAATTCATACATCTCGTGGCATATCCTCAGGCCAACGCCAGGTAGAAGTCACGAAACGAGGACCATCTTGCATGGACTCAAGACCAAGCCGCTAGACTCCGGCTCGTGGGTGGACGAGTTGCCATCCATCCTCGGGCGAGACGGGAAACCGGCGAGGAGCCTACGAGAGAGACCCGATTCAGTTGTGCTGCGGGGTCGAGGCTGTCATACCACTAGAGTGGGCCTCCCAAGCCTCCGAGTAGAACACTTCGACCCGAAAGCGCCAATGACCGCCGGCCCGAGAGCACCTAGACTTCTTGGAGGAAGCTCAAACAAGGCACAACTTTGTGTGGCGATGTACCAAAGCGAGTGGCCCGCTATTACAACAAGAAGGTAAAAGCGCGCGGTTCAAGTCGGAGACTTGGTGTTAGAAGCATTGCGGCAACAGGAAAGAAATGCCGTAGAAACAATCTCTCTCCGATTGGGAAGGACCCTTCCGGGTCTCAAGAAGATTAAAATGGGGCGTACAAGCTACGAACCCAAGAAGGTGGGCTAATCCCTCGTACATGGAATGCAAAGACACCTCAAAAAGTACTACCAAAGAGGGACGAGGCGATCAATAAAACTGGGGCGCCAACCCGAGCGGCCCCAATGGTCGGACCCAAGAGGTCAGCAATAAAACAGGCGCCAACCCGAGCGGCCAGCCGGACCAAGAGGTCGCAATAAAACTTGGGCGCAACCCGAGCGGCCGCCGGTCGGACCCAAGAGGTCAGTAAGAAAACTTGGCGCCAACCCGAGCGGCCCGTCTGGTCGGACCCAAGAGGTCAGCAATAAAACTTGCGGGCGCCAACCCGAGCGGCCCCATGGTCGGACAAGAGGTCAGCAATAAAACTTGGGCGCTAACTCGAGCGGCCCAGTCGGACAGAGGTCAAGAGGTCGCAATAAAACTCGGGCGCCAACCCGAGCGGTGCGGTCGGACCCAAGAGGTCAGGCAACAAAACTTGGGCGCCAACCCGAGCGGCCCCAGCGGTCGGACCCATGAGGTCAGGCAATGAAACTCGGGATCAACCGAGCGGCCCAAGAGGTCGAAAAAAAAAAAAAACGAAGTTAAAGAAGAAAGAAGTGCAACAAGAGACTCAGCAAAAGGCTTCTTTATTTCATAAGTGTACAAAGAATACATGTACAAAGGAGAAAATAAACTAAGTACATCAATGGGCTGGGGGCTGACTCCCCGAGGGACATGACGGCTCAGGAGGCCCCGAGGGCCCCGGAGAAAGGGGATCTTCGACTGGAGCCGGCTGAACCGAGGCAGGAAAAGGCCTCCCACGAACGCCAAATAAGTCCTCGGCTCTCAATGCGGTGGCGTTGATGGGGTGGAATATCCCGAAGGAAACGAGGGACGAATGAGGCGAAGCACTCTGGCACATCCGGATGCCCTCCCAAACACTTGCGCTCAAGAATGGCGAAATGTCCTCGGGCCTAAGGGATACTCTCAGCCTCTCGTCTAGCGGCGCAACTTCTCTGATGACGCCTTACTACCCTCGTTCAAGGAAGCATTCTCCTCCTCGGGCGCCAGCAAGCTCGGCCTCGGCCTTCCGACAGCCTCTCGGCCGGCCTCCAACTCTTCCCGTTGGGTGAGACCCCGACCGACCCGTCGTAAATGTCGGCCGAGCCTCTCGACCGCAACTTGGAACTACGTCCAAAGAAAAGAGATTGTTAGTACAAAGAAAGTAAAAAGAGAAGGGAGAGCCTCGAAAGGAAACGGAAATACCTCGGAAGCAAGGAGGCCGCTACTTAAAGGGGCCTCTCCATTGACCTCTGAGCTGGAGCCTCAACGGAAGGCACCACAGTAAAACTCCACCTGACCTGGAGTAGAAGTCACTGAGAAGGAACGGCGGGGGGCTCGCGACGGGACGCCTCGACCCGACCTCGAGAATAGGAGTATCCACGAAGGAGCAACAGTGGGGGCTCGACAATAAGTGCTTCCACCTCCATCTCCAGGCCCGAGGCCATGAACGCTCGGGGACCCCTCATCGGGAACCTCTACCGTGGCGCTCGCCTCATCCGCTTGGATGGGATGGCGGGAGCTGGCGACGACCTCATCTTCGACGCCCAACTGAGAGTCCTCGACCTCGAAGATCTCGGATGGATGCCCTGCGGAAGTGGACGGTTCTCCAGGAAGATCAGGAGAAGCTCCGAGGGCAGAACTCTCAATCGTTTGGACTTCCGGGAGCTCAATCACTTCATCAATCCTCAGCGAGGATCCTCCGGGGAGACTGGAGAAATAAAGGCATGTAGAGTCCTCAACCCCCAGGGCCCTCGAAAATGAGGATTTCTTTCTCTCGAACAGAGGGGCGATGACGTCCTCGCCCTCAAGATCGTCCTCGTCAGAAATGATACCCCCTAAAGAGGGCAGCTCCACTACACTCCGAGGACGCTTTGAGCCCTCAACGTCCGAACGATGTGATCTCTCGGACGGCTGCTTGGCTCCCACTCGGACGAGGCGAACTTTGGATTACCAAAGTCCCTGTCCTCTTCTTCAACTTCTTCTTCTTCTTCTTGGACTTCTCGGGAGTGGACTCGGCCCACTTGGCCTCCATGAGGTTCTCGGGCAGCAACCAGATGTTTCGTTTGTCCAAATGGAAGCCCCCGAGATTTTCCTTGATGAGATCCGTGATCTCCTTCGAGCTTCCTTTATCATTAAGGGAAGGCTCTGTGATGATTCTGGGACCACCTTCCCCCATTTGTTGGGAATGGCCCATGACGTTGGGACGAGGAAGAAGAACTTGTCTTTCCACCTCTTGGTGGAATCGGGATTCCCACCACAAAGCGGGGCAAAGTCCGACCGAGGTCATGGTAATCCAGTCAAGGTTATGCGTGAACCTAAACATGACCTTGACTACCGTAACGTTCAACAGCTTCTCTTTGCAACGTAGAAAAACGCATAAGGAGACGAGATACCTCATGGCGTTCGGCTGGAGTCCTGCCAGTGGGACTCCCAGGTCCCTCATGATCTCGTACAGCTCCAAAGGAACTGGAAACCGCAGCCCGCTCTTCAGGTGGATCTCGTAGACTGTGATGAAACCATCAGGGGGGCGTGAGGCCCTGTCAGTCGGCTCTGGCACAACCATGGCCATGTCACCGGGGATCTCATACGAGCCGTAGTTCCTCGAGCCTCTCGTTGAGTCGTCGACGACGCAATATCTCTAACTCCCGGAGCCACCATTTGGGACTTGAGAACACAAGAGAATGAAGGGCTCCCGAGGAATGCAAGGCAGAGGAACGAAGGTTTGGAAAACGGAAGGCTTTCGCAGAGGAAGACAAGAAGGAAGGATGAATAAGAGTTTTGAAACGCGGGGAAGGCGCCTTTTATAGGCAAAAATTTGAAAAAAGACGCATCATGACCAAGCACGCGTCGCCTCCGACCATTCGTTTAAGGAAAAGCTGCAATTCCACGTGTCGCTTCGACGATGAGCGAAATGAAATGATGACTTCGCCACGTGACGCCCGAACGCCCGTCCAAGGGATTAATGGCCCGCCACGTGTCGCCCATCCGTTCGCTCCCGACGAAATGATGATCTTTACCTTCCCAAGGCATCGTAACGCCTCACCTCCGCGTTTAATGCTTCAAAGACTAAAACGACAGCAGCGAGGAGTCCCCTGACGAAACCACTCGCCCAAAACAGGAGTTCTCGACAAAAATGATTTTCTAAGAATTTCTAACTCCAAGTCGCCTCGGCCCGGGAGGATTCGAAGAACATGCCAAACGGTCGAAGATCTCGGACCCTTTGGCATGGGGGCTAGTGTTGGGTCCAGACTGTGGTCCCCAATCGGGTGGGAAAATACTTGGCCCAAGTGGCCCAGAATATGAGCGCTCGGACGTACCCGAAAAGAGTCCGAGAACACCTTGAGGCGCAAAGAATGCAAAGGCAACAGAAGCTTAGTTATCCGGGCGCGTGACCACGCGCCATGAAATCCGCGGACCTAGCAAAGGTACGAGGACTCTCCAGGACGTCCGGGAATGCCAGCTCAGCTAACAAATCCCTGCAGAAACGCGTACAGTCTGCAGCGCACTACCACTGCCAGCCTGACACCGCAGTCTGTCACCGCCGTCTGACATTCCTGGCACGGAACGGATCGAACGGCTGAGATTCACTCCCGTACAGCGCGCATCTCGGCGTTGCGAGCACGTGTGCAGATTCGTGGCAGCCCGGCACCTACCGTTAACGGCATTATTATCGCCTATAAAACCTCAAGCCTCCTACGAAGAAATCTCTCTCTCTCTGGGCTTCTGATCCCTTCTCTCTTATTCTAAAATTTACTCAGATTTAAGCTTTCAGATTGGTTTTTTCAGTGATCGACGCCTTTGCGAACAATAGAAATCACTCGGACACCGAAGGGCCAACTTAGAAAAAGCTCTCGGCCTTGTATTGATTTTGTAACCCAACGTGCTCATAGTGAAATTTTGCTGTGCTCACCGTGGTTTTCCCTCCTCATTCAAGAGGAGGTTTCCACGTAAAACTCCGGTGTTCAATCTCTACTACTCTAACTCGACATTTCATCATTTTGCATTCGTTTCACCCTGACTCATCCCAACTCATTTGTGTTGCTTGGACCCGAAGATCCAGAACGCAACAAGTTTAATTATCTTTTAATCAATATTCATAAATAGCTCAATTAATATGATATTTTCATTGTAAAATATAGTTAGAATAGAACAAACAACACACACTGTACACTCAACGATTCCCTCTCAAATCGGCGCTAGGTGGAGCCCAAAGCTCACCATCCATGGCAATCGGCACACTTCCTCCTGCCCTGACCCAAACGGGGCACTCGGTGGTCCCCGCGACCAAATCCTGCTTCCTCCTTTTTGTCTGCGTAAGACGGAGCTTCCCCGTAACAAGGTTCCATGAACCTCCTCCCATGGCGTTCATCTGCTCAGTCCGAGCCATAGCCAAGGCCGGGTCTGGATTCTTTCGAGAATGACGCTCAGCCATTCCTCCCAAACCATGGCAGAAGCGGAAGCATGAAGCTCCCCCAAAATAGCAACCAGATCTGTCCCCAAATCACACCCAGAGCTCCTCACGGTGGCGAAGTCCAACAGCGTTCCTTAACAGGGAACTCAAGGCTCTCAACAGAACGTAGAGCAAATCCTTGCTCTTGCCATGCCGCCTGGTCGCCTTCCTCTAGATCCAAACGAACGAGAACACTCAGCCCTTCGCAGCAGGAGCTTAGGGTTCCCTGGCGCTCATCTGCTTCCTCCACGGGCGCCCATCAGCACGAAGAAGAAAGTCCTGAGCAGATAGGGTACGGAGCACTCACCTCGGTGCCCGTCCGCCCGAACTACACAGCTTCCCCGAGGCGCTATCTGGCGACTCTTAACAGCCTAGGTTCCATTCAGCCTCTGTTGGGCCGGAGGACAAGTTCGTACCTGGCAGTCCGCCAGTACAACCCGGGCAGACAAGGCCCAATATCTCCATACTACTATGGTGCACCCAAATACTAGCGAGGCCCACGGGCCCGCCGTCTAACCCGGAAGTGGGGACCTTTTTAAGCCGCTCCTCCGCGGGCGCATCTCTAAGCCGCCCTCCTGGGCGCACCCCCTAGAGGGATTTCACCTAAGCCGCCCTCTGCAGGCACACCTATAAGCCGCCCCTCTGCCGGGCGCACTCCAAGTCATCCTCCGCGGGCATACAGGTAAGCCGCCCCTCTGCCGGGCGCATTCATGAGTTCAAGCCTCCAATCACATCCCTCTCACACTTTCCTCATTAGATACGCACGCATTCCTCCATTTATTACGGGAGATATCTGACTTGAGCGTCGGAGTGTCGACGGGGGGCAACTCCCCCATCGGCCTCTGACCTCTTGTTCGTTGTTTGTGTTGTGCAGGTCCAGGTTCATAGAGACGGAGATCGGATCCTTCTCCCGACGCCGCCACGTGCTAGGGAATCCGAAGGCTCTCTAATCCGTACGGCAACCGCAGACCCGGGACGCAACACGTACATTTCAAATTCATAGTCTTCCGCCATAGAAAATGGCTCTCCGAATGAAAAATATAATCACTATTGATTTAACCTCTTATTATATTAAAAAATTTCTAATGTTGCACCACATATAATTATTAGTTCAATTTAAGTTAATAATAATTATTATCTTTCATATGTCTTTGATACAATACTTTAGATGTCTACTAACTTTTAAAGTCTTATACTTATAATCTATTTTATAATTTTTAATAAATGATTGTCTTTTGATCATTAATTAATTTAATTTTAATAATTTATCATATATTACTAAAACACTTCCCCAGGACGGCTAGAATTAGACGGACTAATGATATCGATGGTTATGATTATAGTATTTTATAATCACTATCACTATATGGTATAATATATATTAAAGTATTGGGATAGTTAATGCAAATATTTTTATTGTCAAAATTAGAAAAATTATGTGTCATAATTAATATTTATATTTTAAAAAATTAATTATTATTTTTATATTATAGACAAAATTTAACAATAATAATAATTAATTATATATTATGTTATTTATAGAAAGAGTAGAGAGTAAATAGAGTGGTAGGTGATTTGTAAACTAAAAAAGAAAAATATGTGAGGTTTTATATAAATTTAGGAGATGAAGTAAAAATCTAATTTATTATTTATATTTGTCAAAAAAATACAGCAATTACCCACCGTTGAATTTAAATAATATATATTTATATTATATTATATTATATATTATTTATTTATATGAGCTGTATCATACACGATACATAAATTGTTCCTCCCATCTGGCATAGTCTGATGCATTGTAACATGTTGTGCCAAATCACGAATAATATAACATATTTGACATCTCTATATAATTTTTGGAGAATCTATTCTTCTTTTAAAAAGTTAAAAAGGAAAAATTTTTAGTAGGTTCAAAGGGTTTTAAAAATATGAGTATTTAAAGGTTAAAATGATTTGTTAAGATAACACTCTTGTCATTATTCTAATGGCAAAGTTCCTCACTAACTTCTCCCATCGACCCTTAACTAATAACTAAGGGTCGTTTCATGTTGTTTAATAATATCTTAATTTCGACTCTTAATGACCAAATAACATCCTAAATCAACATAGACAACCCTATCCCACGGACCAAGCACCCCATCAAGCCAATACTAACCCCATGAAGAACCCCAAAGCTGATCGACAACTTCATCAAGGCATCCACCTTTCTTCTAAATAGGCCACGCAAATTAACTTTTCTTATCTATAAACTCACTATTTATATTATTGTTTGCTAATATATTTGATGAAAGTGTAGGCTAAATCATTGCTTAAAGAAATTTCTATGACCCTTCGATCTCTTAATTGTGTTGTAGTGTGTAAGTTTAAAATTTTATCACATATCAATTATGGGTTTTTTTTGTTCAAATTATATTATAAGTTAATATGTATGTTAAATGAATACCTCCTTGATTCGACGTTGAACCATGCTATTTTTGTAGGAATAAACAACAACAATTTAAACTGGGAGTCACTACCCACAGGATATATGAGAAGCGTACGTATGTAATGTTCCTTTTGTACAACACGCAGAATATTTGCTTTATATCCTCTTGAAGCCTCTTCCTCAGGTCCTACCTTTTGCTTCCGCAGCATTCACCCATAAAAAAGAGAAGGCATCTTACATAGCTTTTGCTTTTGAGGGCGGCCAAAAAATTTAAAAAAAAAAAGCAATTAACTTTATTTATTTATAATTATCTTATAATTTAGTCTTTATATATAACATTTGTTGTATTTTTAAAACTTTAATAAAGCCTATACATAGAAAATAAGTTACAAAATAATGATAAATGGAAGGATTAGAAGTTGCAACTCTGTGTTACGGATTTGGAGAGTCCATCCCTTTAAAAAAATTAATTTAATTTTTTTATTATATAATTATAATTAAAAAAATTAAACTGATTTTCCTTTTAAAAAGATAGGCTTCTCGAATACCCGTCATGCACGATCGATGGCCTTCTCATCTTCCTCCACTTTCGACGTGTATTTTTAATATTTTTTTCAATTTGGGATGGTATTCCTCCCTCCTTTCATCAAGTTGATTTTATCTTAGTAAAGAGGAACAAAAACATTCCGCCTTTAATCTGACCAGTCAGTACAGTTGGTAGTAATAATAATATTTTGATTCATTATAATGAATTTGATTGCTTCTGCAGTACTTCTGAGTCATTTGGTTTTTTTTTTTTTTTACAAATGAGATTATAGATTTATTTATAAACATATATATATATATATATATGAGTAGGGTCAATAATAAATAAAAAAATTAGTCAATATTATATTAATAATAATAATGAATTTTATAATAAATTTTAAAAAATATTTATTAACCTAACTAGATTTATTAATTAACTATTATGACTTGCTTTTTTTTAGATTGGTCCATTTTTTACAATATTTTACCAAAAATAAAAAAAATAATTATTTTCAATTTAAGTTATTTATAAAATAATAAAATATTAATATTACTCGATAAAAAAAAATTCTAGATACGTCCATGAATTTATTCCATATTCTTGCATTGGACGAAAGCGTTCGGGAAAGAGAAATTGGGTGGCAAAAGGAAGATGATGATGATGAAGAAGATATTCCTGCTCAGCCTTCAACGCGTATTTCACGCGTATTTTACGCGAACCGTTCGTTCATTTATATGAAGTCATCACCTTACACAAAGCATGATAGCAAGACCAGATATCATGAGCCGCAGAATGAAAATGTCGAAGCCGAGTTTTTTCAGCTTCCATCGCGAGACTTCAAGGAACTCAATCCACAAGCCGCCGTCGCCACCACCACCACCGCCCAGACTGAGCTCGAACAAGGGCAGCACAGGGAATTCCTCCTCTAATCCGCCAACATTTCAACCCAGCAAGTCCGAAATGAAGGCGGTGTTCGACAGGTATGATGCAAACGGGGACGGGAAGATCTCCAGGGAAGAGTACAAGGCGGTTCTAAGGGCGGTGAGAAGAGGGAACGTGTCCGAGAGGGAGGTGGCCAAGGCGTTTGAGGTGGCTGACACAGACGGAGATGGGTTTATAGACTTCAACGAGTTCATGGAAGTGCATAGGGCATGTGGAGGTGTGAAGGTGTCGGAGGTACAGAGTGCGTTTCACGTGTTTGATCTGGATGGAGATGGGAAGATAAGTGCGGCGGAGTTGAGGGAGGTGATGAGGAGGATCGGAGAGTCTTCCAGCTTAGAAGCTTGCCAGAAAATGGTTAGAGGCGCTGACCGCGACGGGGATGGATTCATTGATATGGACGAATTTACTGCCATGATGACGCGCGGCATGAATTTGGTGGTCTAGATTTCTTACATCCCCACCAGCAACCGGCGCTCCGGGGGAAGCTTTTTATCTCCGATAAAAATAAAACATATTATTTTTTATATTGTAATAGTTTATTTTTAGATGGATGATTATAATTTAATTTTTTAAAAAAATTTTAAAAAATTAATTATTTTAAAATAATTAGATAATAATCATCCATTTAAAAATAAATTATTAATATTAAAAGATTAAACATCTTTATCTTTAGAAAGAGATGAAGCTCCATAATATTTCTGTCTCTAGATTTTTTTCTTGTGTTGGAACATCGTTGCCTAATCTAGACAAAATAATAAATATCTTTTGCTATTTATTCTAAAACATTATTTATTGGTTACTATTTTGTGACTTTAATTTGCTGGTTAAATTATATCAACAATATCTATGCACTATCTATATAAGTATGTGTATCTTTTTTTTTGCTAGAATCTTCAATTGAAACCATTTCTATCATTTATTAAAAGCTTCAAAAACTATAATAATTAATTTTATATTTGTGCATACATGCATAGGATCATCATGTTCAATCACTTATAGAGTTGCACAATGTTAATGTTCAACGGATCGAATAAGAAGTTATGAGTTCGAATTTACCAATTTATAATTTGAAATTCCACTTCTTCCTCTAAAAGAGTCAAAATATGGACCGATCATACTTCTATTGGGTAATCTAAATATTATAAGGATTTTAGACTCTGCACGAGCCTAATTAAGCTCAATCTAAACTTATTTGATTTTGATTCAATTATTTTTATATTATAAATGTATTTTTGTCGGCCCTTATTTTTATGGTTGAGCTTGGTTTGAAAAAATAAGTAAAAGCTTGAACTCAGTTCGAGATTTTCCTCTTTAGACATTGAAGATTGAGCTCAAAGTCTAGCTCATGGCTGATTCTATATAGGCCAAGTGTGTATTTCGATCCAATTTCATAAAATGATCAAAACTCAAGTTCTTAATTAAATCTATTAAAAATAATTATAATGAGGTCAAATATAAATTTACAAATGGGTTTGTTATTAGTCTATAAACGAGCCTATTCGTGCTCCCATAAATGAGCAAAATTGTGTTTACATGAGCAGAACGAAAAACTTGATTAATTTGTCCAACAAGCTTTAGACTTTTTCTCAAGCATTGAATCTCAATAATTTTTTATAGTATAAAATTTATAATAAACTGTGTTGTATCTCGGGTCCCCGGTTGTTGAACGGATTAGGGAACCTTTCAATTTTTCGTTGCGAGTTGATCTGGATCAGGTCCGGTCTCCGTCGCTGATGACCAAGAACCTGCACAACACGAACCACAAACAAGAAGTCAGAGGTCAACGGGGGTTATCCCCCATTGATACTCCGACGCTCAAGTAAAAAATCTTCCGCAATAAACGGACAATGCACGTTTAAAGGTAAACGTGGTGAGAATGTAAAGATGTAATGATGAGGGGAGTGTGCGATGGATGTATTTGGAGGCTTGAGCTCTGTGAATACGCCCGACAGAGGGGCGGCTAACCTGTACGCCCGCGGAGGGTGACTTGGAGTGCGCCCGGCAGAGGGGCGGCTTATAGGTGCGCCCGGCAGAGGAGCGGCTTATAGGTGCGCCCGCGGAGGGCGGATTGGAGTGCGCTCAGCAGAGGGACGACTTATAGGTGCTCCCGCGGAGGGTGGCTTGGAGTGCGCCCAGTAGAGAGGCGACTTATAGGTGCGCCCGCGGATGGCGGCTTAGAAGTGCGCCCGACAGAGGGGCGGCTTAGAGGTGCGCCCGCGGAGGGGGGCTTACAGGTGCGCCCGCGGAGGGGGGCTTACAGGTGCGCCCGGAAGAGGGGCGGCTTATAGGTGCGCCCGGAAGAAGGGCGACTTATAGGTGCGCCCGCGGATGGCGGCTTGGAATGTGCCCAGCAGAGGGGCGACTTATAGGTGCACCTGCGGAGGGTGGTTTGGATGTGCGCCAGGTAGAGGGGTGGCTTAGAGGTGCGCCCGCGGATGGCGGTTTACAGATGCGCCCGACAGAGATGCGACTTACAGTTACGCCCGCGGAGGGCGACTTATAGAAGAATGACTAAATAGTACTAGTGAGTAAACATTCTTGTTACCTGAGCGAATGGTCAATTCTTGGACTGCGAGCTCCTGACTCCGGGATGGATGGCTCCTGACTCCGGGATGGAGGGATCGTGACTCCAAGACGGAGGGTTGAAGGCCTCCTAGTTGGCGGAGGATTGAGGGCCTCCGGATGGCGGAGGGCTGATGGCCTCCGGACTGAAGGAGGGCTGAGGGTCGAAGGCCTATGTGCCTCCTGGATGGAGGGCTAAGGGCCTCCGTGCCGGCGGAGTGTTGAGGGCCTCTGGATTGTAGGAGGGCCGTGGGCCTCCGTGCCTCCTGGATAGAGGACTAAGGGCCTCTGGACAGTAGGAGAGCCGAGGGCCTCATGGTGGCGGAGGGCTGAGGGCCTCCGGACTGTAGGAGGGCCCAGGGCCTCAGACGGGCGGAGAGCCAAGGGGCCTCCTAGATGAGAGGAGAGTCGAGGATCTCCTGGTCGCCAGTTTGCTCTCATTGGAGATCGACTAACAACGGCTATATCATTCTCCGAGCCATATGGAGCCTTATAGAGCTTTTTTGAGCTTCTCCCACTTGTCCCTCAATACTTGAGAATACTTGCTTTTATAGTTAAACTTGCAGTTGTATTGCTTCTCAAAAAGTAATGTGAGACTTTTAATTTGAAAGAAATATTTTGAATTGTGGGCTTGCTGCGGGCCTGGCCCATTAACCATAGTTATTGGACCCATCAAACTGAAAATTAATAATTAAATCAAAAAATAATAAAAATTATAATACAATTAGAAAAAATGTCGACCCAGTATCGAGTTATATTTGTTTCATTTACATATATAGCATTACTTAAGGCTACAACTACTTAAAAACATTTTCTTCCTTATTAACAGAAATAAAAACAAATTTACAATCTTTTTTGGCCATTAAAAAAATTCGAACTACCCAACCAGTTAAATAAAGAGCGTTATAAGCGCAACAAACTCCCGTAATCAAATGCAAAATTTGCAAAAAAAAAAAAAAAAGGGCTATTTTTCATGAGCAATAGTAGCAATAAAGTCCTACAAAATTTATAATAATTATAAATACTATACTATATAAAATGGTTGATTGGACAAAATTGGACCTTGCGTTAACCCAAAAGATAATAATCAATCATATCAAAAAGGGGGTAAAAAGGGTAAACGGTAAGCAAAGGCACATCAAATCGGCCCTGATAATATATAAAGAAATTTGACTTAGGATAATATCGTGATATATATGGTGGAAAATAACACATCTTTATTAAAATAATACTAATCTCTCAATCTAACTATTTTCTTATACTTTTAATAATATAAATAAATAAATAAATAAAATATTGATACAAGTTACAAAACGTAATTTAATCTAATGCTGCTTTTAAATTAAAACATAATTAAAAATGTGTTTGGTTGGCTTTTCAATTTATTTTTTGATAACAAACGCGTTGTTCAACGTAAACGTGAGTGATGTGTATGTTTTAAATGGATCTAGTGGAAGTCTAGCTTCAAATGCACCGCGGAGTGGGAAACTTTTCGCTACCTTAGTAGACTTGGGGATGGTGAGATAAATGGGCTCACTTTGAAGCAAGAGATAGTCTTTTCCCCATCTTGAAGATTTTTTAGAGATAGCTCTTATAGACTCATCCCCATTTAACGCGGGCCAAAATACCGTTACAACTTTTAATGTTAGAATTGAAAGATTACACGCTTGGTTTTTACTAAGTTTTGATTGAAGATGTCATTACCTCTTTTTATCACTAGCTTTTCCTTCTTCACAATTTCTATATTTATATAAACTTTGAGCCTATTTTCCTGCCTGATCGGGTTGGGTTGATATCCTTGGGGCCCTAACGCCTTCGACATCTTTTCGTGGGCATTGACATGAGACCCAACATAATCTAATGCTGCTTTTGAATTAAAATATAATTAAAAATGTGTGTGATTGGCTTTTCAATTTATTCTTTGATGTTTAAATTTATAAATATCTAGTCAAATTGAAATGCTAAATGTAGACAGAGATAAATAAAAGCTTTTGAAGGATAATATTCCCCATCTCAAGATTTTTTAGAGATAATATTATTTAAATAATAGATTTCTAATATTAGAATTGAAAGATTACCATTAAGTTTTTGATTGAAGATGCCATTATTATCTCAATGGTTTACATTTATATAAACTTTGAGCCTATTTTAGGGTTAATAGTGCAGCCTTGAGGGAATCGATGACCATTCTTTTTCTAAAGAGTTATCAACTGTTCTTCGTTTTAAAAATTATAATATTTTGTGAATGTAAGTTTAATAAGTTATTCATATTATTTTTTTACATAATATTGGCTAATATAACATCCAGCTGTTAAGTGTTATGAGACCTACATGTTAGAGACAGAGATCAAATTATTAGAATTGACATTCTATCATTCTTTACTCATTTCACTCGTAATAACATATCAATTTGATTGGTCTTCTTCCATCTACCATCAAACAATTTGTTAATCTTAAAGATGTTTTAATTGATTAGTTACCGAGTAATTTATCATATTAAAACGCTTCACTCGTGATAAATATCAGTTTAACTGGTCTTCTTCCATCTACCATCAGGCAATTTGTTAGCCTTGAGGATGCTTTTATTAATTTGTTACCTAGTAATCTATCATATTAAAAAAAATAAATTTTCATAACATTTATTAATATGGATATTTTAATGATACGTATTGTTATAAAATTTTAATAACGATATTCAAATCAAATTTAATCCAATTCAATTTTATATTAGACCTATTAAATTTATATTATTTAAAAGTATTCAATAACTCTATTATTAAAAAACAACATAATATGTTTATGTACTAAAAATGAAAGATATTTTAAAGGTCACCAACTAAATTTTCTAATAATATCATGGATAACATGATACTATTGGAAAAAATTATTATTATATAATTCTAACACTATAAATAAATAGATAAATAAATATATAAATAAATAAATAAAATATTATATTATATTATTTTAAAAATATTTTCTAACGCTTAAAAAAAATTACGGTTATACTCGTAGGGGAGGAGACCGAGAGAGGGATTCAGAGGACAGCAACGTATCCCTCAAACACAGCAGTGGTAGTCGTAAGCACCAAGCCATTAATCTCTGATTAATATTTATACGTCTCGACTGACTGGTCATGCGTCGCAGGCTTTGCTTTTGTTTTAATCTGCCACGTGGCAGTACCCTATTTGATCTTCCCCACCCTTTTCGAAAAAGCTACGACAAGTGAATCCGTAAAATAAGCTCTAAGTTCAGCACAATCAATGTTCAATTTCTGTAAATTTATTTTTATTTTTAATTTATTTGGCATTAAATTTGTGAGTTTAAACATTTATAAAATCACCCATTATTAAAAAAATAATTATTTCAAAAATTAATTACGTGTGTAGTTTTATGTATTTTCTGAAAATTGATAATATAATCTAATAATTTAATCCTTCACAAGATAAAATGGGTGTAAAATCCATTTCTTTTTCAAACAAAAATATAAACAGTAAATTCCCACGTTATATAAATCTTATCTTATACTATAACTTTTATTGAACAAAATTTCTTAAAAGTCTAGTTAACATATAGAGTAAACATACAGATTTTTGCAACTGAAAATAAAATAAAATAAAATGGGTAATATTGTTTTCAACAGTATGGTCTTTAATTAAGAGTTATATATATATATATATATATACATAGACTAATATAATATATAATATTTATGAATAATATTATATACCTAAACTCTAATTTAATTTGTTAAAAAATAACAATAAAAATAGCAAGAACCTTGAACCCAAATTAAAAAAAAAATTTTATGAATTTAATCAAACTCATGCGGGCAAATAATAATAATAATAATGATAATAATAATAATAATAATATTATTATTATTATTGTTATTATTAAAGCATGAAAATGAAAGTGATTGCTAATAATTTACCTATAGGCTATTGGAAGAGAAACCCAAATGTTGACCACGTGGCCACCTTTGATCCGTCCACGTCGCAGCCATTTACATGCAAGTGAAACCCAGTCACGCAGATCAGAGAGGCCGTACGTACGCATGCAAACCCATCAGCCCGTGCTAAGCTAAGCCTTCACTCTCTCTCTCTGTTTTTCTCTCACTCTCTTTCTCTCTCTCTCTCTTCCTCAGAAACCAGCTAAGAACATTTAAAGCACTTGTGTCTTCCCCGGCTTCATTTCTCTCCTTCATTTTTTCTATTATTTATAAGCTGACTCCTGTTGCTTTCTGATCCAGCTGTGAAGAAGGAGAAGAAACTGACTTTTCCTTTTCTCTTTAAAACAGAAGAGGACATCAGCGGTCAATTAAAATTTATGATCTCAATTAAACAGGCTCAGACTCTGAAATTCAATAAAATAGAAGCATGAATCCATGGAAAATGCAAATTGTAGAAGAAAAGGAAAAATAAAGTTCAAAATAGAACCAGGGCGGCTGCGACGCTTTTGCCGAAACTATGATGTTGTATGATAACTATCGAATTTAATCTAAAAATTATATTTTTTTAATTAAATAAAAATTATTATTTTATTAAAAATAAATGGCTCTCTGCCGTGTCCAAATAAAAACATCAACTATTAAATTAGATTTAATAACTAACATACAGTATCATACCATCTGCGATACTAAAAGCGTTGCATTAACCCGCTCTCTTCAAAACGGGAGAAATCCCCAACGATCACATTTTTGCATTATGGTAATACCAGTACTGAAAGGAGTTTCTCAAAATGTTCAAACCAGAGCTCAGAGGAGCACAGGAAATTTTCCATTTCCACGAGGACATAGAACCATATATCATTAATTGCATGCCAAGACAAAAAAATATCACATCATTACATGACATACATGGAACCAAATGATCACACAGCCCATGACTCACCCAAAGCATTCAAACCAGATGGCAGAGTGGGGGTGGGGGGGAACAGAGCAAAATTTCCAATTTCACTGCAGCAAAACTCGAATCATGCTGCGAATAATATAGTTCAGTGTCGATGAAATTAGAGGGACGGTGAAATCTCTGATGCCATGACAAGAAACATCACATCATGGTGATATTTGACATACATGGAGTCAAAGCATATACACATGACCCACCAGAAGCATTCAAAGCCCCCTCACACCTTTCCCCTTCTTCTTCTGATATAAATACAGACATCTACTTACTGTTGTTTGGTGGGGTTGAAGACAGTTCTCAGAGGGTCCAGTAGAAATTAATAGGGGGCCTCGTCATCTATCTCCATCGCTCTGCTTTTGTTTTTCGTCGTTGTGTTGACCGCTCCATGGCATGTTTAGACATGTACAACTCCGAGCGTAAAGGTATCGGCAGCGGCGGCGCTCCGATGAGCCCGCGGATCTCTTTCTCAAATGACTTTGCAGACTCTCATTCTCAGGGGAATATCGTCAAGCAGGAGAGGGGCAGTCGAGAAGCTCCTGTTTCCACTGATTTTGAGTTCTCTGTGACTAATTATTCTATGATGAGCGCTGATCAGCTCTTCTTTAAGGGGAGATTGTTGCCATTGAAGGACGCCTGCAGCAACAACCAAATGCAGAGGACTACTACCACTCTGAGAGAAGAGCTCCTTGTCGATGACGGTGAAGACGTTGATCGTAGCGGGTTTTCCCTTAAGCCCCCTAAGGGATCGTCTACCAGGTGGAAGGGACTTTTGGGTCTCAGGAAATCCCACATTGGGTCTAAGAAGCCCGAGAAAAATGATGGGTTTTCCACCATGGAAAGAGCTGCTGAATCAAAACGGACTGCCTTTTCCATTGAGGCTCCAAATGCCAGCAAATCTCCTCCGGTAATGATTTAGAAAAGCAACAATAAGTTCCCCTCTTCTTCCTTCTTTTCCCACCTCCTAAAATTTAGTAGTTTAAACTAATGGTTTGTCTGACTGATTGCAGGAGATGATGGCCGATGAAGGGTCTAGTACGGATATGGAAATGAAGTTCATTAGAGAGATGGAAGGGGTTCAGATAAATCGACAGGGGTGCTAGCTGGCTTTCAGGGGCAAAGGGGTTTAATTACTTTAGCTCGACTCGACCTCTCTCTGTTTTTCTCTCTTCTATTTTGCTTTAATTTTGGAATTCCTACTGTTTATCTGCGTGTGGTACAAATGGCTTGCAGTTTTCCCAGATGCTCAAGAGCTACTCTGTCATGAGCACCGTTTAGATCTGATCTGCACCTTTTCCTTTCCTAAATCTTCTTTGCCTTTTCGTCTTCATCTCTCTTAATGCCCCCTTCAATTTCATTTGCAGAAAATGAAAATGCAGGAAACATCTTGAATGATTGCTCCTATATATTTTTTTCTTTTTTCTTTTTTTGTACGGGTCTTCCTATTTTAAAATTGTTCTTATTTTTAGCACTAATTTTTATAAGATAACTAATGTTATAAGAAATCTAACATATGTTATAATAGTTCTAATGCGTTGCTAAAATTTTCTGCGAATAAAGCTAAAAAGGTTGGAGGAGCACTCAGCATTTGCTTTGCTATATGGTTGGGAGTGTAATATGTTGGCTTGTGGGTTGCATTTGGAGGGAGCCAGGGGGGCGCATCTCTTAAAGGGTTGGGTTTTATCATTTAGAAAGATTGAGCCTCTTTTTTTTTTAATATAAATTATTTATTTTTAAATAAATAATTATAATTTAATAATTAATTTTAATTAATTTTTAAAATTTTAAAAAATTAATTAAATTATATTTATTTATTTAAAAATAATTGACTTAAATTAAGAAAAAAATAAGTTTCATTTTCATCTCTTTAAGAGATAAAATCCTATTTAATCTGCATATCTCAGTGTGTATTACTTTAGCAAATTAGAGAGTATAATATATTTAGTTTTACTAAAGTTTGAGAAATAAAAATTCAAATTGAAAAAATATTTTTTTATATTTATAGTGAACAAAAAATTATAAAAAAAAAATTAACTTTACTTTTTTTTAATAAATTTTTTATAACTAAATAAATCCTAATTATTTAAAACAAAGGCACTAATTGCCTTAAAAGAAGAAAAATATTTTAAAAATAAATAAATAAGGGCCATTTTATTGCAGATAATAAAGGGGTAGTAAATAAGTCTTCATATAAAGACTTGGGTTACAGTCAGATTAACTGCTAAGTATTCACTTACATAGTAATTATGGGTTTGATAAATTTTAATAAAATTGTGCTTTAATTGTTTTGTGGCTTTTATTGTATTAAGTTTACATATTTATAGATGTGTTATGGCTGCATTGTAATTATTCTTGAAAATTAGATTATTTTTTAAATTAGATTAATGACAATTATTTTTCAAAAGTACTTTAAAAAATGACTAAAAATATTTTTAAAATATTTCTCATTAGCTTTTTATTAAGCTGTTGAAACAGATGGGTAAAATGGTCTTGAGGTTTTTGTGTTGTTTATTTTCAATTTTACAAAGTATTTATGGAAAATTAAATACAATTTATGCGCTTTTATTATTATTTTATTATTATTATTATTTTTTTTTATCAAAAGTACTTTTTATATTTTTCAAAGTTAAATAAAAATGGTTTAAATTTTCACATAAGCATTTAGCAATCTTTTTTTTTTTTAATTAAAAAAGTTAATTTATTTATTTTTAATATATCAATATGTGTCATATGAATACATCGGGAACTATTATAATATTTTCATTTGATTATAATCATTTAAATTACAATAATAAAATTTTATATATAAAAATTATAAAAAAAAAAGCATAAATTTGTAAGAATCATAAAAAGACACTATACCAATAACCTTAACTAAAATCATTAAAATTAGACTCAAATTAGATATAGATCGAGTGTATAATCATCCAAGTCAATAATCATTGCAATATATTTTATAAATATTTTTAATTTTTAATATTTATATAAAAATTTCATAACATATAAAATATTTTAACAATTATTATTTAAAATTAAAACATTGATTAAGTATATATTTAAATATAAACTATTTAGATAAGAATTATTAATTTTATAAAAATATAAATAGTGAAATAACTTTCAAAACTTAATATTTGTTTAAAATTAAATAATATATTTATAAAAAATTATAATTTGAGATGGGCCAAACCTGTCACTTAGACTCATTGTGTCCGGGCAAAAAATTAATTGGGTCTAAAATTATAACCAGATTTATTTATATTATTGATATATTTTAAAAAGATTATATAAAATTTTAAATCAATCAACTAAGTCAATTACCGTTGCTTGATCTTCATTAGATATAACTCCAACAAGCCAAGGAAGCTCAACGATAAATGATTGTTAGATTTCCAAACAACCCAAATATATATATATATATATATATATATTTTAAAAATATAAAATAATTTTATTAATACTTTTTAAAATAAAAATATTGAAATATTTATATTATAAAAATCTAAAAAACTATGGTTATATATATATATATATATATATATGATATGTTGATGGGTTGTGGATACCCAATGTCCAAGACTAAGATCCGTTTCCACAAAGTGGGTCCACGTCCCCGAATGGCCCAAAAGAGCCTATATGGCCAAAGAGACTAATGCGGCTGAGAAGGCTTAAGAGGCTCAAAGGCCAAGGACGTGTCTCATAAAAAACGTTCAGGACGGACGAGGACACCTACTTAGAGATAATGTCCTTAAAAGTACGCGCGTCCTACACCACGCAATCTGCCCAATGAATGATAGCTTTAGGCGCACACATGGTGTAACATCTCGTAGAGTCAGCCAGCGTGCACGCAATCTTCCTGACATGGTAGAGTGGATTTACACAGTTGGTAGCAGAGCTTTCTGCACACGTTAACCTTCACGTGGTAGCCCCATGCAGAGGATTTCAATTATTATATAAGTATTCACTCTGTACCTACAAGAGGATCCGAAAAGGAAGAACTCTGAACTCTTGCATTCACAGGCCAAGAGATAGAAAGAATGGAAAAACCACGTTGTGCTATAGAGAGAGCCCGTGTTGTAAGAGTAATTCCTTAGAGTTTCTATACATCAAGTCCACAGCCACTTGTACTCGAGCTCCCACATAGTAAAAGTAGTTCTCGGACTAAAAGTCCTATGATTTTTCTCTCTCGTTCAGTAGAGGGCTTTCCACGTAAAAATCTCACGTGCCATACTCTCTCTTCTTTTCCCTTCCGTGTACTTACTATTTGATATTGCTGTCGGATCCTCGTCCCTATCAGAGTAAGAATTCGAGAACGTAATATTTGACGTCATCCGTGGGAACCCAACAAAAAGTCAAGTGAACACGTCTCTTGAGAAACTGAAAGCTGAAAGAATGGTGAATACAAGATGATAAACCAGTGCAGCTGTCAGAGAAGCATGCTCATGCGGCAATGACCTTGCTCCTTGCGCCAAAATAGAGGATCATCCTGATCCTTATATGCGGGCGTTAGCATTGAGAATAGCCGACGTGACTAAGGTTGTCCAGTGCCTTTGTTCGAAGGTGGATGTGCGGTTGAAGGTGGCGCCCTCTAAAGCCTCTCAAACTGCAACGTCCCAGAAGAAAGGAAAGGGGAAGAAACGCCCCTCCAAGCAAGCCGCTCAGTACGAGGACCCGGGGACGCAGGTTGTCTTAAGTAGTGGAGCCCTATCGCGCCTTCAAGGTGCTTAGGTCCTCAGATATAGGAGGAAAGTCCAGAGAGGTGAAACCCTCACTGTGTCAGCAGCAGCCAGGAGCATGCCGTTCAGAACGCAGCTCCTCGCGAAGAATTCCCTCCGAGAGGTAGTAGCCATCCAGGGCAACAAGTTGCGCAAGACCCTTACGAGTTGAGAAATTTTCTTAACAAGAAGAAGATGGTGGCTTCGCCCCATGTAGAGGAAAAGTTAGAAAAGGTCTTCCAGCGAGTTTTCGATGGAAACAACAGGGGAGCGGCCGCGGACCTGCATCAGTCCCTGCTTGCAATGGAGATTCGGGCGAGGCCACTCCCCCTGAAGTTTAAGATGCCAAACCTTGACATGTATGTTGGAAGCGCTGACCCCATGGATTATCTAGACCACTTCCGCGAGCATTTGAACTTACATGATTTGGATAAGACGGTGATGTGTCAGTACTTCCCATTGACACTCAAGGGAGACAAGAGGATGTGGTTCTATGGCCTGCCAGCTAATTCTATATGATCATTCAGCAAGTTGACAGGCAGTTTCCTCTCACAATTTGCCTCCAACAGGAGGATTGAGAAGCAACCTTGACACCTTTTTCGTATGAAGCAAGGAGCCAGGGAGAGCCTGAGAGAGTTCTTGGGCCAGTTTATCGCGGAGGCCAGACAGATCCCAAAGTTGGCGGACGGGGTAAAGCTGAATACTTTCCTATCCACGGCTGGAGGGAGGAGCTTTTTCAAGTATCTCATCCACAAAAGACCCCAGACCTTTGCAGAGGCTAAGCCCGTCGCTTGAGCGAACATAGCAGCCAAAGAAGCCAATGACGCAAAGAAGCCTGTCCTGATGGAAAGCTTCCCCCCGAGGCCAGTGGTGGGAAAGAGAAAGCACGAAGACCGATAATGCTCCCTAGTTCCCAAGAAGAAGCACAAGTCCGAGAAGAACATTCGTAGGAAGTACAGACCCTTGAACCTAACCCCCTTGAACAACTTGTGTACCAATATTCGATTGCAGATCAGAGATATAAAATTCTTGAAATGACCCAAAATATTGAAGAACCCAGAAGGCAATGATCAGCCTAAATGCTGTCACTACCATTGTTGTAGAGGGTACGGTACTGAGGACTGTAGGACGCTGCAGAAGGAGATTAAAGAGCTCATAAAGAGAGGCCACCTCAACCATTTCTTACAAAGACCGAGGCAAGTTTTCAGAACAGTAGGGGATGATGAGGCATGCCCTCCGAGGAACAAGATGACCGCGGGAGTCGTAAACATGATATCGACTCTTCCGACCGGAAGAGGTACTCGGAGTATCTAACAGTAGAGAAGAAAAAACCGAGGGAAGAGTCTAGGGATGGGGTCATTAGTTGTTGTAACGAAGATATGGTCCATGTAACATCCCCCATTTTGACCCTTTAATTGTAACCGGACTCCTTTTGGACGGAGCTTTAAACTACCAGACGAAACGAGTATTCATTGATAATGGAAGTTCAAATAATTTACTTTACTTTAATACTTTTTTAAATTAGGACTCAAGAAGAATCAATTGACGGCAACTGAAAGACCGATTTACGGATTGGACAATGAGCTAATAATGGTACAGGAAGTCGTTCAGCTCGATGTCACACTAGGACTTATCCGAGGACAGAAATTAAAGCCCTTTCCTTCTCGATAGTAGACCTTACGTCAGTCTACAATACTATCCTCGGACGACCTTGTTTGGCCACCTTTGGAGCCGTGACCTCAATCTTACACCTGAAGATGAAGTTTCTCACGCTGTACCGGATTGGAAAAGTTCTCAGAGATCAAACTATTGGACGGACATGCTATCTGTTTCAAGTCACATAGACACCATTTCCTCGACCCGTTGAAGACTTGGACTTCCGCAACGAAATAACATTGTAATAGACCAAGTTTGGACCGAGTCCTTTTGGATCCTAAAAACTCCGAGAAGTATGTCAAGATTGGGAGCTGGCTACCACAACCCTTCCGCGACCAGCTTATCAGTTTCCTACGAAAGAACTCCGATGTCTTTGCTTGGACATTAAGTGACATGTTAGGGATATCAATTGGAGTAATGGTCCATAAATTGAGCCTAGATCCCAATCATAAGCCCGTCCGATAAAAAGAATGAATTATTCAGTGAAAAGGCTGGTGACTATCTGGGAAGAGGTAAAGAAGCTCCTGGATGCGAGGTTTCATTAGGAAAGTGTACTATCTAGACTGGCTGTCCAACATTATGATGGTCAAAATGAATAATAGAAAATGGATGATGTGCGTAGACTTCATAGATGTTAATAGAGTATGCCCAAAGGATAGCTTTCCGCTTCTGAGGATTGATTCGCTTGTAGACTCGACATCTAGGTATGAGCTCCTAAGGTTCATGGACGCGTACTCGGGTTATAACCAAATAAGGATGAGTCCCGAAAATGAGGAGTACACATCATTCATGACCAACCAAGGGACATACAATTACAAAGTTATACCCTTCAGCATCAAGAATGTTGGTGCAACTTATCAAAGGCTCGTGAATAAAATATTTGATCGCCAGATCGGAAGGAGTGTGGAGGTCTACGTAGATGACATACTTGTCAAAAACAAAATAATTAGCCAGCACATCCAAGATCTGGTTGAGACCTTCAACGTCTTAAGAGAGTACAAGATGAAGTTCAACCCAACTAGGTGTACATTCGGAGTGATGTCTAGGAAGTTTTTAGGTTACATTGTTTCACGCTAAAGGATTGAAGCGAATCCAAAAAAAGATCAAGGCCATCCTTGACATGAGATCCTCTCGGAACGTGAGGGAAGTCTAGAAGTTTATAGGGAGGCTAGCAACACTGTCACGATTCTTGGCTAGATCGGCTGAGAAGTACTTATCGTTCTTCAAAGTCCTGAGAGGGATGAAGACTAACGATTTTTAATGGATGGCTAACTGTGAAGAAGCCTTCCGAGGACTCAAAGGGTACCTCTCGAACCCCCTTCTGTTGACTTCTTTCAAAATAGGCGAGGAGTTATACTTGTACCTAGTAATGTCTGACAAAGCCTTGAGCTCAGCTTTGAGCAGTCAGCGAAACGATAGGCAACGGCCTATGTATTACATTAGCAAGATCCTGGCTGATGCTTAGATAAGGTATTCTCATACAGAAAAGATGACTCTAGCGCTCATGTATTCTGTCCGAAAGTTGAGGCCATACATCTAAGCACACAAAGTGGACGTTTAGACCGACCAACCCTTGAGAGCGATTCTGCAGAAGTCAGAAATGTTGGGACGACTAGTCAAGTGAGTCATTGAGTTGGGCGAGTTCAATATAGAGTTTTGTCCAAGGCTTGCCTTAAAAGGTCAAACCTTAGCGGCCTTTATTAATAAAACCACGACCCCAACTCAGGACCCTTTAGACACTTGTGATACTAAAAAACTACACAACCCAACAATTTGGACTCTGTATGTGGATGGCTCATCAATGAAGGATGGCTGTGGAGCTGACGTTGTGTTGAGGACGCCTGAAGGGTCAGAGATAAAGTACTCTATGGTCCTCGGGTTCCTAGCGACCAACAGCATCGCGAAATACGAGGCCCTACTTGCTGGACTTTGGTTCGCAAATGAGTGCTCGGCCAAGGACTTGATTGTTTACAATGACTCTGAATTAGTTGTCAACTAAATCTGAGAAAATTTCAAAGCAAATAGGCCACAATTATCCAAGTATCTCTCAAAGGTCCGAGAACTCATGTTAACCTTTGAGAAGATCGAGATAGTCTACATCTCGTGGGAAGAAAATACAAAGGCCGATCAGCTTGCAAAAGCAGCAGCCTCTGGAGACCCAAAGTAATAGACTCGAGGAATGCGCGAGGTCCTCAACAAACCCAGTATTGAAGATTTCGATGCAGAAGTGATGCAGATATCCGAGGCTAACAATTGGATGACCCCTATCTAAGGTACTTGTCTGAGGGGACATTGCTTATAGATGCAGAGGAAGTTAGAAAGGTTAAGAAGACGGCAGGGTGGTATACTGTCATGGATAGCCGATTGTATCGCTGAGGATTCTTGGCCCCCTACTTGAGGTGTTTAGCTCTAGAAGAGGTTGATTATGCTCTTGGAGAGGTGCGCCTCGGGATTTACGGATCCCACATTGAAGGCAAGAACCTAATATTTAAGCTAATTAAGGATATTACTGGTCAACCATGAAGTACGATGCCATGGACTTCGTGTGAAACTGTGAGAACTGCTAAGTCCACGACAATCTTACCCACCAGCCGTATACAGAGCTCTACAATCGCCTTGGCCCTTTGTGCAATGGGGATTAGACATACTTGGGCCGCTGCCAATAGTGTCCGGATAAAGAAAGTTTTTAATTGTCAGAATTGATTATTTTATAAAGTGGATTGAGACCTCACCATTAGCTTGCATAACCAAGCAGAACGCAATAGACTTTATCTGATAGAACATTGTGTGTAGGTTTAGGATTTTAGAATGTATTGTGATTGATAGTGGGACCCAATTCATTGGAAAGAAGTTCTTCAAGTGTTGCACTAGTCTAAGAATAAGGTTGGTGTATACGTTAGTCGCGTATCCACAATACAATGGTCGAGTAGAGGTCACGAACCGTACAATATTTTATGAACCAAAAACAAAGTTAGAGTACATTAGAGGCTCTTGGGTCAACAAGTTACCATCCATACTATGGTCATACTGGACAACTCCGAGGGAGCTAACACGAGAAACTCCTTTTAGCTTATATTATGGGGTCGAGGCCGTCATCCTAATAGAAATTGGGTTGCCAAGCCTCCGAGTGAAAGTTTCGATCCACCCAATAATATACATAAACTCCGAAAAAATCTCAACCTCCTTGAGAAAATCTGAGACACAGTAAGACTACGGACAACGACTTATCAGTAGAAGGTCACCTGGTATTACAATAAGAAGGTAAAAATGCGCCAGTTCGAAGTAGGAGACTTTAGTATTGAGAGTATCGAGGCCATCGGTAAAAATATCGGTCGGAATAAGTTCTCCCTGAATTGGGAGGGGGCCATTCCTGGTCTTAGCAATCCTCCGAAATGGGGCGTACGAGTTGCGCACCTAGGAAGGGAGGCTTGTTCCACGGATTTGGAACGCCACCCACCTCAAGAAATATTATTAAGAAACTTGTACAACATAGGTATAATAATTGCGTCATCTCATGTGCTTGTATTATATTTTGTTAATAAATTAACTGCTTTGACTTAATTATTATTTTGCATACAACTGAGTACTTGTGTACCATATCAAAAAATAATAAGACCGAGGCTGTGCCTGAATTAAGTAGATATGATTCCTTTCACTTGCTACAAAAACTTGGTTCCATATTGAGCGGCCCAAGAGGTCGTACTTAAAACTTGGTTACGTTCGAGCGGCCCAGAAGGCTGTAACTAAACCTTGATTATGTCCGAGCGGTCCAAGAAGTCGAACCTAAAACTTGGCCACGATACCAAGCAACCCTAGAGGTTAAATTTAAAACTTAGGAGGTTTAAACATATGACATGCGAAAACCCTTGGGGTAGCATCATCAACTTAAGATGGTCTATAGGTTCAGACACTTGACTCAAAAGGGATAAGGCTTCCTAAGAGTCTAAATCTAGAAAAGAAACCACACACACAAAAGACAATCTAGAGAAATGATTGCAACTATAAAAGTGAATCTTATTTACATTTTAAGTTTATAGTGTGTACAATGTACATGCAAAAAAAAAAAAAAAAATTCTACACATTTACAAATGGCCCTTAGAAGGTCCTGGCCGAGAAGAAGTCCCTTGCTGCTGCTGCTGTCCATGTGGTCCAGAAGGCTCTGCTTGCTCCGGAGATCTTAGATGCCCAAACGGTCAAGGTCCACTTAATGGCCCAGGCCGAGAAGGGTTAGAAAACGCCATTCGTGAGAGACCATACAAGTCGTCCGAGCATGTGACGCTGGCATTTCGAGGGTCAAATACGGTCGTAGCAAACTGAGGATGCATCAACCTCATCACCTGGTGGCACAAGTTGATGCCATCCCAGTACTTGCCCTCCAGTGCCGGTGCTATGTCCGCGATCCTGACTGAAGTCCTCAACACCTCCTCCAGCTGTAAGTTCCTGTTCCGGAGAAGCCCATGCTAAATCTGCTGAAGCCTCAGTGTATTCTCGAGAGAGGCAATTTTCCTCTTGGCCTCAACAAGCTCAACTTCCAAGCATTTGTTGGCTTTTCCAGTGGCTTTGAAGGACTCTAATACAAAATAAGTTCGGACGAAACCACCAATTAACCACCTAAGATTCCCAACCAGCTCTTGGAACTGTAACGAAAAACCAAACCGTTAAAGTAGGAGTGGAAGGAAACAAGAAGTTAAAAGGTTAGGGAAGGACAGAAGGATACCTGAGAGACAAGAGAGCTATTGGTTGAGCTCTTCTCCCTAGGGGTCTCGGACTCCTGTGGCTCAGCAGTAGGCACCACAGAAATCTCAACCCTAGTCTTGGACGTAGGGGCACCGCCATCAAGATCGAGGACTAAGGGCTCAGTAGTTCCGGAAGGCTATGTAGCCCTAGTATCAGCCTCATCAGCACTCGGATCCCCAACAACATTCTCAGCCAGGGACTTCTCTCGGACCTCAGGTGGAATCATCATTGGGCTATAAATTTGGATTTCAAGGCATAGGGGCTCTACAGTTGTAGCAATCTCCTTCGTCTCAGCAGTCTTAGAGTATATCGTCGCAGTCATCACCACTACTTCATCGGCCCAAGTCGCTTGAGCCTCCCCCGCAGCCTGCTCCTTAACGATGCCTTCGGACGGATTCTCCATCTAATCTGAGACCTCACCAATAAAAGCAGAGGAGATATTAGGCACAGGCTCGCAGAGAGGAGGAGGAGCCACTGGTGACTCGATGTACAAGATCACGACCTCAGAAGGTGGCTCAGCAGGCCTCACAACCGTTGATGGCACAATATCACCAGCTCCTTAAACTGGCACATTTCTCCTAAGTAGGCGCTCAATGATGGCTTCGTCATCACCGGACAAGGAACTCTCCACAAGAGCGACGAGACGCTTGGACGAGGACTCGGTTCAGTGACTTTTCCTTGGGTGCTCGGATGGTTCCTCTATCCTTTGACTCTTCTGCGCAGTCTTCTTCTTCTTATTCTTGGCTGGGCGGTCAGCAGGAGAGCCAAAGTTCCCAAACTGAGGGCCCCACTTTGCTTTAGCCAAGTTTTTGTGCCACAGCCACTTGTTCTCTTTACTCTCATAGAAACTGAGAAAGTTGGATTGTACGAGAGCTACAACATCCTTCACCAACGCCCTCTCATTAGGCGTGACGTCTTGACAGTACTTAGGGTCAATGTTTCCCCAATCGTTAGAGATATCCTAAACACGGTGAACTACCAAGAAAAAGAACTTATATTTTCACCTTTTGGTCGAATTGGGGTTTCCACCACTTAGCGCCGTAAATTCAGGATGCAGAGTAATGACAACCCAATTCTGGCCGTGCGTGAACCTCAGAATCATCTTCACAGCCAATGACTCAAATGTCTAGTTATGACAATGAGTAAAGACATAGGGGGAGACAAGATACCTCACGGCATTTGGTTGAAGTTAAGCAATAGGGACCCTGAGATCCCTCAAGATGTGGTACAAATCCAGCGGCATATCAAAGCAAAGCCCACTCTTAAGGTGGACTGTGTAAACGGTGATAAAACTGTCTGGTGGACTATAGGCCCTCTCATGGGGCTCTGGTACCAGCATCCCCATCGTAGAAGGGATGCAGTACCTCACACGAATGGCGTTGAGGTCATAAACCGTGAGGGTGGAAGCAATGTCTGCAATGCCAGGAGCTATCGAAATATGAAAAAAGGAGGAAGATGAATAGTGCACAGAAGCGGGTCACAGAGAGTGTTTTTGAAGACTTGGAAAGTTTTCGAAGACCAAATGGGGGCAGGTAAATGGCAGAAAGGCAAGCGTTCATTTTTAAGGGTTTCGAAATTCAAAATGCGTGCGCCATCATTACCCATGCCACACGTCAATCTCTCGTACGCTGTTAGAGATAGTGGGATTTACGTTTCCAGGGCAACATCTGCCACCTTAAATGTGCATTTAATACGCTTTAATGGCCCAAGTGGCGGCGCATACCAAGTTCTCGATTTCAGAGGGAGTTCTCGGACGTGCCTTTGTTGAAGCCTTTGGTCCCATAATGCCGAGGGATATTTTTGGATCTCGAACAAATACGCGAAGACGGCTATCACTTTAAAATGCCTAGTACTGCCTAAAATCTATAAATTTCTCGGACGTTCTGGCCAAGCCATTGACCTCGAAATTCGTCGGACAATTGTATCAGACCAATTATCTGAAGAAGTCCTCGAGCTGTTTTATCAAATTGTTGGTCTCACAAAAGCGTCCTTGGAGTTCTTGCTCTCAGCAATGTCCTTGGATATTTACCAAAGAGAAGGTAGCGGACTTACATATGAAGGAGGATGCATTTGCGTAACGCTTGAGACATTTTCGTGGACATTGAACATACCAAAAAGTTGAGATCCTCGAATTTCTTGGTATGGGGGCAAGTGATGGGTAGTGGATACCCAATGTCCAAGACTAAGATCCATTTCTACAAAGTGGGTCCACGTCCCCGAATGACCCAAAAGAGCCCACGCGGCCCAAGTGGCTAATGCGGCTGAGAAGGCCTAAGAGGCCGAAAGGCCCAAGGACGTGTCTCATAGAAAACGTTTAGGACGAACGAGGATGCCTGCTCGGGGATGACATCCTTAAAGGTATGCGCGTCCTGTACCACGCAACCTGCCCAGTGAATGACGGCTTCAAGTGCACGCATGGTGTGACATCTCGCAGAGTCAACCTGCGTGCACGCAATTTTTCTGACACGACAAAGTGGGTCCACGTCCTCGAATGACCCAAAAGATCCCATGCGGCCCAAGTGGCTAATGCTTGCTGAGAAGGCCTAAGAGGCCCAAAGGCCCAAGGACGTGTCTCATAGAAAACGTTCAGGACGGATGAGGATGCCTGCTCGGGGATGACATCCTTAAAGGTACACGCGTCCTATACCACGCAACTTGCCCTGTGAATGACGGCTTCAAGCGCACGCATGGTGTGACGTCTCGCAGAGTCAACCCGCGTGCACGCAATTTTCCTGACACTACAAAGTGGGTCCACGTCCCCGAATGACCCAAAAGAGCCCACGCGGCCCAAGTGGCTAATGCGGCTGAGAAGGCCTAAGAGGCCCAAAGGCCCAAGGACGTGTCTCATAGAAAACATTTAGGACGGACGAGGATGCCTGCTCAGGGATGACATCCTTAAAGGTACACGCGTCCTGTACCACGCAACCTGCCCAGTGAATGACGACTTCAAGCGCACGCATGGTGTGATGTCTCGCAGAGTCAACCTGCGTGCACGCAATTTTTCTGACACGACAAAGTGGATTTGCAGAGTTGGTAGCAGAGCTTTCTGCACACGCTAACCTCCACGTGGTAGCCCCATGCAAAGAATTTCAATCACTAAATAAGCATTCACTCTGTACCTACCAGAGGATCCGAAAAGGAAGAACTCTGAACTCTTGCATTCACAGGCTAAGAGAAAAAAAAGAACGGAAAAATCACGTTGTGCTATAGAGAGGGCTCGCGTTGTAAGAATAACTCCCTAGAGTTTTCATACACCAAGTTCTTAGCCTCTTGTACTTGAGCTCCCACATAGTAAAAATAGTTTTCGGATTAAAAATCCCGTGTTTTTCTCCTTTCGTTTAATAGAGGGCTTTCCATATAAAAATTTCACGTGTCATACTCATTCTTCTTTTCCCTTTCGCGTACTCACTATTTGATGTTACTGTAAAATTTTTGTCCCTATTAGAGTAATGATTTGAGGACGCAATATTTGTTTTTCTAAAAATAAATATAAAGTCCTTAAATTAGAGTTTTATAGATCCTCTGTCACATAAGAGCCCCTCATCCCAGAAACAAGGTCGCTACGACACTTGGTTTGCTGTTATTACCTTATTTATTAGATGAAATTTTTTTTAAAAAAAATTAAAATTTAAACATTTTAAAATAATAATATAAATAATTTTTTTATTTTTATTTTAAATTTATATTTAATAAATAATAACATAAAAAATTAAAAATAAATATTTTCTATTTTTTTTAAAAAATTTATTACCATTAAATATTTATTTAATAATTAAAATTAGAGTAATAGAAACTCCTCGTCCCTGCATTCACTGGCCTCAACAAATTTGATTTTCCCCCTTTTTACCCCTCAAAAACAAAGCCACGAGGAATAGGCCGTGTATCATTTAGGTTATTCAGACGAACAGTACTTTAAGCTCTGTTATTTCGCCTTCCCTGCGACTAACCCGGAGGGGCAAAATTGCAATTTTTCAGCATTTAAAAATATTTATATATATTTTTAAATATTAAAAAATTAAACGATCAAAAATATTATCAATAAATAAAAACTTTAATTTTAAACTACGAAAATAACTCTTTATTTAAAAATTATAAATTTATTTTTAAAATTTATAACACTATTCATTATTGACCACCGCCTCACATCACCACCACAGATTATCGATTAATGACGCTCTTGACCCCGGGCAATCTAACTAAAGACACCTCAAAGTCCTTCTCGCCATAGTTACCCCGATCCCTCTTGCTGCCACTGATTCCACAAGCCCCATGTCTCTAGACACCGGCCATGGTGGCCCCAACCCATTCCTTTTGACGGCCAACCGTGTTAGATTAGTCACTCACTTGTGGATAACCTAACAAACGAGTTTGTCATTAAAGAAATTTTAAAGAGCAAATGATACAAATCCGGATAAGCTGGTAGGGCAAAGTGCCAGTCAACAGAGTTGACCAGCAGATAGAGACAAATGGCTAAAGGTTGAAGGTGTGCGGCTTGGCCGATCAAAGGGTTGATAGGCCAAGAAAGCAAATCGGCCGACTGGCAGCTGAGCAATAGAATTCGGTCAACGGGATGTTGACTGACTGGAAGAAAGATCCAGTCAACGGGATATTGATTGGTTAGGAGAAGGATCCGGTCAACAGAAGGTTGACTGCCTGAGTAATGGCCCAAGGACATTGTGAAAAGTTGATAGTTGATGTAGCAGACATTTATCTTTTCAGGGTTGGTAGACTTGTAGACTATGCGCCGAAAGTTACCTGCAAAGTGGTAGAAAGTAGTTTGCAGATGATAGAGTTTCTGATATACGCAACCTGACATAGAGAGCATGCGTTCTGTGGAACTTTGGTTAGATCTCCTTCTATAATGTGCGACTTCTGGAGAAGTGTTAAGCCAGTTTGTGAGAAATCACCAAGCGCTGATGAGTGTGTCACCAGGGGCGTTGTGCATCGGCCGCATATATGCGATGGTGAAACGGGCCTGTCGTTTCACCGCACTTATAAAATGTGTGAGTAGAGAGTGTCACAGTGAGAAGAAGGAGAGGAGACAAACAGAGAGATAAGAGAGAAGAAGAATTTTCTTATTCTTGATGATTATTTTTCTTGTTGTCTATTCTTCGACAACTTGTGTAGTCAGGATGGGTTGCTTGTACTCTATCTTTGGTTTTGTATAATTATTTTATATAGTGGATTTATTTATAAATTATGTGTCAGATTATTTTTTTCTTAATTGAGAAGAAATTTCAACGTAAAAAATATTATATATTTTTTTATATTCATTGTGCTTACACTATTGATGGCCGACAACCACAAGAAATTCACCTTTCCACTGTATTAGATTGTACCAATTTGGATTGTTTGAATCCCAACAAAACACTGATGGTCCGACTTTGCCAAGGCCGTCCGCCAGCAACACCCCCCAATCTCAGTCGTGATCATCAACTCTTGTCGTAAGTTGAGACAGTCCTAACCGCAGGATAAATAAAAAAAAATACAATATTTATGAGTAATCGTTGATGATTGAAATTAGTTTTTTAATAAATAATAAATTATAATATATCATATAAAATAATATATATTTATATATTATATATATAATATATATATTTAATATTTAATTATTGATTATTATCATATTAGAGATGTGAGTTTAACTTGTTTGAGCTAAACTCCATAAGTTATTAAATCAAATTTGAATTTGATTTTATCATCATAAAAATAATTACTCGAATCTATATTTGATAATATATAGCTTTTCATAGTCATATTTATATATTTAATTATTAATAAGTTAAAAATATATATTAATGATTCATTATTTTTAATATCATAATATAGTAAGTTTACTTTTTTCATTAAATAAATAATATATAATATTTTATTAAGGAATATAAAATATTAAACGATAACTTAAATATTGTTATTATCAAGTAATCTAAATACTGATTAAGAAAACTGTAATTTTAATTTTTTTAGTAATAATTATATTTTTAAATGTGTAAGTATAATTTATATTAATTTGACAATTCTTATAAAAATATTAATTCAGATAAAAAATATAAATAAATTTTATTATAAATTAAATAAAAATTTGTTATTTGTTAAATATACAAATTAATATTTCATAAACTTATAAAATAATATTTTATAACTTTGTATATTTTGAAATATCATTGTATAAATAGTATTTTAAAAGCTATAAAAAACTTTTCTTTATATTCAATAAAAAATTCTAAAAAATATCTTTTTTGATATTTTTAAAAAATTTCAAATTTCAATTTAAAATTTAAAAAAAATTAAAACTCTAATTTTCAGTTTCCCAAATAGAAAACATACAAATTTAAATATATATATTTTAAAATTTTTATTTTCTTAAATTATTTTTAAAAATAACCCTAATTTTCACTCATTGAACATGTCCTAATTGTTTACTATGAAAAGATTAATAAGAATAGTCTTACCATTTTTATAAACACAAAATATAAAAGTCTATAAAAAGCCTATATATGTACCAAAAAATATTATCCCGTGGTGCTTGATTGGCACATAGGTCAACTCTCGAGAGATCGATCACCCATCTCCGTCGTGGTTGCTTGTTGAGCCGCCCCTTACACAAAGGACATCAACTAATGAAAACAACACCCGTAATTTATCTCTTTCTCGATTCGTATCTATCAAGCTTTGTGCACTAGCCATGCCTGTAGATTTTGAAAAAAGATTAGAAGATTATACGTTAGTTATACGTAATTTTATCTTATTATATAAAAGATTATTTTTATAATTAAAATCTACAAGGATTTTGCCTAAGTACCTAATTTTCAGGTAGCTGTGACCGGTCGCTCTTCTTTTTTTTTTTTAATGATAAATCTGTCTATGTGATATTATAATCGAGTGGGTTGCGGTTTCCATCAATTGGGGCTGACACATCATTTTATTGAATTCAAAGTCTCTTTAATTTCGTCTAACCATTTTCAATAATCTATCTCCCAGCATCATTATGTTAACTAATTGATGGTCTTTCCACATCCATTGTGCAGTACGAATAAAGCTGACAAATGGAGGCCAGCCCATCTAATGTGTTGTCTTTTATCTAATTTGTTGCCTTACGATTTTGTTCTGCTAATTGTTTTCCTCTCTCTTTCTTGTTAGAATAGATCACCTTTTTAGAGGTGATTCAACAAATAAAATTATTATTAGGCAGCTGAATTCGATCAATAGGAGGTTGACCATCTGAGTGAAAAAGTCGGTTAACTGAAGGTTGATCGGTTGAGGGTTGCAAGAGTATTGCTGAACGGTGGATAGGCAGCAGAAGATGGTTAACGGGAGGTTGACCGGACGACAGCAGAAAACGGTCAACGGGAAGATTGATCAGATGGAAGTAGAGGACGATCAACGGAGGCTGACCGAATGAATACTGAAGACAGTCAATGAGATGTTGACCGGTTGGGAAAAGAATCCAGTCAACAGAAGATTGACCGGCTGAAACTGAAAAGAAAATTTGGAGAGGATTTTCGGAGTGAAAAATGTTGGAGCGCCTTTTAGGAGAGTTTGCCGGTCAACAGGTTGAGCGGCTGAGAAGGCATAATTTACCGGTTGGTGACACCGGTATGGAATCTCCCGCGGACGTGGATGAGTACACAATAGCTTTCGGAGACATGGGCTGTGCACAGTAATTATCGAGGACATGGGATGTCCGAGGTCGTTGTCACTGCCTGGAGACTAAAGAATGCCGGAGGACTCTGTAAGGACCCAGGGCACAGATGGTTCCGGGACTTGAGTGTAGCAGCAGCGACCAAAGATGTCGTGAAAAGCTGGCAGCACATTGCAGACAGTTGATTCTGCAGAGTAGGTAGCAGACCTGTTAGTGCATGCGTTGTCTGTGCAAGTGGTAGGTTGCAGAGTTGGTGGGTAAAGTTATTGATAAGTTGTAGAGTTGGTGGCAAGCGTTTGACCACACGCAACCTGCCTATTGGTTGAAGGTCTTCGAGTAGATCAACATATATATATATATATGTTGGGCATGCTGTGTTGAATGTATGAAGATACTAGAGTGTGTGAAAACACCAAAGCAAGCAAGGCGCCATGGGAGTGACTATGGGAGAGAGAAATCACCAAGGGTCTTGTATACCCAGGGATACTGTGTGCGGGGGTGAAATGGTAATTGCTGCTTCATCAATACTTGTAAAATATTTGTGAGTAGAGAGTACCACAGTGAGATGAAGGAGAGAAGAAAAATAGTGAGATAAGAGAGAAGGATAATTTTCTTACTTTGGAGAGATTGTTCTTATTCTTAGTTCTCAGGAGGCTTGTGTAGCCAACGTAGGTTACTGTATTCTGTCGCGATATTTTTGTAACCATATTTTATATAGTGGATTTATTGGTTGAATTTATGTCCCATGATTTGTTTTTTTAGTTGAGAAGTGATTTTCATGTAAAAAAAATATTGTATATCTCATTTGTTTCTTGTTTCTATTAAATGGTGGTTGACGATGACGGGGGATTTGGGTTTTTTCGCTGCTGCCGGATCGGGTGGATCCGGATTGTTTGAACCCCAACAAGTGGTATCGAAGTTGGTCAAGTCTCTTTCTAATACCAACAAGTGGAATTAGAGGTAGTCATGTCTCTTCTGAAACCAACAAGTGGTATCGGAGATAGTTGAGATTGGCCCAGGCCTAGAAAGGGATGCTTGCGGAGGGTGCTGACCTGAGAGGGCTACTTACAGAGGTGCTGGCTTGCTGCCGAATAAAGTGCTGCAGAAGTGGAGCCATCGAGGTCCGTGGTGGTCGAACTGTATTTGGAGTATTCGTCGAAGAGTTTGTCATTTAGTATGGAGTTGGAAGGAATGAAAAAAGTACAGCGACGCCAGCAGGGTTGAGAGTGGAGCTAAGTAGGGCCAAAGGTAGAGCTGAGTAGAGCCAAATACGAAGCTAGCAGGGCCAAGGGTGGAGTCAGCATGACTAATGACGGAACCAGCAGGGCCAACGACGGCGCAGAGGTGGCAAAGGTAAGGCAGAATGGTTCAACCGCATGGAAGAAACTGATGGGGAGTTGGAGTATTCTAAGTTCAGTAGAGAGTGGAAGAAGGTATCATTCTTACAGAGGCCAACATCAGGGTTCCTAGTCGAGGGGAAGCTATTGGAAAGTAGGTGATGACGAGCGCCGGAAAAGGCGAAGGTGTTCCCTATAAGGTCATGAGAAAAAGTTTGTTGAGATAGGTCACTCCCTTGTGAGTGACTCAACAAATAAAATCGTCATCAAGCAGCTGAATCCGATCAATAAGAGGTTAACCGTCTGAGTGAAGAAGCCAGTCAACTGGGGGTAGACTGATTGAGGACTGTTAGAGTACTGTTAGATGGCAGACGGGCAATAGAAGACGGTTAATGGGAGGTTGATCCGATTGCAGCAAAAGATGATCAACGGGGAGGTTTACCGGATGGAAGTAGAGGACAGTCAACAGAGGTTGACTGGATGAATGCTGAAGACGGTCAATGAGATGTTGACCGCTTGGGAGAAAAATTCGGTCAACAAAAGGTTGACCGGATGAAGTTGGGGAGGAAATCCAGAGAGGATTTTCGGAGTGAAAAATGTTGGAGTGCATTTCAGGAGAGTTTGCTAATCAATAGGTTGACTGGCTGAGAAGGTAGAATTTACCAGTTGGTGACACCGGTATGGAATCACCCGCAGATATGGCTGAGTGCACAATAACGTCCGAAGACATGGGCTGTGCACGGTGACGACCGAGGACATGGGATGTCCGAGGTCGTTGTCATGGCCTGAAAACTAAGGAATGCCGGAGGACTCTGCACGGGCCAAGGGCACAGATGGTCCGGAGACTTGAGTGCAACAGCAGCGACTAAGGACGTCGTGAAAGGATGGCAGCACATTGCGGACAGTTGACTCTGCAGAGTAGGTAGCAGACTTGTCAGTGCATGCGCTGTCTGTATAGGTGGCAGGTTGCAGAGTTAGTGGGTAAAGTTATTGTCAATTTGTAGAGCTGGTGGTAAGCGTTTGACCACACGCAACTTACCTATTGGTTGAGGGTTTCTGAGCAAATCAATATATATATGCATGCTAGGCATGCTGTGCTGAATGTGTGAAGACACTAGAGTGTGTGAAAACACCGTAGCGCTCAAGGCACCATGGGAGTGACCATGGGAGAGTGAGAAATCACAAAGGGGCTTATGTAGCCGGGCGCGCTATGTGCCGGGCCGCTGTGTACGGGGGTGAAACGGTGATTGTCGTTTTACCAATACTTGTAAAATATCTGTAAGTAGAGAGCACCATAGTAAGATGGAGAGAAGAAAAATAGTGAGATAAGAGAGAAGGAGAGTTTCCTTATTATGGAGAGGTTTTTCATGTTATCAGTTCTCAGGGGGTTTGTGTAACTAGGATGAGTTGCTGTATTCTGTCTTGGGATTTTTGTAACCACATTTTATATAGTGGATTTATTGGTGGATTTTGTGTCCCGTAATTTTTTTCCTTAATTGAGAATGGGTTTCCACGTAAAAAATACTGTGCATCTCTTTTATTCCTTATTCCTACTAAATGGTGGCTGATGATGATGGAGGGGTTCGGGTTTTTCTGCTGCTGCCGGATGGGGTAGATCCGGGTCATTCGAATCCCAACATTTCTCTCACACTCTCTCGTCTATCTTTATTCTGTGAGCCGTTCTATTCAACATTGATAGGTCTAGTTTGAAACGGTGCCAAGGTTAGCGAAATCCAATTGAAGAGGCACGGGTTCAACCGAGCAGAAAAGCCCAACTCCACCTACGAAGCCCAAAGAGTCTTGATACCCAGCCCACGTGGCACCCTAAACAAGCAACCAGTTAGCGCATCCTCTTGCTTGCAGAGACAATTGCAGGGTGGCGGGCGTTGGCTCGAAAATGTCAGCTAATAGGAGGAGAGGTCAACACTGCAAGCCATAACGCACATCGTACTCGCAACCACTCAGCCAATCTGGGTACGGATAGCAGACCATGCGTTGTTCACGCTCGACGACGGTCTCCTTGCTTCCACAAAGCGACAATTGACGTCGCTGGCCACTGCTAACGCATAGTGGCCTATAAATCCCTGCAAACCGCTTGTCAGGGGTTCCAACTCCCAAAGCTTCCCAAAAGGAGCTTACAAATACCCTTTGCTGCTAAGGGGAGAGGGGAGAGCTCAATCCTGAGCCCAAACGGTGACTAGAGATCAAGTATCCTTCACCCAGCACTCCAGGCTTCGAGGAGAAAGAACTAGCTCTTTTTTCTTGATCCAGCGCCGCTTCTCGACAGAGTGAGTGAGCCATCCATAGCAGTGCAACCAATGAAGCTCGAACATCCAAATACATCCCAATTACACTCCCCTCATCCCTGCACCTTTACATTCTTGCCAGGTTTACTCTTAAGCGTGTAATTCTTCGTTCATTATGGAAGATTTTTTACTTAAGCGTTAGAGTGTTTGTGGTGGGATAGCCTCTTACTATCCTCTAACCTCTTATTTATAGTTTGTGGTGTACAAATTTTAGGTTAATAGCGATAGAGATAGGACCCGACCCAGATCAACTCACAGCGAAAAATTAGAAGGTTTTTTAATTCGTACCACAATCGAGAACCAGGGACACATCAAACATCAGCTAGAAACGTATTTGGGTGATAACTTGTTCTCTTATTTTGGCTCTTTGCTTCTCCCTTTCCCCCTCTCTTATTATTGTGTTGCCGCTGAAGCTTTAAACTGCTGAAGGGTGCTCTTCTTCCCATGACTTTTAATGGATGAATCCGAAATACGCCACACACTTCGAGAGGTTGGCTGTAGATCCTCTGCGTGGTTTTTGTTTTCTGTTCTCCCCTCTTTTTGGGCGTCCTTAGATACCTCTTTTTTGTTAGGGTAGGTCACTCCCTTGTGGGTGATTCAACAAACTAATTTGTCATCGGAGTGCATTAGCTGGTCAACGAATATTGACCGGCTAGAAGGCAAAAACAATCAATGGAGATTGACCGGAGGACGGCCAGCTGAATCCTGTCAATAGGATGTTGACCGTCTGAGGGCTACAGGGGTGCTGCAGGTTGGTGGACGGGTAGCAAGACGGTCAACAGGAAGGTTGACCGGATGGCTGTGGAGGACTGTCAACGGGAGGTTGACCGGATCTGGTCAACGAAAGGTTGACCGACTAAGGCTGGAAAGAAAGTCGGGAGAGGATTTCCTGATAGTATTTTTGGAGTAAAAAATACTGGAGCGCCTTTGGGTTGCCGGTCAATATATTGACCGATTGGGAAGGAAGAATTTACCAGTTGGTATTACCGGTATAGAATCAACCAAGGAACGCCGGAAGACTCTTGTGATAGCCAATGGGCACAGACGGCCAAAGGACTTGACTGCAGCAACGATTGAGGACGTCGTGGACAGCTGGCAACAAGTTGTTGGACAGCAGAGCAGGTGGCAGACCTGCTGCGCGTGAGCCGTCTGTGGAGGCGGCAGGTTCCAGAGTTGGTGGATAAAGCTGTTAGCAGGTTGTAGAGTAGGTGGTAGGCATTTGACCACACTCAACCGGCCTATTGGTTGAAGGTCTCCTGATAGACCATCATATATACGCATGCTGGCCATGCAGATGGGAGAGAGAGAGACAAAGAGAGAGCATCTAAGTACGGTAGAGTGCAAGGAGGTAAGATTCAAGGGTGAAGGAGATGAGAGGAGTGCACCACCAGTGAGAGAGAAGAAAGAAAAACATAGAGTAGAAGAGAAATGAGTTTTTTTTGTTTACTCCGGAGAAGTTTTTCTTTGTCATTCTCTGGTGTGTAGCGGATACTCCATCTTGGAGGTTTGTAACCTATTTCACATAGTGGATTTGCTATAAACTCTACTCCCGTGATTTTTTCTCATCGGTTTGGAAAGGGGTTTCCATGTAAAACGTGTGTATGCTTCTTCTTTCTCTTTACTATGTCCAACCGACCTTTTGTCCCTACATTCTCTTCCCCCTTCTTGTTTACTTTCCTTCGACAGGTTAATCCTTCTTATTTGACTGTGGGCTTCTTGTTTTTCTTAAATTTTGTGTCAAAATTCCTGTGTTTTGATGTTTTTTTGGGTCGGGGACATTTAAATCTTACTTCCTTCACTTGTTGCAGGTTACTGTTCTAATACTAATAATAGGGAATGTTGGAGTTACCCTTGGTACTATATGCATCAAGAAAGGTTCTTCTCTTAAAAAAATAAATACTATTTTTTTAAATTTATATTATTTATTTTTAAATAGATAATATTAATTTAATTATTTTAAAAAAATTAAAAATTAATTATTAAATTATAATTATTTATTTAAAATTAGATAGTTTATATGTAAAGGAAAATAATCTCTATTTTTTTTTTTTTTAAGTGATGGAGCTCCCTAGTTCCATATCAATACCATTGTAAGGTAATTAGCATTACCCAATCTCTAACTTTCTCATTTACCCTCCGTTCTATTTTTTGGTGAAGCATTTCTCACGTGGGTTTCTTTTCTTTTCCTTTCTTTTTAATCTTTGTTCTGATTATTGTTCTCAAATGCTTAATTACAGCACCAATATGTTTGATGTACCAGTCAAGGTTGCAAATTCTATTTGCTTTGCCTGCTTTGTCTGCTTTGTGGGTGGGGCTAAGCACAGCTGGGAGAGTTCTTCTTGGGGTTGGCTATGGGTTCTTCTTCACTCCTTGGGATTCAGCTTTTGAGACCTTCAGACATGACAACGAATTCAAGAAATTTTTGCACTGCATTGTGGTAAATTTTTCATTAAACCTTTTCTTCTGGATGATAATCTTTGATGTTATCATCTTCCAGTAAGTCAGTTGAACTTCTTGAATAAATAATTAACTAGAATGGAAAAGAAAATACAATCAAAAGAAGCTGCATAGTAGATCGGGATTTTGCAGGTATTTGCTACAGCTTGTATCCCACAGCCAAGCATAGTAAAAATAAATATCATAATATTATGTAATATCATGTTTTCAAATATATAGTATTATGGAATTAGAATATTATGTAAATATTCTCTATAATTATTATTCTTCTTTTGAATTTTATATCAGTTATTTTATACGAGTAGCCTACCACTGTAAAATGAATAAAGTGAAAAGCCTCTATTCCTCTTATTGATATTTGTTATTGTCCTTTGAATACCCATTATTTCTAATATGGTATCGGGGGCATTGTGACATATTCAAGTTGGCATCTCTCTTCGTCATCTCTCTCTGACGGTTCTCACTAATGACCAATCAAATTTGTGTTTAACAATGGACTCATCAAATCTGTTTAGATTTGACCTATTACAATAAGGCACCCTCTTCTATATTATCAATGGTGATTGTCGACGTCATATTTGTGTTCATCAGGTCTCATTCGCATCCTTCTCTTAGCACCATACCCTAAAATTATATTTCTCATTCTCTTTGGTTTTCTGTGAGCATCGACTCTAGCTAGCACAAGCGTTCACATTGGCTCCACCTCTTGACTTAACACGGTTGTCATAAAATGACCAATCTTATTAATCATAGTTATTGCTGCAACACTCATCATCACCGCAAAATCATTAATGAATACGATAGCTTTAAAACACTGCATTTTGCTACTTCTTACAATCAAAATGCGTCGTTTGACTAATCAATAGCTGTGCCCCTTGCCTTAATTCAAAATATGACACTTTGATTACATAATCCTTAAAATGCTGCATTTCATAAGCCAATCTGAGCTAGGCTAAGGCCTAAATATGGTAGACACTAGCTGATGCCCAACTTGATTGCACTGTTCACGACCCAGTCGTCTTAGTTGAAATCAGCCGATGTGGTAGACACTGGCTGACGGCCAACTTGGTTGCAATGCTCACGACCCATTTGCCTCATTTGATATTAGTCCATTTGATATCACTTTGCAAAGGCCCCTACCACAAAATGATGTGTTTTAACTCATTCAAATTATTCTCAATAGCCTGAATTATATTCATTGGGCTCATTTGATATGCACATTTCTCAAATGACAAAAATCATGGAGATTTGTGACGGGAAGAATGCAAGCCCCTATGATGAAAAATTTTTGAAACGAACTCACTTTCTATTAACTTTGTTGAAGATTAGAATAGTATTAACTATAAAATTATTACATGGTTCACTAATATATTTATTCAATCTATTAATATGCTATTTAGTCAATTTAAAATTACGAAAGATATATGAGACTTTCTACAACAACACCACTCATCTATGGTTTTCATTCGTCAATATCAAATCATGCATGACCTATATAATAAAACTCAAGAATTAGGTCAATCAAAAGTGATTTTTACCTCCCAAATGTACTATTTATAAGATCAGCTGATGTCAACTGAATAGTAATAAGAGTCTTACATAGAACATAAAAAATTTATAAATTATTGGAATGAACTTCACCTCACTTAATTTTCTATGTCTCTTCGTGATGAATATGGAATCTATCAATGCCTCACTAATGCACAAACATCCTCACCATTCATTTGACAATGTGACTGTTAAGCTAATTTATGAAGAAATACACTTTAAAACCAAAAGGCTCCCATATATGGAGATAGCTTTTACAGTTTCCTCACAAACTTCAGGTTTTAGATTTTCACACCAAAATTTCATATCATATAATTAATGATCATATTATAGAAATATATGTCGATATTGACATATAAAAGGTCATTCAAAATAAAATCATTCCAAGAAGAAGCGCTTATGTCAAATCAAAATTTCTCTTCAATTCGAAGAGCGACTTTCATTGAAACTGAATTAATAAAATCAAATTCTATTATTCCATCTTTTACTCTATGAATTGAGGATGTTGAAGCAATCGTTGACCAAATTCTATCTCGTGTATGTTTTATTTATACACTCACATTATTTGCCATTTTAGGTAACCCCTATTGGATTATTAATTATTTATATTGTAATCACTTGACTTTTAATCAAAATCAATTTATTAATCAAGTTAAAACCTTTAATGTATCAAAAATCTATACAATCAATGGATATTATATTTAAGTCAGTTATATTGGATCTATTTCTATACCTTTAATCTTCATTATAAATGTTTATTTTGTACATTTATCATATTGTTTACTACTATATGCAGGATAATTATATAATTTTAATTTAAATGTCACTTTTTTTCTCATAATTGTAATATACATGATCTTTTGATTTAATACACTTCGTATTCTATACCATCTTTTCAGAATCATTACTCTGTGCTTCGAACTAATCAAATTTAGTCTTCTATGGCATTCTTATCTCGGTTATATGACAAATTTTAAAGACCAATTATTAGCATATATGGGTCACTTAGAAACTCTTAGAGATAAATCTTTTAATTATTGACTTTCATCATACAATGTTACTTTTTTATAAGATAATTATATGATTTCAATTTAAAATATCACATTTTTTCTAATAATTGTAATATATAGGATCCATGGATAGGACTAATGGTTGAGACAAACCATAAGGTTGGATCTTTGTTTGATCTTAATATACTATGTATTCTATCTTATCTTTTTAGAACCATTACTTTGTACTTCGGACTAATCAAATCTAATCTTTTGTGGTATTCTAATCTTGGTCATATGAAAAATTATGAAGTCCAATTATTAACATATATGGGTCACTTAGAAACACCTAAAGATAAATCTTTTTGATTGTATAACTTGCCAACTTGATAAATACAAATCTTTACCTTTTAATTATAGTAAATCTATTTTTCATACTCTTTTTGATCTTATTAATTCAAACATTTGGGGTCCTATACCAATACCTATTAAGGGGAAATCAAGATATTTTGCTATTTTTATTGATAACTTTTTTCATTATGCATGGATATATTTTTTATATTGTCAATATGAATTGCCAAAAATATATCAAGAATTTTTCAATATGTTATATACTCAGTTGTTAAAATAAATCAAAATTTTTAGATCGGATAATGTTAAGGAATATTATGAATTATCTCTTCTAGATACCATCCAATCACATGACACCATACATTAAAAATCTTACCCAAACAGATCATAATAACATGGTCATATTGAATGAAAGTTTGATCATATTCTTAGTAATGTCCAACCTCTTTTTTATGTCAACTTTTCTACCAAAAGAATTTTGAGAAGGCACTGTTCTTACTGTAACTTATTTCATCAATTGTCTATCAACCTCAACTACTGTTTAGAATTATATCCCATATTAGTATCTCTTTGGTATACCATTTCACTGTAATCTTTTTTGTATATTTAGATGTGCTTACTTTGTTTTTCTTTAATCTGACGAATAAAAAAAAATTAGAACTCTAAGCTTATTTATATTGCGTTAACAGGTATGCTATTGAATATAAGGGATGTTGATGTTATAGTCTTATCTCCAACCGACTTTGTATATCCTATCATGTTATCTTTTAGGATTATAAAATGTTTACTAGTTTATTCCCTCTCTCTCATATCCGCGACATACTCAAAAAGTTTTTACTAATCAATTGCTAAATCTATTTTCGAATCCTACTCTAACTACCTCAATATTTAATATTTTTAACCCAACTCCTATAGACGATCTTCCTACACTTGTCTAGGATGCAGTTTAACCATCTATGGGTTCATTGACTCATCCCTCAACTGATTTTTTTTTTTCATTGTTCCATTTAGGTATGCGAACTCCCTTTTTACTTACATGTCTTTTATTATTGTATGACACTTGCTACATCACATAAACTTACTATTTATCGAGAAGCCAAATCTTATCCTTCTTGACAATAGATAATGAACAATGAAATTCTCACCCTTAAAAAAAACTAAATTTGGGATTTGATTGGCCTGTCTCCAAAAAAAAATCAGTGATTGAAAGCAAGTGGATATACAAGATCAAAACTAAATATGATGGCTCAATGAAACGTTACATAACTCGTCTTATTGCCCGTGGTTTTGCTTAGGAGTTTAGGATAGACAATTAGGAGATTTTGCAGCTATGGCTTGTCTCACATTTGTCTGCTCTTTGATTACTATCGCCACCATTCATCAATGGAAACTTTTCTGAATTAATGACAAGAATGTCTTTTTCCACAGTAACTTAGTTGAGAAAGTTTATGTGCAACCCCTGCCCGAGTATGACTATCCTCTAAACAAAATTTGCCACCTTCGTTGAGCACTATATGGCCTTAAACAAGCTCTAAGAACTTGATTTGTTAAGTTTAGTTTATCCATTGTAAAACATAGATTTATATTTAGTACTCATGATTTGGTTCTTTTTACATGTACAATATCATTTGACATTATTTTTATTTTAATTTATATTAATGATATGATTATTATTGGAGATAATCGTGTTAGAATTTAATTTGTTAAAACTTTTCTACATTAATAGTTTGAGATAAAAGATAATAAAAATCTCAATTATAACTTATATTTTGAAGTAACATTATATTCTGATAGATATTATCTATTTCAACCAAAGCGTACTTTTGATATGTTCATTCGTCTTGAAATAGCTGATTGCAAGACCATCCTCTAAACAACATGTGCTGAAATATCATAGAATATCATACCAAAGGGTGTTGTGTTTGATGTGTGGATTTATGATAGAGTATTCAATACTTGCTTGAGCGTTGCTCTCAATTGGACCATATGAATATGAGCTAACATATTTTGAATGTACCCTGATAGGATAACAAGAATATTATAAAATAGTAGGATTCAACACTTGCATATCACGAATAATAAGATATCATGTGATTATAAAGTTGACATCTTGTTAAAATTATAAGTATTGGTTATCTCATGGATGTTACCCAACTATTGATGATGTGCGTAAAATAGTTGATTTATAGTGATAGAATAATATCTGAGGAGATTGTTGTAACATTTCACATAATTTTGACCTTTGTTGAGATATATTCGATGAAATTTATATCATTATTAATATTCAGATTAGATCGAACCCCGGTTATATTTATGATGTTCGATTTCATGGAAACCATTGATAGTAGTCCTTATATCTCTTGAGTTGTCATTATTTTTAAAAAAATTAATGGTTGACTGTGTATTATTATTACTATTACATATTTAATATTCTTATTTGAGATATTTTATTGGTTATTAATATTATTAATTGTATTACTTGTTAAACATTTAGTTCATTTTTGTGTGTTTTTTTTAACTTCAAAGTAGAGGAGGTTGATAGTGAGTCATGGGAGATCGTGTATTTGTCATGGAGACTTTTAGGTAGAGACGACTCCAGAGTGACGGTCTACCAGCATTTATGTTGAAAAATGGCGAGACTATTGTCTATTTATTTAAATGTTGGACATTTTTATCAGGAGCGCATTCCCTTGACTTTTATTGTTATTATGTATATTTATATTACCTTTCATCTCTATGAGTTGATTTTATGATAGATATTTTATTTATAATAAATTTATTATTAGCATTTATAGTTTGAGATTTTTTATGTAGCCGATTTGGGTTGGGTTTGGTAATTCAGGTTTGTGTAGCCACAATTCCAAAGTGGTCTTGCATATGTGATTGCAATGGTTGCTTAATTTGATGAGTACAAAAATAATTTGCTTTATGAGAGAAGCGACTGTTGGGGAATAGTATTACTGATCGGTTGGATAAAATCGAGAGGACAATGATGACTGACACATAATCACACCCATCAAAGTAATGAGAGAGAGTAGGACACGCATAATTTTATATAAAAAATTCTCTTCTGAATAAGAAAAAAAATACAGGATACTTACTCTATAAATAATTTCAATATATATATTGGTTAAAAAGAAACTATTTGGCAACACAAATCCTTGAAGTTAAGAATAGAAATAAGAGCAAAATATAATAGTAAAAATGACTACTCATTGTGTTCTTTCTTTCATATTTCTCTTTTCTCACATCTCTCTCTGCCCATACATTGCATGCCCAGCATGCATATATATATATATATACATGTACAAATATTGACTGGGCAGCCACCTACTCAGTAGGTAGGTTGCGTGTATAGTGAAGCCTGTCACCAACTTTACAGCCTGTCACCAACTTTGGTGACATTTTGTCGGGAGAGGTTGACTTGCTCTACAATTGGTTATTAGATCTGAAAGTCAACTTCCCTTTCTATAAAAGCTGTTTGCGTAGACTTTACAAGTGGCCAACTTTTCTATTACAGTCCCTAGGCGTTGATCAAAGTTCTTAGTCTTTTTCCTAGAGCCTTAGACATAATCTCATGCCTTCAATCTACAGTTGATATCTTCAGCCATCACTTAGAATTGTCGTCCTTCAATCAGAGTCCTCATCAATTATTTAAAGTTCTCGGCCATTAATACTTCTTTGGCAAAGTGTTCTACTTCGGCCTTTATTCATGTCGGCCAATTCCGACACGGGAGTGGCCAAAAAATCTTAACAAACTTTGCCTCACGACTATAGGGGAATTAAATCGGTCAATTCGGCCATACTGTAACAGGTTTTGAGCTTCCCATTAGGTAGTACCTTCGTCATTATGTCTGATCCATTTTCTTCAATTTGGACTTTCTCCAAAGACAGTTGCCTCGTGTCAACAACATTTTCACCTAATGGTATCGAATATCAATATGTTTTGATCTTAAATGAAATGAAGAGTTCCTACAGAGATGTATGACACTTTAGTTGTCACAAAGTACCACGTACTTCTCCTGTTTAAATTCAAGTTTCTGGATAAATTTCTTCATCCACAGCATCTTCTTACTGGCCACAATTACAACAATGAATTTTGCCTCAATGGTTGAAAGAGCAACGTATTTCTGCAACTTTTACTATCAAGAAACTGCACCTCCAGCAAACTTAATAAGGCATCTCGAGATGGACTTTTGGGAGTCAATATCGTCGGCCATGTCAGTATTAGTATATCCAACTAATAGAGGCTTGTCACTTCCAAAATACAAGCTCATCTTGAATGTTCCCTGAAAATATCTCAATATTCAGTTCACTGTTGACCAATGCTACTTGCTAGGATTTGACAAGAATTGGCTAACTGTGCCGACTGCATGTGCAATGTTCGACCTCGTGTATACCATAGCATCATTAAGCTCGTTATGACTGAAGAATAGGGTACGTTTCTTATGTTGGCCTTCTCAACATTCGAGGTCGGACACTGCCGATTGCTTAATCTGAAGTGGCTCGTTAGTAGAGTGCTCGCCGGTTTGGACTTATCCATATTGAAGTATTGGAGCACTTTCTCAATATATCTCTCCTGAGATAGCCACAATTTTCTATCATTGCGGTCACAAGATATTCTAATTTTTAGAATCTGTCTCACTAGCCCCAGGTCTTTCATGGCAAAGGATTGCACAAGCTACTGCTTCAACTCGATAATTTGAGCACCGTTTTGCCTAACGATAAGCATGCCATTCACATAGAGTAGGAGAATGATGAAATCATCATCGAAAAATCTTTGCACAAAGATACAGTGGTCTGAAATAGTCTTTCGGTATCCTTGATCGATCATAACAGACTCGAACTTCTTGTACCACTATCTTGGAGTCTACTTCAACCCGTACAGGCTCTTCCTTAAACGACACATCAATCGTTCCTTCACCTTGGCCTTGAATCCCTCTGACTATTCCATGTAGATTTTCTTCTTAAGATCACCATGGAGGAATACTGTTTAGACATTTAACTGCTCCATCTCCAAATTCAGGACAACAGCCAAATTGAGCATGATTCATATCGATGACATTTTTACTATTGGGGCAAAAAATTTATCAAAATTAACCCATTTATGATGGTTGAAGCCTTTCACCACCAGCCGCGCCTTGTACCTTAGTTGTGAAGTGCTATCATCGGTATTCAAGCAGAAGGCTTACTTATTTTTCAGCGCTCTCTTCCCCTTCGGTAATTCAGCCAACTTGAATGTGTGATTTTCGTGTAGTGAACTCGTTTTATCTTGCATGGTTTCCAACCATTCTACCTTGTGCTCGTCCTTCATTACTTCTTTAAAACTTTCAGACTCTCCTCCATTAGTGAGTAAAATATTTTCACTGGCCGACAGGCGAACAGATGGCCGTCGGTCCCTAGAGGATCATTAGACAGTAACCTCCTCGGCCGGATGAGGAGTAATGTTATCATCGCCTTCATTAGGCATTGTAACTGCTTCAGCAACTTCCTCAACCACATTTGGGCCATTCCCTCATTGTGAAGAGGTCCCGGTCGGATAATATCAGCACTCATCTTGTCAGTCCAATCTGTGTCAGATGCGGGCTTCTTCTCTTTACAAATATCTTCAATGGTCTCTCCTTCAACAAAAACCACATTTCTCGACCGGACAAGCTTCTTCTCAACTGGATAATAAAACCTAAAATTCAATTCATCTTTCCTATAACCTAGAAAGACGCATTACATCGTCTTCGGCTCTAATTTAGTCCTCTTATCTTTCGGGATGTGAACGAATGCCTTGCACCTAAATATCCGAATATGGTCGTAGGATGGCTCCTTTCCAAACCACCTTCTCAGGGACTTCTCCATTCAATAGTCTACTAGGTGACTTCTTGATGACATAAACCGCTATTCTCAAGGCTTCTGCCCAAAAAGATCCAGGGAGCTTTACTTTCGAGAGTAGGTACCTGACCCTCTCTTTTAGTGTACGGTTCATTGGTTCTATCACTCTATTCACTTGTGGTGTCATTGGCGGTGTCTTCTGATACCAAATACCATATGTTCGACAATAGGTGTCGAAGGCTCCGATGTATTCACCGTCATTGTCACTTCGAGTGCACTTTAATTTTATTCCTGTTTGTTGTTCAACTAGAGCATGATAATGCTCAAAAACTCCAATGACTTGATCTTTCATCTTGAGTAAGTAAACTCACAGCTTCCTTGAGTAATCATCAATGAACGAGATGAAATATTGTGCTCCTTTGAATGACTTTTGCTTTAATGGCCCACATACGTCGGTGTGAACCAGATCAAGCAGTTCGACATTCTTGGAAGACGAGTCTCCATGGAATGAGACTCATCTTTGCTTTTCCACCATACAGTGAGGATAAGTCCTCAGGCCGTTCACCTTCATGCCTGGAATGAGGCCCTTCTTGGCCAGATAAATCAATCTTTTCTCACTCATGTGGCCCAACTGTCAGTGTGACAAATCAGAATATTCCACACCATTAGCAATATTTACCTCTCCTACCTCAGCAGAGGCCTACAATATGTAAAGGCTAGATACCTTTCTTCCTCGGGCAACTACTACAAACCCTCTAGTCAGTTTGTATGCCCTTTCATAGAAGTCGTTACAAAAATCGTCATCATCAAGTTTACCCGCTGAGATTATATTCATCCAAATATTAGGGACGTGCCGAACGTCCCTCTACAGTTGTCGGGTCCCATTATTGGTGACAAGGGACACATCAACACAGCCAATGACCCTAAATGTCTATTTATTTTCCATCGCCAATACTCCAAAATCACCCGGAGTATAGGATGTAAAAATTCCTCTCTAAAATGTGATGTTGATGAATGCACCAGTATCTACCACCTAGTTAGTCTCCTGCTCGGCCAAATTCACTACATCATTCATTTCACAAGTTAAAAGGAGATCATCTCCAAGTGATGATTAAGGTGAGGCCTTTTCCTTGCCTTATCCCTTTTCGACTTTATTCTCATTTTTCGCATTCTTATGCTTTCACCTATAACAATATTTTTTAATGTGGTTTTTCTTCTCACAGTAATGACATTCGAGATTTTGATACATCAATCTTGACTTGTTGCGGTCTTTTTTTCCAGACTTTGGGCTGCACTCTTTGTCTGTATATCGTGACTCAATCACCAGTACCTCAAAGTGTTGAGAGGTGGAGGTCCCTTGTAACCGCCGTCTCATTTTCTCGTTCAGCATAGCTCTTTTGGCTATCTCAAGAGTTACCACACCGTTTGGCACAGTATTGACGATGGTGATTCTTATCACCTCCCATGAGTCCGGTAGGATTGCTAGGAGTCACAGGCTCAACAATTTGTCTTCAAATTTAATACCCATACCGTTCAACCGGTCTACACATTCTTGAAACTCGTTCAAGTGGTTGGCAATGGATGAGCTGTCTTTGTATTGCACCTGCATTAAATTTATCAGGTAAAATAACTTGTTGTTACTAGTTTTGGAAGCATAGAACGTCTCTAGCGTCACCTGCAGTGACTTGGCATTTGTTTCACTCTGAATTTGGTTATATCCAACATCATCTACAAACAACCAAATATAGCCGCACATCTGCTTGTGCTCAAAAAACCAGTCCTCTTTCAATTTTGCATCGAGCTTTTGAGTGACGAACACCGAAAGGTGTATTGATTTGACTAGTAGCAGGTCCGACATCTTGCTCTGTCGAGTGTCATAATTTGTGCCATTTAGATAGATCATCCTGTTTCCGACTTCCTTTGATTCCAGCAGTGTTTAACAATTGGGACTAACAACCAATCTCTGATTGCACTTGTTAGGGAAGAGTATTGTCGATCGGTTGGACAAAATCGAGAAGACAAGGATGACTGACACATAATCACATCGTCAAAGTAATGAGAAAGAGTAAAAATATACATAATTTTACATGAAAAATTTCCTTTTGAATGAAAGAAAAAAATCACGGGACACTTAGTTTACAAACAATTTCACTATATATATTGGTTACAAAGAAACCCTTTGACTATATAAGTCCTTAGAGAGTTGAGAATAGAAATAAGAGTAAAAGACAAGAGTAAAAGTGGTTACTCCCTGTGTTCTCTCTTTCATTTTTCTCTTTTCTCACATCTCTTTCTACCCATACATCGCATGCCCAGCATGCACATATATATATACATGTACAAATATTGACCGGGCGGCCGCCTACTCAGTAGACAGGTTGTATCCATAGCAAAACCTGCCACCAACTCTGTAACCTACCACAAGCTCTATAAAGCGCCATTCTGCCAGGAGGGGTTGACCTACTTTGTCAATTGGCTGTCAGATCTAAAAGTCAATTTTTCTTTCTATAAAAACTGTTTGCATAGACTTTGCAGATGACCAACTTTTCTGGTACAGTCCTCAGGCATTAACCAAAGTCCTCGATCTTTTTCTTAGAGTTTTCAAACATAATCTCATGCTCTCGGTCAACAGTTGATATCTTTAGCCATCACTTAGAGTCCTTGTCTTTCAATTAGAGTTCTCGTCCATTATTCAAAGTCCTCGGCTATTATGTAAAGTCCTTGGTCTTTAATACTTTTTTGGCCAAGTGTTTCACTTCGGTCTTTATTCATGCTGGCCAATTCCCACACGGGAGTGACCAAAATATCCCAAAAGGGACAACCCTACCAAAGTAAATTTAAGTTTGTGGTGCATCTGTTTTTAGTCATTCTTTTTGGTTTCTTCAATCTCTGATTTAATAAACACAATTCTCACGGCCGGGCCCCAGTATCAAAAGATCAGTTTTCTCATTCGTAAGAACTCCCTGTCAGAGAAATCATGCCCATGGTAGCATGTTCAGCTCCATGCCCATAGAAGCGCCCTTGAGATCAGTCAAGGGGACAATACAAGAAGTGAAGATACCTGATTAATGAATCGCCAAAGTCAATTCACTGAAAAAGCTTTTCTGATACTGTGTGGTCCAATTGATGAATGTCCATCCCCGAGGCTTCAAGATATGAACTATTAGGAAGTGTCTAGATAGAATATGTGAGCTCCGTTGTGTTCTAAATGGATAAGATATCTCATAGCAGAAATGTATAGATCTATTATATTTTTGGCGCATCAATTTTGTTATATACATGGCATTTTGCACTAGGGTTGATATGATTTCAAAATTTTAATTTGTAGTTGTCTCTTCTTACAATCTTATTTCAAAAATAGTAAAATTTTTTCATATTCACCCATGATTTTTTTCTTTTCGAAATTTTCTAAATAATTCTGATATTTTATTGTGTATTTTTTGTTATTTGACTAGTATAATCTCCTAAATTTCTGATAGACTAATTTTCTAGTGGAAGTGTCAATGGAAATATGCTTATGTTTTATTTCTTTATTATTATTTAGCAAGAATTAATATATATCCATCCAAAGAGAAAGGAAAAAAGTATTGATGCATCAAAATCTCGTGTTGAACTCTGTGGTTCAAGGCTACTTTTAAATTTCCTTCCTTCTCTTTTGTGGTGAACTATAGTGAGCTAGGTTTGAAGACTTCATAGTTTAACTCTAAATTTTAGATAGTCCTATTCAAACTTTAAAGTAGAAGACATCCCATATACTGTGCTATTTCTCATATATATACTTAATATATATCATAAAGAGTTCCGTTTGATTGATATCATGGGCAAGATAAGTTTTACTTGATCAAACAGGTCACTGCAAAAACATTGCAGATATGGGGGAAGAAGATGCGATCCTGCAAAGCAAGGGGAAAGGAACTCATCGATGCTAGTGTAATCACCATGGCTGATCTCTCTGAATGGTTAAAGGCAAAGAACGGCGATGAAACTGCCATAATTGGTGGTGGTTTACCTTCTTGTTCAAGCTTGCAGAACATCAGGGTTGGACAGAAAATATCAACTGCACGATAGGTTTTTGGACTGGATTTTTCAACCTTTGAGCTGCTAAACGACCAGATCCGGGTCACAAAATTGCGCGAGGATGGGATTTGATATCTCAAGCAAGTAGTTCTTTCCGGAAATAATACTCGGCTTATGGAGGCTTGGGAGAATTGGCGGTTTGATGCCTCAGGATCCTCTTCAAGCAGCACAGATTCAAGGTATCAGCTGAAAGTATGAAATTTGTGCATTATCTCATGAGATTTTCTTGCTTAAAAGATCCAAAATTCTCATTTTTTATAGATGCTTTGTTGGGAATAAAACACACCCACTTTGATTGAATTTACAAGGAAACAAAGTATAATTCTATACTAGATTTAGTATAATATGCCAGAAAATGAAAGAAATTTGAGTATAAATATCTTCTATGTCCGAGAATATCATATATATTTTTTATTTTCTCATTCCTTCTCCTTCTCTTCCATCGTGTTTTCTCTTAGTTGTAAAATGAAACTGACAAAAAACCGTGCAAAACGCTCTCAATGTTTAACCAAAAATTGGAATGGTTCTACACTGTCTTTTTCATAGGGATGGATATGAAGGAATCGAGTCTCTTTCATTTCAACAATTGAAAGTGTTTAACTTATAATTTCAAATAAAACATGAGACTATCTTGAGAATTGCCAGCCTTCCACAATAGATAAAGCCACACCATGGTATTCGCTGCTATCACTCTTCACCATTCTCAAGCCTCTGCTTGCTTTTTCGTTTTCCATGCTGCTTAATAGCCAAGAGGTCATATAATATGCTTACGCGGGATAAAATGCTTGAATATGCATTTGAAATAACTCGCAGTGTTCATTTTCGTTGTGGCTTCCATTTTTCAAATAGCCTATTTATCGAAGAGGGTATTCTGAGAAACAAAGATACGATGGCATTCCATAATAGGAATTTCCATTTCTCCCTTCCAACTCTCAAAATTTGCCTGAGTTTTTAGGCTGTGATGCCTATGATTCTCACGTTTGCTCAACATGAGGTTTACAGAACAATTTAAATCTCATACGGAATGCCAAATATACCTCAAATAGGTTATTATACCCTGTATTATGTATGAGTTAAAATATTGGGCAATGGTATAATAAGTAGTACAAAGAGCTGTTGTGGGGAGATGGGATGTCAAGATAGATGAATGGTCATACTAAGACATAAGACAGAACAAGATAATATGTCGATCTTGAGAAATTGTGCCTATAGATGATAAAATGAGGGAATGATATCTCAAGTCCACTTAAATGGGTACCAAATGAACTATATGTGAGAAAAATTGAATTAGATATGACTGGAGAAAAGAATAAAAAGATGGACTTATAAAATATAAAATATGAATAATAAAAAAATTATTTAAAATTGTATATATTTTAGGAGGATAATATTGTACTAAATCAAGTGTAATAACAAAGTTGAAGTTGACCCGGTTAATGGGACTTAAAGATTTGTAATTGTTGTTGTTTATGTTGCTGCATGTTTCGATTGAATAAGTGTAATGCATCAATTATGCAGGCTGACAGGAATGATGAGAAGCATATCAAAGTTTCCCATTTGCAGGAGGAAATACAATCACATTGTGAAGACTTTGATTGCTTAGCACATTCAGAAGGGAGAATCGACGAAATTTGATTCTGTAAGAACGGCTTCTTCAATTGAAATTGTGTATGTCTTCATTGGGGATAGACACTCATTCTTCAGCAGCTTGCTCATGAGGTTTGTTGTTGAAGCAAGGATGTTGTAAACACTCGAATAAATAGACTGATATGATTGTTGGCATGAGGCAATTTTCAGAAAATATCTCCATGAATTCGATAAAAAAACTTGGCTATATAAACTTATTTTGATAATTTTACTTGATTTAATATAACATTATCTGAGAGTAGAAGCAAATTTAAATTATTTTTCATCACCTCATTGAATTGAAGAGCCAGTTTAACACAAAAGGTGCCAACTTGAAGAGAGAGAAAGGAAAAAGAAAAAAAAAAAGATTTGGGTATCCATTTAATATTCAATTCAAGTTTCATTATTCATCAAAATCGAATATATTATTCTACTTTCAGTTGTAAAACATATCATTGGTTGGCTTGTCATTTTCTTGTTGCATTTGCCAGTGTTTGGTTGCTAGCTGTATTCGCATTTGCATCAATTAGCTTTTTATATGCGTTGTAGTTGTAAAGGGATTTGCTTGGAGATATTATTTGTATCCATATCTAAATTTAGAACAGATATTTTAAAAACATGATCTCATACTTTTTTTTTAGTTGAAAAGTTTTTTTACATAAAATTATTTAAATAACTTGTATATTTAATTATTATTTTATTTATTATTTATCATATTTAATCATAAAAACGGTGGCTTCCTACCCCCAATTGTTAGAAATGACAGCTTTCTATCTTTGATCGTAAAAATAATAATTATCTATCTCGATTGTTTAAAGAGATTATTTTTTATCATGGTTATTGAAAAAGATGACTCAATGGGCCATTGAAAATTACGACTCTTGGTTCTTGGCTATTGAAAGAGATGGCTTTCTTTGTTTGATAGCATCATCCCTGCTGATCGGCATATTCATCAAATCTCAATTAAGAGGATATACTTACATGAATTTCAAATTTAAATTATTCTCTACTTTATTTTCTTAAATTTATGAAAAATATTAATGTAGTATTTTGTAATATTGTGTTATCAAACTAAATATAACAAAATAATAATATTTTTATAATATTTCTCTAAATATCAATATATTATTTACTTCATTTATATATAGTTCTTCCTCATGCTAGAATATTATATATAAAAAATAATATTTATACTCCTATTTTATCAAAAATATGAAAAAAAAGAAAACACAATTATATTTTCATATAAGTAATATTTTTTTTTCAACTTTGTTTTTCAACAAAATGGGACATATATAGAGTATGAGTAATGGCTCTTATTCAACATATATCTTCCTATTTATATAATTGAACAATAATTTAATATACACATTATTTCTAATACAAAATTAAAAAAATATTAGAAAAAAAAAAAACAACATTTATCCACCAACCATTTATCCACCACCATACTCTTTGGGCCCGTTTAGTAATATGAAATAAAAATCTTATTTTTATCTAATTTTTAATGTATTTATTATTTTACTATTTAATTGTTCAAGCAATAAAAAATAATAATTTTAAAATAAATTATTATTCCTTTAAAATAACAAATAAGAATAACACCTCCCATTATTATTATTATTATTTGATTATTAATGAATAGCTATTTTAAAATATTTTTTTCTATTTATGTTAATATCAAATTAGATTTAATTAAAATTAGATTTAGATCAAATATAAGACAAATTTAGATAAAAATTTATAACCATTAAATCAAATCAAACTGAATATGTTCATAATCTAAATTGGGTCAATTTAGGTTAGAATATAAATATTTTTTTATTTTTTAAATAATTCTCTTTAAAAATTTATCAATATATTAAAATAACTAAAAATATAAAATATTTTAAAAAGTATAATATGTAGGTTAAAATATTAACTAACTATATATTTAAATGAAGAATCTTTATATAAAAATTATTAATTATATAAAAATGTACCTAAGTATATATTGAAATGAATACTCTTTATATAAAAATTATTGATTATTTAAAGATATAATATATTAAAATAATTTTTAAAACTTAATATTTATTTAAAATAAAAAATATATTTATAAAAAAAAATTATAATTCTAGCTATATAAGCTCGAATTGGTTACTTTTACTTATAACAGTACTCTACTAAAAAAAAAAAAAGAAAATGGGCCTACTTTCTTAATTTTGTCCATCTATAATATTGACTTATTTTAATCACACCCTATAAAATTTCGAGTCAGAAAGATTTGATAGATCAGATCTATCTAAACCTACTAGTTTATAAAATATTATTTCTTTAAAGGTAAAGAGTCATTTTATACTAATTTTTAATTATTTCTCTTATTATTGTTTTATACAAAATATTAAAAAAGTAATTCCTAATTTAAATTTATTTATTTTAAGTCACTAACTAAATTATAAAATATTGTTTTAAAATCCATACCTATTTTATTTTATTATTTAAAAATAATTATTTTATTTCTATCTTATTCAATTTTAATAAATAAATATAGCGTTAAGTCTTCCACACTTCGCAAACTTGCAACCACCATTGGCCCCATCATTGTCTATTCATCGAGTAACCACCGCCAACCCCACCCCACTCCCATTGTCTGCGCGCTTCCTTCGTCCCTCTACATCCTCTTCTGTCTTTCTCTCATACCCTATTCTTTTCTACACCGTGGTCAGCTATGCATGTATATTTGTTTCAAAATCACTAGATAATTGGCATAAAATTATGTAAAAAGATGATATTATAACTTCATTTATTAACCATTTTACATACTTTAATTTCATCCATATATTATCATTTTTAATTTAAATTCATTCCATTCATCCCAATTCAAATGAACAAAATATTAGATCGAAGTTTTCAAAAAGAATTAAAGTTGCATTTGCTAACTATAGTATATCCTTTAATCTCATTTATGTATCTTTGTTTCTGATTTTTGTTTTAAACTAATTCCATCCATTCTATTTCAATTGAGCAAATCTTTATGGGAAAATTATGGGGCCGACTATAAGAATGTGGGTCAGTATGCATCACCCGTTCGAACATGTATAACTAAATGGCTCTCAATAAAGGGCAATGTTTGAAACTTGTAACAAATACAGAAGAATCAATGAGCTCCAGATATCTTTAAATTTTTATCTCTGAACATTTTAATTTATCAAAATATGTATAGATATTTAGAAAGATTTATTAATATTTTTGTAGTACTTAATACAACCTACTTATATTCAAACATAATTTAACTAAAGGAAATATTATTTATTTTTGGCCTATTGTGCCTCAATATAAGGGCCCATAAAAGCGCGCCAGGGAGAAAGGCCCAAATGAGAGGCTCACGAGCCAAGAAGATTGGAGGCCCGAGAGGCCCCGAGAGGCCGGTGGCCCAAAGATCAAGACTCGGCACAATCCGCCATAAGGGAGATCGAAGACACCATCCAAATACGGCCGAGAACCCTGCCCAAAGAAAGCAGAGCTATTGAGCTATGGATTAATAAATATATATAAATCGGTAGAATTTCTTATCATTTTTTAAAGTGATATGCTAGTACTTAATACAACCTACTTATATTCAAACATAATTTAACTAAAGGAGTCATTAATATGTGCTAATTTTTGACAATGCCTATTTATTTATTTTTTTAAAAAATTATATATTTCTTTTTAATTTGTACAACTATATTGCCATAATTGTGGCGTGGGAAGAGGGGTTTACTATATATGATACCTCGTCAAAAAAATTAATTATTTAAAATGGCATGATAATTTTGCTGTAAAAATAATAATAAAAATATGAACTGCCTTCTTGTGTTGGGATTAAAATTGCACTACAATCAGTTCATAATCCCAAACTAGTAATTGATTGGGCCCAAGTTACAACGAAGTATTGGGCCCGAGTTACAACAAAGTAGCCAGTAATTGATTGGGCCGGCCCGAGAGTGGTCGAGGCTGAGACTAGCATCATGCTGGTTGACGTGCCGAGATCCGATGGCCGCAACCGAATTTAAACCTTTGAATCGAAGCTGTCGTCTGGTCTTGTTGACATGAAGGAGCATGTCTCACATTTAACATTCCGTATGTACCGCCTTTACGTGAAATTCACGACACATTAATTAATAATGAAGGGTATTTTGGACATTCCCTTCGTGTTCATCAAAAACTTGTGTACTGTGCTCAGTCATCAAATAATGGAGAGCAGGGACGCTCTGACGCTGATTTCGTACGACGTGCATACAATACAGTACAATAGCTGTTGGATTTTCATCTAACGTTTTTCTTTTTTAGTTATTAAAAAAATAATAAAAATATTTTTTAAAATAAAAGGGTTAATAAGGGACGTTGAATAAGGATACGACGACTGTCGTACGGCGCCGTAAGTGCACTGTACGGAGCCTGCGTCGTAGTGCCCATCAAATGCTAATAATTGGCTCATTTCATGCTATTTTGGTAGGGGTTAAGAATGATTTTATCTCTTTAAGAAATGGATATTATTTTTCTTCATATATTAACTATTAATTTTTAAAATAAATAACCATAATTTAATATTTGAGTTTAATTATTTTTTTTATATTTTAAAAATAGTTAAATTATAACAATTTATTTATATATACGAGTGACTTAGATTAGAAAAAAGTGCCTCCTTGATCCCATTTTGGTAGTGTAAGAAAATTTGAGTCCGTCTCATAAAAATTCGAACATGTATTAATTTAGTACAGATTAAAAGATTATCTATAAATATGTTTATTGTAGCTTGCATTTGTACTAATTTGAATCAAACCATCGGTTAAAAAAATTGTTAGAATTGAATTATGAGTTGTTTTATTTTGAACGGTTTATATAATTTGTATTATCGAACATATTAATTTAAAAACTTTATTGTGCATTATATATCAAAGGGATAAAAAAATAATAGTAACATAATAATAATAATATAACAAATATTCTTAAAAATACTATAACAAATATAACAAAAATTATAATATTGAAATTCAAAGTAATGTTATAAGTGAAACAATTAATTATTGACCAAGAATTATTCTAACCTTATTAAAATAAATAAAATATAAAACTTGAAAAAACAAATATTGTTAGATATAACTTCTTTAAATTTTTTAAATATTGTCTATGTTTGTTCTAATATTATATAAAATTACTTAAAATGTGATTCAAAAATCTATTTGACCAAGGTAAGGATTGAGAGAAGATTGAAATTATTAAAAATATTTTATATTGATATATTTCATAACTAGATAAATGGATAATTTGAAAGATTTTTAAGTATAAATGAAAATGAGTATCAAAAAAATATTTATTATTTGTAAATATAATATTTTTTAAATTTTCATACCTAACCTACGCTTGTTTACTTAGCACATGACTATATTTTGACCAAAATATCTGCGATCAAATCATACATAAGTATAATTTATTTAGAATACTTATATCCTATATGTACCGAGATGCACATGACCATATTTTATTAAAAATATTAGTACATAATGTAAGTTTGAGTGATGCACGTATGTTGAGATACAACCTTTTTGCTCAAATTTTTATGCCTGAAGTGTGCCCATTTAGTACACGTGGACTATTTTCTAAAAGGCCATATGTTTTTTATTTAATAATTTAGATGAAAAAATGAATAACAATTATAACCCTAAAGTTTTCATCATTCAAAGTAAAAAGCCATTTCTTACTAAATCAAACATTTACTCATAAGATAAATTGTTAATATTTTCTAACTCAATATTTTTTTTTTTCATTATTTACACACCTATTCTAACACGTAATCCTTTGTTTATATATTGGTGGAGTAGACAGTGGGATCAAGTAGAGTGTGAAAGCTTTGTAATAAGTGAAGTAATATCAATAAGAAGATCAAAAGGTTGCTATTATAAGCAAATTTAAAGTGTTTCTTAATAAAGATCATAAGTTAAAAGTAAATCGATTAATATTTAATATGTTTATACCATAAAAATTGTAAACTTTTATATTATATTACTTTCACTAGTTGTAGAACATTAGAGAATTTTATTCAATAATTCCTAGATTATCAAGATTTTCTTTCATTAGAAAAAATTATATGTTAAAATTTTATACTATTCACATTTAATTTGGCAATGCAATTACTATAAACATTTCTTTTGATTTATATATAGCAAAGAATATATATAATGTGTATTGTATATTAGAATATATTTTACTTTTTTGAGTTTATAGTGTCAAAATGAAACGTGATTAGGGACCCTTAGTCTTTTTAAAGGCTATGAAATTGGTTTCTTTCTTTTGATGGACAGGAGGTCAATCCCCCTGTAAACATAGAGGTTTACATTTCTAGAGGAACTTGAATAAGGGACTAAAGACCGATCTTAGTGGGATAGAAAAATATTAGAATTTGGGTTACTTTTTTATAAATATTTGACATCTTTTTTTCTTTATATTATACTTATAGAGTTATTCACTCGATATTCGTAATATTTTGCTTGAGCAAAATCCATTTAGGGGACTTCCAAGATAGTAACGAGGTTATATCTTTAACTGTAGGGTTTGGAAGGATTCCAGTGGCTAGCCATAAGTGATTCCAATGATTGCCGCTCAAGCGGCCTTTTCGGTTGTAAATGACTAGTTTTGAGGTCATTTTTTATACTAAGGAGCATCACAATAGGGAAAAGATAAAATAAAATAAAAAATTTGGGTGCCTTTTTGAGATCTATTTTGTGTTCTATCATTTGATAATTTTAGATATATGGTTCTAGATTATACTATAAAATATATTATTAATTAATTATTTATATTTTTTTATTTTATTTTCTATTATTTGGTTAATATAGTCCGTGCACTAATAATATTTTTTATTAAGATGCATTTAGAGTTAATGATTATCGATACTTTTCACGTTTTGTTATTATAATGATGTTGGCTTGATAAGGATTATGCATAATAAGATCATGTTATAGCAGGGACATTTTGGGTGTTAGGTCTCACAATTTTTTCCTTCTTTTAAGAAAAAGTTTTAGAAAAAATTAATTATATAATTTGTGTGCTTTAATTGCTTATATTTCTTATCCCTCATGATTCGGTCAGGAGAAAATAATGCTTTGATTGCTTTATGTTTCTCTCTTAATTTTAGAATATTAATAAATAACCAAACAATTAAATATGACTCAAACGTCTATAAAATATGAATTTATAAAGATTAAATGTCAACTAATATGTTATGATTTTCTTTTTTATTATTATTTTTTGCTATTCTCTCCTCTTTTATATTGTATGAATAAATCCATTATCTAGTCATTTGGCATACACTATAACATGGAAAAATAGTAGATGCATCCCTTCAAAGCCCATAATATTTGGCATGTAGTAAAATAATATAATTATTATGTAAAAATAACTTTTTTTTTTTAATTTTTTTGTTAATTTAATTATTATAATTCTATTTCAAAAGTAATGATCAAAGAAATCAATCTTAAAGATGAAGCATTGCTTGTTAAGGCGAGTCAGTTTTACCGAATCATATATAATACGACATAATATTTTAAATTATATAAAGTCGTATGGTAGATGGTTCATAGGTCGTGTTGGCCCGAGACAAGATTGGGTCATGCATGGCTAGAGGGAAAGGAGGAGAAAATAAGACCAAAAATTAATTTTTTTTTAATATATATATTTATATTTTTAATTTATGGACACTATACGGTTTATAGGCAATATCTAACCTAATAGATTGTGAGCCATGTGTCATATTAAATTAGAACTTTGAAATCTTTGGCCGTGACTTGTATAACCCATTCATAAATATGTCATGCTGACATAATTTATTTATAAGTGGATAATTTAAATAAATAATATAATTTATTTAATATCTTTAATTATTTACTTGTTCTTCTTATTTTTTTATTTAACTATTCAAATTTAATAAAAAATAAAAAATAAAAATAGAAAAAGGTCCCACTCTTCCACACATGGCATATTCTGTAATTAGAACGTGCATCACTATATCATTTAATATAATTTTTTTAAAAGGAAAAAAAAAAAAACTGCCACCGGTATCCAATCGCAGTGGAATCTCGGCGCATGTGCGTTCCCGTCGCCAGTCCCACTCTCCCTTTCGTTGGCCACGTTACGTAATTATGACAACTTGATAATTTTATCCCGAAAAACAAGAGAAAATCATAAAATTAAAAAAAAAGTTTAAACTTTTTTTTTTTTTTAAGAAAAAGAATACTTTAATATTAATATTTTAGTTTTATTTTTTTATATTTTATTAACAGAAAAGTATTAAATTTATTAGGTCTTTGAGAGTATTTTAAAACAATTGATTGGTACTGATCTGCATGAGTGGATCAATCAATACTTGATGGGTTTGATAATGTTATGGACCGACTTAGGATTGAGCCCACTAATCAAAGCGCTTAGGGAGTTGAAACCTCGCGAGATCTTGTGAGACCTGAGGTCCAAAAGGCGCCATGGTGAGCCCAATCAATAGCTCAGCGCATGATGGGCTGGTAGAAATAGATATTAAGCTGGCCCAGTAGACAACCCCATATGCCCTAACTGATCACGATGCATGGAGTCCTCCCACTCAGCGGCTGACAGCCTGGACAGAGCAATACGCCCATGCAGTGGACGCTTACCATAACCGCCATGACAGCTTAATAAAAATTTTTGAAATATCGTCTAGAATTGTAAATCTCACCAGAACAATAACGTTGGCTTAGTGAATCTCCTTCAATGGTAACCATCATAACAGAAACTTCGAGAATCCCATGAAGGAATGAAGTAATTTGCTCAGTTGACCACGATTGCCATAATTACCCCCGCAATCCTCAAGACAGCTTATCGAATCTGTGGGGGTAGTTGTCACCAACAGTAAGGTCTAGTGAAGACTAAACCAACTTCAAATGCTATAAATACCCCTACATCCCAACGGGAGGGGAGGAGGCAAAAATCACTCTAAACGATTGAGCCAAAAAGTAGCTAAAGTCGTATCTGTTAAAGAATCTTCCATAAGGCAGAAGTAGAGAAAAGAATGACAGAAAAGGAGTGTATAGAGAGAAAACTCAAAAGGCATGCCCATTCTCTTTTTGTCTCCTGTGAGGCATCATTCTCTCGCTCTGGCTGATGATTGTGCAGGCTTTCCCCAATTCTGAGTCCTTGCATTGCAAGACCAATGAAGGCGACTCGTAGAGCGTGGTACAGAGAGTCCCTCCCGTTCGTTGCTAGAGTGAGGATTGACGAGCATCCCTCTCCTCATCATTAGCGCCCATGGATTTTTATCTTCTCCAGTTAGCCACCCGCCTGCGGGTACATTTATCAACCAACTACTCATTGTCGAGTGTAGAACTCTCTCTCTAAGTTGCCACTTGGTTGGGTGTAGTTATCGGAACTCAATCTTCCATCTCTAAGCTGCCCTCAACTGGGAGCACTTATTGAAGCTTAATTCTCTATCTTTAAATCACTCCTTGGTCAAGCACACTCATTAAAGCTTAATCCTCCATCTCCAAAGCCTCTCCCTACCAAGCACACCCAAACACTAAATTTCCTATTACACGCATCCAAGTATCATCCATTTACTCCCATCTTTTCATCTTTTTGGGAAAGAATTTTGACTTGAATATCGAAAAATATATCGGGAAATAAGTTCTCACCATCCTCTGATATCTTATTTGTTAGTTGTGATGTAGAGGATCTAGGTTTGAAAGGAGATTGAATCCGCTTCAATTTGACCACTTGGGGAAGATTAAGCGGCTCCATAATATGTATAATAATTTTGATCTATGGACGGATCATTGGTACCTTCTGTATGAACGATTAAAAAGTCTTATTATCACACATCTACAAATAAGTGCAGTCAATATTTGTACTCTAGTTAGCACATCAGCCAGAGACATTGCCTCCCATGGCGACGACCCATCGGGTAGCCATGGTGACGTGCGATCTGTCTTTGACGAGCATGTGGTCGCTACCCAACAGGTCATCATGCCTGCATTGCCTCAAGCCCAATGCGTTCACCTAAATGGATGACAGGTTGGGGGCTTTTTTCTCTCATGCACAAGCATCGGCACTTAAGGGGAGAAGCCGGGGAAGAGGCTACCCACCAAAGGAAAAAACTCATTCGCCTAACAACCTCGGTATTTGGGAGGATCCGAGAGACAAGGCCCACTCTTGAAAGAATATTTGACCCGGTCTAGGAGTGCAGGGCAACAGCCCAGAGCGGCGATGCTTTCGTTATCCCCAAGACGACTGGCAAACTTCCATAAAAAAACTCCTACAGTGTCGACGAGTACCCTATCATTCTCTCGCTAGGGTGAGAGGTGCGACTTGGAGAGAGCTTTTAGAGTGTTCGGCCCTCTCTCATGAGTGGCCTCGCTAGAGCGAGAAGCCTGACCTGGGAGCTTGGCATTGCCAATCTGGTGGCAACACTTTTCATCGACGCTGTGAAGCGTAGTAGATCCCATAGGAGATATCACAATCCTCACGATGGGGGGTTCAACATGCTCGACGCTGTCCATCGCACCAGCTAGAGACGTTGTCCCCCATGGCGACGACCTTTCCATGCTTAGCCACACTGACGGGTGATCGGCCTTGAGTGTGCAGGCACTCACTACTCTACTAAGTATTCTCTTCTAGATCGTATACGTCCCTCTGAAGGCGCAACACTGGGGGCTCTGCCCTCCAACTTAAAGATAATCGGAGCGAATTAGTATCCATGGAGGATCTAGTGGCTTAACGATCTCGTGGCTTGGGTGGCAACAAATGACATGGCCCACCGTTGGCTAGAGGACTGACAAAGTCAGGAAGCATGGGCTGGAAGCCCAAAGTAGTATAGTCCATGTCGCCCCCGTGACAATAGGTGGCCCCCTGCATGAGAAGGAACTCCACGCTGTGTTAGAGGACACCTTTCCAGCCTAGTAAGATCATCGTTCATGATTGGGATTCGGCCATCTCCATCTCCTTGCAGCATTCGAGAACTGAACCCGAAGCCCCATGGCCGAAGTTTCGATCCTGTGCTCCACTTAGATCAATTCTATGCTTTGTTGGACTCCCAGGGTCTCATAAGTTCACAGCGCAGTGTCAGAGGTAGGTTGGGATGACTTTAAGGGCGGTAGAGCTCTCAGCCCCTTACATGCGGCGTTTCACACTAGAAAAATACAGCCAGGGTGTCGTGTGAGGTGGGGAGCAGGTTGGATTGCCCTCCGGGGTGGCAGCTCCCTCAGCCCCCTTGCATATGTCATTTCATGCTAGAAGACGCTTCTCTCACACTGATCGAAGTCCTTCATCTTTACCTGCAGGTTGCATGTCGCAGTGAAGGCTTGGCATGAAAATCATGCAGTTTGTTTAACGCGGTGGACCTAATCCTTCAAAGTATAGAGGTTGCAGGTGCGAGGCTACCAGGTAGAGCGATCAGAAGACTGGGTGTATGTGCTACGCACCCAAATCAAAAGACTGGCCTTGTGGGCTCAGTGCGCCCTATACCTTAGAAGTTACAACTCACGATTTTCCGCCAAGCGCAAGTATGTCAAATTCATCCATGCTGAGTGCTTATATATCATTCATTACTTGTTCTATTTGTTATGCCAATCATATAAAGAATTGTGTGTTTGAATTAATTCGAAAACCTAGATTACCTCTAAGTCGGGTGAGCTTCTTCAACCATGCCCTAACCGGCAATGGCTTGGTTAAAAAAACCTTGGTTTTGATAACCGAGTGGCCCAAATGTGATCGAATCTTGAACCTTGATTTCAGCAACTAAGGGGCCTAGACTAGGTCAAACATTGTGGTCCAAGGGGCTCGGGAACCAAGAGTCAGACTTTCCTATCAAGCGGCCATTAAAACCTTAGGAGGTTTTTTTAGCATGCAGACGATAACTTTCTCCCGTAGGAACAAGCACAATTAGCCAATAATGGTCGGTGGATTGGGAGTTGATGCATGAAATTTATGACGTCCTCAAATAGGACTGAGCACTAATGGTTACATGCGGGCAAAAGTGTAGGCTATGCCAAAGCCCAGCAATGATAGCCGCAAGGCTTAGTCGGCAACCGCATTTTCTCAATGCCATGACCTTCTCCTGGCAGGAGCGAGTGCAACTAGGCAGATGCATATGTTATGATAACGATTAGTCAACAAAGTGGAGCCAAATCAGTGCACAATCAAAGGTATCGGCAACAAAAATTGAAGCGATTAGTCTGATTTATTAATGAAATAAAAGTACAACCAGGGCACTCAAGCGCCCACAAAAGTACAAAAAGCAGCCCAACTAGATGACTATCCTACGGTCGAGGGCCCCTTGGAGAGCATGGTGCAGGTTCTTTACCCTCTCCCCGGGAAGCCAATCAGTTTTGAATGGCGATAAGCTCCTATGTTCCTAAAGTCAAGGAAACCAATAGGAAAGTTTGGGGCTATTAAGGAGACTATCCATCTGTAGAATTGAATGCCATCCTATAACCCATCGTCTAGTATCGGGGCCACCTCGTTGTGGTGTAGCCTGGTTCTCAGCCGTCCTTTGAGATGGGCACACATGCCTAGCAGTTCACCAAGCCGTTGTCAACTCTCCCAAAACTTGTCATCGAATGGCGCGATCCGATTTAGAGCTTGAGTATTAGCCTCTGATAGCTTTTTCGATCTCGCCTCCGATTCGGACAGAGCACGGTTGTGGTAGTTGTCTTGTTCTTGACTCTGCAATGCCTTGTCAACAGTATCATTGACCCGACACCCCACCTCATCGGCAACTCGATCAACACGCGCCTGCATTAGGCAAGCAATCTCGACCTTCGGCAAGTGCAAAGCCTGCTCCACCTCACGTGGCTCCTTCCGCGGTTGTTAAACGGAAAAGAGTGGTCAGATAGAGGTTAAAGCAAAAAAGTATAACCATAAGACAGAAATTTGTGGAGCATCACCTCCTAATAAGGTGGATGGACTTGAAGAGAAGATCCGACGAACTTGAGGCCAGGAAGCGCCCTCAGAACCCCCTGAGGCCCAAAAGTTGAGGCGCCAGGATGACACCTCTCCTTGGCGGTAGCCGCGCTTGCCGAGTCATCTTCTTTGGTTTCTGCCGTCATTCACTCATTGTCACCTCTCTCTTTAGTTGAAGGCACAGGGGGACTAGAAGACAATGCTTCTAGCAACGAAGCAATCAAGGCAAAAATATTGATGATGCCTCGGCAAGTCATTCGGAAAGTAGAGCGAACCAAAAAGAATTATTGCAAAACTAGGGTAGAGATATTCATAGAGCAAAGACATGAGGAGACAGTTGAGTGGCATGCTTAAATAGCCAATGCTTTAATTCAGCAGCGGCGTCATTTCAGGAAATCAGAGAGTCACACCTTTATAATGACTATGACACATGCCCTAACCATGGAGTACTGTGGCGCGTCCATTCACTAGCCTTGTAATGCTGATCGACACAATGCCTCCTCACGTGGCACGTTGACAGCTAGCCGCCTTAGTGCCTAGGTCAGTGAATCAACAGAGCAACGTAGGTAATGATGACTTGACATGCCTCTTTTAATGATTGTTGACAGACAACACACAACCCTGAAAGTTCAAGGCTGATTCACCCGGCTCGTGTCCCAACTAAGCATTCGAGATGCTTGGCCATGGGATGGATCGCCATAAGATCGAGCCTCCAGCCACCAAGACCGTTAGATTATTAAACATCAAGCAACGAGTAGTAGTATGCAAGCGCTTTAACTATTCACAATATGTAAGAATATTAGAGCCATTCAACAAAAATGAAAGGTGCTCGATAGTTCTATTTATTAATTTCTTTTATAAAGTATAAAACTTACAATAACGAGTGTACAACCTGAAAAGGAAGCGAGGCATAGGAAGCCCCTCTATTTATAGCCGAAAAAGGAGGCTGACAAGCCATTAATGCAGAAGATCGCGTCAGTCGGCGCTATTTGTAGAAAATCGGAGGGTTTAGCGAATTGCCCCCAAATCTTGCCGAACAAAGTACCAAATCTCTACTCTCCTGCACGAAAAAGCAGCAGAGTGCCTAGGAAAGGAAAGCGTGCTTAGACCAGTAGGTGATGACCCATTAGACATGTCGGGAACTGGCAAAGCTTAATTTTCCGGTATGAGGGGTTTGTGATACATTTGCTAATCTTATGGGCCGACTCAGGATCGAACTTACTAATCAAAGTGCCTAGGGAGTTGAAGCCTTGCGAGATCCCGTGAGGCTCGAGGCCAAGAAGGCGCCACGATGAGCCCAATCAGCAATGTAGTGCATGATGAACTGGTAGAGATAGACACTGAGCAGGCTTAATAGACAATCTCATGCGCCCCCAACTATTGCGGTGCATGAAGCCCTTCAACTCAGCAGTTGACAATCTGGACAAGGCAGCGTGCGCTTGCGGGGTACGCTTACCATAACAACCCAAGACAGCTCAGTAAATATTTTTAAAATATTATCCAAGATTGCAAATCTCACCAGAATGGCAACGCTAGCTTAGCAAATTTCCTCCAAAGGACACTATCATAACGGAAACTTCTAGAATCCCATCGTAGAAGAAAGAAATTTTCCCAACCAGCCACGGTTGCCATAATCAGCCCCCATAATTCTCAGGACAGCTTATCGAATCTGCGTGGGCAATTGCCACCAGTTGTTAGGTCTAGTAAACTCTAAACTGACTCCAAATGCTATAAATACCCCTACATCCCAACGGGAGGAGAGGAGAAAAAATCACTCTAAGCGATTGAGCCTAAAAGTGGCCAATGTCGTATCCGTCAAAGAATCTCCTACAAGTGGATCGCCCGCGAGGCCGAAGCAAAGAGAAAACTGAAAGAAAAGGAGTGTATAAGGGAGAAGACTTAGAAGGCATGCCCATTCTCTTCTCGCCTCCCACGAGTGTAGAGCTTTTTTTTAAGTCGCCTCTTAATCGGGCGTACTCATCAGAGTTTGGTTCTCTCTCTTTAAATCGTCTTTTGATCGAGAGTAGTTATCGGAATTTAGTCCTCCATCTCTAAGCTGCCCCTCGATCGGACGCACTTATCGGAGTTTAGTTCTCCATCTCCAAGCGTCTCTTGGTCAAGCACATTTATTAGAACCCAATCTTTTTAAAATTATTTGAACTTTCACAATTTATATTGAAAATATTAACATCAATTAATTTACATTTATTCTGTCAAAAAATAATACAAGTATAAAAGTATTGTGTAAAACATTATGAAATATGATTATTGGAAAATTGTTGAATTAATATATTATTTTATAACATATAATGTAGAATCAAATATCATAATATACATAAGTTTATGATAATTTTCTTATCTCGAAGAATTTAACATCAGCTTCTCTTTACTCATCATCCTCTCCATCCTTTTGAGAGTAGAAAAAAAAATTTATTAATAGAGAAATATTTTAGTCAATTTTTTTGGAGAAGATAACTTTTTAAATTAGAAAAATATACGAAAACTTCCTTTTTGTTTTAAAATAAGAAAAAAATTGTCTCTCATATTATCAAATCTAATTGCCTTATTTATATGCACAATTATAAAAAAGAAGATAAATTGTTTAATAACAAAAATATCATTCTTTTTATTAAATGTCAGACTAATCAAGAAAATAATTTTTTTAATAAAATATAATAAAATTATATAAAATTATAATATTTAATTATTTTAATAAATTATTAAATAAGACTATTCTAACATATATTAGCCTAAATGGTGAAAAACTTGAAATCACCGTTAAAATACATGAATTATGATTGGCTTAAAATTCAATAAATCTCTTGCAAAAATTTAGCATAACATAAAATTAATGAAAATAAAAATATAATTTGAAATACAAATGCAAAAAAAAAAAAAAAAAAAGCATTTCAAATATATATTTTTTCTATTGCTCAAGTATATACTGGGCCAGCCTAAAGCACTTATGGGGCCCATCGTCCCAATTTTCTCGCTTCTCTTCGCCTGCAGCATTGCCGCTAACTCTCACTCTCACCCTCAATCTTTCCTGCCACCGCCTGCTAACACTGCTTTCACGGCCCGTACGCACCTGGTCGTCGTCGTCGTCGTCATCATCATCATCTTCTTCTTCTTGGCCTTTTTTTTTTGTTTGTTTTTTGGGCTACGCAGATGCGACAAATAACTTTATATATATGAATAATAACATTAAGGATAGAAAAATAAAATATGGAAAAATATGCAGCAAGTAATCATGGCAGCCAATTTTACTTGCCCAACTTTTCCACTTTACCCGATGGATGTCATGTAGTTTGACAATGACTCCATCAAAGTTAACTTATGTGGCCTCCTTGTCACGAGTATAATTAACTTATGTCCTTAAGGGTTAATTTTGATGGGTAATTTGTGATTTTCCCTTAAAGTTAGCATGTTGATGCATTTTGTTTAATGACCATGGTCGAGTGATGGATGAATGGTCCGAAGTTAACTTGAGAACCCGGTTGATTGAAGAAACTAGAATCTAAGAACCGATATGAATTTGGATTTGGGGCAACTGATTATGAGATTGGGTTGACCTTCTAAAATGAAATCGACCCACGGTGTCACGGTGTCGCACCTTGATATTATTAAACAATCTGATAATAAATAAATATTAAAATATAAGATTCAAAATGCACATTTGAAAGTGACTTTGATAACACATCTCCTGATTGTTGGGGGTTACTCCCGTGTAAAAGTCTTGATAATTAGAGGATTCGGATTGAACACGTGGACCCTACGTGCTAGTATGGTTTGTGGACCTGTGCGCTGAAAAATTCGTGGACTATGTACTGAATAAGTAGAAGGAATTCCGGTCAACATAGTTGATTAAAAATTTTTGAACGTGTAATAATAACTGGTCAACCTGTTGACCGATTGAAAGTATGAGCTACCCAACATTACTGAAAGATCCCAAAAGGACAACCGACTGATCAATAGAGGTATTGATTGGTCATGTGTAGAGGACAGTCAATGGGTCATTGACCGACTTTGTGAAGAATGCAGACGATAAAATATTGGTCGTCCACCAGGGAATTTAGAAGGGTGCTAGTTTAGAAGATTTTCTGAGCATGCGTGATCTCAGAAAGTTATGCAGGAACCGTTTTTGTACAAAGCATATTCATATTGTTAGTAAAGACAAATTTTATCAAAAAAATAGAATATTTTTTAAATTTACTCAATATATACGCCTGTATTGAAAGAGAAGAATATAAGCACTTGGTGAAATCCTTTTCTAAGGGTGGAAGATTGAGAGAGTGAACAATAGTAAATAAAAGAGGAAGAATAGTGAGTGAAAAATAAAGTGTGTATTATTTGTATTGCTTGTACTCTATTCTTTAGTTTTTTCTTTTCTCTTATGCCTGTGTAATCCTGAAAAGATTGTTCCTAACTTCACAAAGTGAAATTGGTTCCATGAATTGATTATCATGTAATTTTTTCCTTACTTGATAAAGGTTTTCCACGTAAAAATTCGTGTGTTCATCTTCTTCTTCCTTATTTATTTTTCCGTGTCTGTTTTGCGGTGGTAGTCGATGCCATCTACCTCAACATTGATTGACTGAAGCCTTATGGGAAAAAACATCTCAAACCCGAAATCAAACCATCTAGTGCTAAAACTGCATTATAACAATTAGGCTCTTGGCCAAATATAATATTCCAAACCCAAATAATATAATTGTGAATATAAATAATTAAAATACATTTATAACATCTTAAAAGTGCTATATCTTTTAAGCAACATCTAAAAGGTTAGCAAAAAATGGTAATAATAAGCCTAATATTTAATAAAGTATATAAAATGTTTATATATGTATATATAGTGAATGAACATACAAATGATATTATTTATGATACGAAAATGAAATGTTGATAATATCAAAAATATGACAAAATATGCAAAAATTTTGTATAATTATAAGAATAAAATATCGTTCAATCTTATAAAAATTAATAATTAGTGATAACCTTACTAATAAGGGTTAAATATTAAAATTTAAATTATAATTATTTTTATATAACTAATGGTCATACATTATTATTCACTATCTATGAGTAGACTGATTATATATTATTTTTTATAATGAGGGTTGAATGCTACTTTTATGATCCATGAATGTTAGGTTTGATATTCGATTTATAATTAATATATTATGATATGTCAAAATATGTCCCGTCAATTTTTTATAATAGTTTTTATTTAGTTAAAAAAAAAATTTTATACCAAAATGTAATCTATAATTTTCTTCTTAAATTTGAAAAACTAAATCACATTTGTTAAAATCAAAATAGAGTTTTTATCAAATTATTAACAAATAAAAGACATATAAAAATATATGTGCAATGATTTTAAGATTTCAATAAGACTTGTAGTAATATATCTATAATGATTTTAATATTTTGATAAGACATACATAAATTTGAAATATAAACTTTTAAAAATCTCATAAAATAAGAATCAAACTATTATATAAGTAAGATATAATCAAGAGAAGTAAGAAAATATCATATACATAAATATTTGGATAGAAATACTTAAAGATTTTTTAAAAATTTAATAATAAAATAATAAGTTTAGATATATTTATTTTAAAATTTGATTTACCCAAAAGTAGCTAGATTGATTTAAAGTCAACTTGGATCCAGTGCCACGAACTCAGATCAAGTAAGTCAATTTAAATAATTAATTATAATTCGTAAAATTTAAAATCCTAAATAATTTTAAACAAATAATACTGAGTCCTAAAATTCGGGTATGACAAATTAAATAAATAAGACCCGACATAAATTAAAACCACGCAAGACCTTATTAGACAACTATTTAAATAGAAATAATATGACCTACTCTACATATATCGTAAGGGAGGTAACAATTTCAATCAAAATCATAAATCAGATATAATATAACATTCCAACTGTTTTCAAAATATATCTATCGGCTTACAGCTGACAAATTTTAAAATACAATTATATTAATTGTCAAATTTAGCCATAATAAGATTAGAACTCATCAAATCAGACAAATGACAGACAGACCATGACCATACTCCTATAATACATTCGAATCTTCTCATCTGAAGCGATAAAATATGAAAAATGAACCTAATACTCAACAAATATTATATTTAAATAAAAAAATTTAATAAATTAGAGTGAACGATCTAATGGATGCAAATCCAAACAAATAACTAAATAAATTCAAATCGCTAATAAAATAAATCTAGTAGAAATATAATATCCAAAGTCCAAAATTCAATGGTAATCTCGTATTCAAAATAAATATCCAAATTCAAAATAAATATTCAAAATTTTAAAACAATCCTCATTGAGACGTATATATATATATAAACAAAACAGAGATGATATGGACCAAATCTAAGCCGATGTCTAATCCGAGTCCAAATCCAAAACTCGATCAACTTGTAATTTGGGGTAGAGTCTGAAAATCGGATGATCCAATAGTATGCGCAAAATCTAAAGCAGTATTGTGACAGATATTTTAAAGGTTCGGATCAAAATATATAGTTAAAATTATTTGTACGAGATATACTAAGGTCCAACTGAAGGTAAAATTGACAAATCTCATAGCCAAGTCTAAAATCCAAATCATAATCTAATATAAATCAATGTAGAAATATAAATTATACACAAAATTTGAATTCTGATTATTTAAAAATTAATTTGAGTAAGGGTTACATATAATTTGGATAACTTTAGACTAAATCAAATACAAATTAGGTCAACATGTATGACCATTCATATATTTTGTACCTATGGATAAGATTACTTATTATTATTTGTTACCCGTAATTTTAGGTGCAATCTTCAAACTTATCAGATATATTAAGATATTTAAATATATTATAAAATTGAATCAAATTATCAAAATAGGAAGGGTTACTACTCCAAACATTTCTTATTGGTAGAAAAAAATTTTCAAATAATAAATATCTCCCCATCAAGAGTTGACCAGAATATCCAATATCCAAATCCAAATGTTGTGACTGCAACTCAGTACGTGCATGTAACTGTACGACTTATATAAAATTTCATGTTCATTTTAATACAAATATGCTGATATAAAAATATATAGTGTTCAATAAATTCTTCAAACTTTTAGAAAAATATTAAATCCTTCAAAATTATAAAACCCATATCAAAAATCCCTAAATCATCCAATGAATTACACATACATGTTAAGAATAAACAAATCAGGTGTATAAAAATATATATATATTAGTAAAAGATTTTAAACAATATTCAAAATATATCAGATTTTAAATTAGATTAAAGATGGAGTTTATAAATACTTGTCTTGACCTCATACTTTGTAAATCAGAAGAAAGGATATCATGAAGTGCCCGAATCGACACTTTCTCTCTTTGCCTCATGCACTGCTGCGCCTCGCCTGCGTTCTCCCTCTCTGCGCATTATCTTTGCCGCTGCTGCTGTTGAACCACGGTTGTCGTCGGTCGCCGGTGAGTCACCCACTGGCCGTTGTCGTTGTTGATGTTGCCGACAACCACCGTAGGCATCGCCGGCCTCCTCAACGGCATCATCTAGCGCCGTCAGCCAATGCCCGCACTAACTACCATTGCGTTCCCCAAGAGCCACCATCTCCTCACCGGACCTGGTTGGCCTTCTTTGCGTCAAAACTCCAATCGGCAGTTGGCCTTGCCTCCCGCATCGGCCTTCTCTCTCTCCTCTTTTCTCCTCCCTGAACTCTCATCCTTATCCTAATATGCTTTCTCTTTACCTTTTTTTATTATATCTTTATATATATATATATTTCTTTTATTTCAAAATTCAAATCGATTTCGGAAGATAACATAAGCGCACTTCGGACATCAACCCGATTAATCCAAATATTTGTCTAATTTTTGTAATATTAAATTAATTTTTATCACGTCTAAAATACTCAAAGTCACAATTACTATTAAATTAATCTAAATAAAATTCAAAATATTATACCCACCTTGTCATTCATTTATTCTCTTCTTCTTTCTTCTCTTCATTTTTTTTAATTTTTCTTCTTTGGCTTTAGTTAAAAATTTTAAAAAAATGAGTCAAAATCAATAGAGAATTTATTTATAACAAACTAACAAATGAGCACGGGCAAGCACAAATTAAGCGTAAAGGCTTCCTTTAACTTGCACTTGACACCCAATATGCGTGCATTAAATACCACCATTATGAGCTAATCAAATACTAACACCTCTTATATATATCTTAGTTGTGACAATTCTGTTCAAAATATACTCATGTGTAACTCAAGTATACATCAGATATTACTTGAGTCTAAATACTTTGATATATTGCTTAATTTTTTACCCTAACTCAAAGTTAATCCTAACAATTTATTTATTTATATAATTTATCATTATAAAATAAATCTTAGAATTCAAACATTAAACACGCGAGTTCTGATTGAAAGGAAGCAAGCTGCCCAAGTATGATAGTTTTTCACTTAACTGACTTGATGGTTAGCTAGTATAATAATGTCAGAGACAAATGTAGGCCCAAGTATGACAAGCCTTTCCCCTCAATTGAGGGATTCCATTCTAGAGATAAAACCAAGCTTTTTCTATGATGATATGTATTCCTATTCGAAACTTTAAACAAGATCATAAATATTGATGTTTAGAGGCATGTTGCACTCTTCTTGAGTTGACTACTCGACCCTAATCTTATATATTATAACTGGAAGTTTATAGTTATATAGCAAGCGTCACACGTGTTTAACATCATTTTTCAATTAAAAGAAATAAGTATCCTCATAATTCTATTTTCTGGCCAAGCTTTGTACAATAAACCGTCTCCTTTTCAACATCCAAAGCAGGCAACCCTATGCCTATTTTTTCTCGACTCAAGATCGTTCTAATTTAGATCAGAAGGGATTTTCTTAAGAACACAATCCGGGCCCCTTGATTTCAATTGTTTGTGATGCAGAGGACCTATAAATCAATTATAACGATCGAGCCCCTCCTTTGGTCTTCTTCATTTGCTGAATAGATCCTTGATTCAAGTATGTGTCTATAATTATTAATTGTGAGGTGATATTGATCTTTTTTTTTTTTTTTTGTCTTTATAATCATAATAAACAAACAAATATATAAAAAATATAAATTTAAACACAAGTATTTCAGAAATTGTAGATTTTAGAACGAATTAAATAAACGCGGTCTCAAATATATATATATATTTTTAATTATACCGATCAGAGATGCAAATTCTCTGACCGTACGATCTCTACAGCTGAACAAAGGCAACCCTCTCATTATTACTATTATTTTTGTAATATGTGCTAAGCAAGAAATAATTATTCACAGCACCTCTGAAATTAACTGCCGAAAGTTTTATATAATAATATTATATTTTTAGCTGAGAAATAAATAATTTGCCAGGCTATACCTAACTAAGAATTTATTCACTCCATATTTTTAATATTGGTCTAATTATCTTTTAATACCGAAACTGCTAATGCTATAAGCCATTATTAGAAAAAATTATTTAATATAAATGATTTTTTAATAAAATAAAAAAATTATTTATTTAATAATATAATGTAAATATATTATATAATTTTTGAGGCATGAAAGCCGCTCCCATTCTCACGGAGGAAACAAGTAGCTACAAAAATGGAAGACGGCCGGCGTTTCTCGTAATCACATGGTAAAAGGTCGGCTTTCCGATCTTATACACGTGTCCATGATTGACACAGCAATGGTGGGGATGATGACTAGTCCTGCACGTCACTGATTTTCAGGGAAGATTAAAAAAAAAAGGAAAATTTGGGAGGAAAATTAACAATAAATATTTTAATATATCCAAAGAAAATAAATTAAAAACAAAGAACGCATATTCCAAAAATGATCCTCTGCTGAAAAAATTTACCAGATGAAATTACCGCTAAACAAGAAAATTGTTGAAATTACGGACTGTGATCGATCCTACCAGGAAGCAGGAGGAGAGTGAAGAATTTGCAGTTCCAATCGCAGTAGTTGCAGATTGGAATTTGTAGGCCGAAACCTGCAGGAATTCGAGAGAAGGAAATGGATATGGAAATTCTTATTCAAGACATTTGTTCTTCAGCCAGAGAGATTCGCGGAGAGAGGTTTAACTTCTCCGTATAGAAAACCGTACTCAGAACAAACTGGAACTACTCTCTGTGTCTCTTTGATTGAGCATAGAAGAGAGAGAATGTACATGGTAAGTACCCAAACAGAAACTGCTAATCAGGTTAAAAGCAAAGTTAAACTAATCCTAAAAGCAATTGTGGATAACTAGCTGACTTAAATTTGAATCGTTCACGGTAGAATGATGAAGCCAATGACGGTGAGTAGATTAGTCAAATATTTCTTGGCGTTACAGGAATCCACTGGTAACGACCTTCTTCTAAGGGAACGTCCCTAACAATGTCGAAGTTGTACCTGAAAACCATGTATTTCTGTATGTCAGCTTGATTCGCGGTGGAATTAAGTTCAAGATGAAGTGTCTGAAGTTTTTTCCGGAAGCTTACTTCTCTGTGAAGCGTTTCTGGAGGTCCTTTTCAGCCGCGGAGAAGAATTCCTCAATTTCGAACTCCGACGGCGGCTTCTGGACCGTCATTCTGAGGCGAGAATTCTTCTTAGATGGCCACATCGTCTCTCTCCTGAAAGTTGAACGGGCAATCAAAAAATGGTGTTATACTTGCAACACATCGCGAGGAAGAAAGAGAGAATTTAAGGCAAAACGTCTGATATTACTCATTTTTAATTGCGAATCTGGTACGTTGAATAAGCATAAAGGAATGAAGCACACAATGAAATTTTAATTCAATTACAATAATTTAAACCATGAATTTAATAAGAACCTTTCTCTACAGTCGGAATGCATCGTGGTCTCTAGCTCAGCAATATCTCCCTGCGTAGATATACCGGAGTAAATCAATAAAACGAAGCGACAAGCATTTATAGCGACATAACCGACATTCATGAGTGCTTTTAGAGAGCTCGAAATTCAAGCTCACACACATGTAGAGAGACAGGGAGAGAGAGAATTGGACCTCTGGATCTATAATTGCAAATGGATCCTGACGAAGTTCACTAGAAGCATTACTTGAGCAACAAGAAGACGGCGTGTGATCAGAGACACCGCTGGAACAATTTGTTTCCTCAACAGGACTCGCTGAAGCGGCCGTCGAGATCGAATCCTTTGGTGCGATCACGACTCGCCGGCGGCTCCTGAGCTCAACATACGTCGAAGCGAACTTCAACTCTCCATTCCCAACTTTCCTGATCCTCTTCGCTGCGGTTGACGTCGAGCTCGCCACAGCCTCCGCCGCCATAGCTAGTGCCATCGCTCTCGTCCTCACTCCGCCCACCACTGCAATCTCCTCCTGGTGTTTGCATTTCCTCGGATTCCTTCCCATCCTCTGGACCTCTCGAGAATTCTGCTCCTCCTATGCTGCCTTCTTGTCATACAAATGCAGTGGAGGATGGAAGGAGTTGTGATGGAATTCCTCTTGAATGGCTAGGATTCGTCTTGGAAGAGGATGGATGGCGAGTGGTCCAGACCCTGTAACAGTGACGGGGAATCTCACACAATTATTGGTTTCCGACGGCGCCGTTGGGAGCCGTTCTGGACTGCGCCAAAAAAGCGTTTGGCTTCTAGCGGAAGTCCCCGGCTACCCATTACGAGAGAGAGAGAGAGAGAGAGAGGATGACTGGCTGTTGCCGGTAAGGAGCCGGTTGGGGGCTAAAGAAAGTATGGTAATGATACTTTAGTGAGGGCCATGTGCGGGTGATTTTGCAACGAAGCAATCTCAGCATCACTGATTAAGGAGCGAGATCGTGCGGTTATGATCGCACATTATGTGTTTCTGTTAAGGGCCTGTTTGGTGGCAATGATTCCAAGTTTCAGATTACGGATATGCCCTTGCTGATCCGACGAACAACGGCTATAGGGCCTACTACGTAGACCAATATAGGAACCCCTTATTTAATATTTTAAACATTAGAAAAATCTAATAATAGTTTATTTTTAATTTTTTGAACATTTTAAATTTTAATTTTTTAAAAACTTAAGTGTTGTTCTCTTTAAAATAAAATAAGAATTATTAGATCATTTTAAATCTAACAAATATATATGCATAGATGATACTTGTATACGTCTCTTACATTAAAGTATTTTTAAAGATCATAAAAAATAGGGTTTATCAATCATATATTAGCTAATCAAATTTGATTATTTCTTGATAAGTTTAAAAAAAAAATTCAATTTATGCGGATTCTTCTTTTAACTAATGAAGAGATCTTATCAGATATGAAATCCAGCAGAACTTGACAAAAAAATAGTTCACTTGCTTCTTAAGATGTGAAAAACATGCTTAATATCATTCCTTACCTCTTTCAATGTCAATAGCTAGAATGAAAAAACAGAAATGTTAATGCATCTGAAAAAAAAAAAGATTGACTTTTATCAATAGACCTACCAAATCACTAAAATATAGCGTATTTAGTAACAATGCCACATAGGGATATGTTTAGTTATCAATACCAATTTTAGTCATTTTATATTGTTGACACTGTTGCCTATAATAATGATAAGATTGCTAGAGAAAAAATATAATAAAGATCTCATAGATGTAATGAGAATAAAAAATGTTCAAATAGTGGAGAAATATGGATCTTTTATTATTAATACTTCTTTATGACAAGTTGAAATCAGGGCTATCTTTTTAATGTGTGTGCGTGTGTATATATTTTTGCCATGTCATGAAGTCAAATTGTATTATTTGTTTGAAGTTTATGATTAAAATCATGTCACTAAGAGCGCGAGGAAGGTGGCAATGTTTTTAAGATTTTTTCATTTATAAAAGAAGTCAAAATCATCGTATCATTAATAAAGTAAGAAAGAAATAATCTCGAGATTTACTTTCACACTAGATACTTGTCTCTAGAGCATTAGAGAACGTATTGTCACTAAAAGGAGAGATTCGGGATGAACGCAATATCATATATAAACTTGTGATACTCACTTTCTTAGGACATAAGCAAGAGAATGAAAGAAACACCTAACTTTTTATGTTCACCAAGGCAAATGGGTCCATGAATTATAGCCAACAAATAATAAGGATATCAAAGTATATTGTTTAAAGTTTTATGATTATCTTATTTGCACAAATTGTTTACCTATTACTATTCAACACCCTTATGAAAAATTGATCATCAGAATGTTTTCATGATCGAGTCCACTTTAAATTTGACAAATGCATTGGTACCAGGAGCTCTAGGAATTTTGGATAGTTGTTTGAACAATAAGTTACATTTATGTATCATTAGTCATAATACAGATAAGCTTGGTTCAAAAATAACTGATTAGTCCTCATACTACAGATATTGTTATTGATTAAGTACGACTTATAATAGCCATTCTAACGGGCAGAATTAACAATACTATCTGTGAACGTATTAAACAATATAACATTAAAGTAAAGATTACAAAAACCAATATTGTATTTCAAGCAGGCGATGACATTGCTTGTATTTACAATCTTAATGAACTAATGGCAAATAAATTAACATAATTTAAAGAGGATATAGCAGATATTACTCTAAATTTGGAATCAAGTAACCTTATACATAATAAAATTATTTCAAAATAAACATAAATATAAAAGTTGGATCATATTTTTAAGAAAATATTGCCCTCTGTGAACTATACATTAAAATTATTCAATAGACATGATAGAAAGAGTTGTGACAGCTTGCCTTCTCTTCTCTTCAAGCAACATCTTCGAATTTCTGATTTATGTAGCAAGGGGGGGGGGGAGGAAGGAGATGAAATAAATAAACATAAAGACTTAGCTAATTAACGTTTAATATCTGTAAATTCGTATTTTACATAAGCTTGAATCTTATTTTACTATTTTACTAATTATTATTATTATTATTTTTTTTAAAAAGAAGGGACAGGAGACACGGGAGACATGGTCATTAAATTTGGAGCCATAACGGCATAAGCGTTAGGGAAAGTAAGAGAACAAATGCAGCTCGTACTGTTCTTGCATGCGTCGTGTCCCTCCCTCTCCCTCTCCCTCTCCTTCTCCTTTTAGTTAATGACATAAAATAACTATTTTAATAATAAATAAATAAATTATTTATTTAAAATTAAAATATTTTTTTATATAATATGACATCAATACAACTTTTGCTTTTTTGGGTAAGTGATTAAGAAGCATAAATTAAAATTGTATAATTGTTTCAAGGATTAAAACTAATTTGTCATCTAATATAAAGAAGACCAAAATAATAATTCCTAATAGTACCAAAAACACGATAACTGCGACAAAGGATGGACTAAATGTAAATACATAAGACAATAAAAATACCAAAAAAAGAAAAAAATCTTTGACCTACGAACTGATCGTAGGCTGAAGTGTGATAGAGATATTAGACTGATTTTATCTTATATATAAAGATGGTTAATATACGCCACCCTCTTGGAAAAGTTGATCATTTTCTTTTTAAATATAATAGCATTGTTCTTCTGCTAGATGAAATAAATTGAAGCAATTAAGATCATCTTGAAAATTACGGCCATTGTATTCTTTCCCTTCCATCTGTCACTAGCCAACAGAAAGCTAGGAAGCCACTACTCCGTCGGCCACTAGCATCCACTGCTCCAACATACACTCCACTAGAGCGACCGGGGGAAATGACATTGAAAGAAGAAATGATGGTGGGATTCCATCCCATTCCTACACAAAACATACCACAAGCCCTTGTACACAAATCTCAAAATATGATATCCTCGTATTAAGGTGTTCATGAATAGCCAACCAAAGAATAAAGGAGTGCAAGAAGATCTTAAGCGACTCCTAAACAGGGGTCGACCAAAAGATGACCTTGCCTAATTTTTGAAAAATCTATCAAGTCAAAGCAAAAGAAAACATTCCAAGACCAACCAAAGATTGCACAATCTTATCATCAACAAGCACACTGGCTCATAAATAAGCATATAAGCATGATAGGTAAATAAGAGAAGACTTGTTTAGTCAACACCAAGAATTCTCTCTAATAATAGAAGCAATTGACACATATTCACGCAAAACATGTCCAAGAGAGAAATAAAAGTCTCAACACTGATTTGTCATAACTCCTACCAAGTGCCAGAAATTACTCCATAGCCTTACCCTGAGATTGTTACTGATGTTGAACAAGACAAATGGTTTGATATCCTTAAGGAGGCTAAGAATTTCCCTAAAGCTCCAAGGAGCATTGCGCAGAATACTAATGAATGAAAAACACCTATTCTTTAGCCTATACAAATATAACCAATCTATCCAAACCAAATCGCCATGTGTCGATAAAATCCTCTATACTTCATGAGCAAGTATAACCTTGTTAGAGGCCTTCAAGTTGCGATGGCTAAGGCTTTCTTCCTCTTTGGGATTACTCACCATGCACCTTTGCTGTTTGCATAACTGTCTCAATAGTTTGATCATAAAAATTTATGTGACAGAGTATCAACTTACTTGAGGATACTCACAGGAATGCTGACGATAGATGCCTAAAAGGTATAGATGGTGGAAAAAATAAATTTAATAAATAGAAACCTCCCCATAAAATAAAGAGTTTTACCACTCCAATCACAATACACTAAGAGATTGTATATAAAATATGCTTGTAATCCACGATTCTCAGCTTAGTTGAAATCAAAGGGATACCCAAGTACAGAACCAGAAGAGAATCCCTATGAAACCCAAGGCTAGAAGCTATCTAGATTGTGACAACCTCCCCTCAACCGTAGTAAAAGAATTAGACTTCTCTATATATTAGGTTGAATCCTTGAGGCCTCCACAAATAGCAAGACACACTATCAAAAAACTCACCAATTGCAAGTTAGCTCGAGAGACGATTAAAAGATCAACTATGAAGGTAAGTATTGTAGTCTTAGTGGCCCTGCATTATCAATGGAACCTAAACCTATTGTCGTCCCATGTTTCAATCGAAACCATACTTTGAAGAACCTCTATAATATTCATGAAAATATAAGGGGAAAGAGGGTCACCTTACCTAAGACCCATTGGTAGAAAAATCCCACTAAATTCCCTTTTAAAGAAATAGAGGACGTATTTGATATACACTCGCTAACTTACTTAGCAAATTGATTTGAAAAACCTATAACCCACGTGGAATCCAGAACAAATCCCCATTCAATAGAGTCATAAGTCTTCTAAAAAACAATTTCAACAGCAAACTGCGAAAAGTCTCGACTCAAATGATAGTAGTGAAGGTGCCCTGAGCAAGTAACATATTATTCTTGATACTTCTTTCTCAAATAAAAGCTGACTAAGATTTATAAATAAGTTTTAGAAGACTAGCACTCAAAAGGTTTGCAATAATACGTGAGATGGACTTATAACTAATATTTCAAGAGCTTACCTAAATGAAAGTCCATCACCACTTGTGGGAAATGGGTCCAACCATGTCCCAAGCTTTTTTAATAAATAGAGTCGAGAAGCCATCTGGAGTCCCAATCGGGCAACTTATCATCCCCAAAATGAGAAAGGTACTCGCTAATCTCATCAATAGTCACCACGGCAACCAATATCTCACAATTGCTAGCTAGAACACACTTAGGTATAAAAGGTGAAATACTATTAACACCATAACAATTATTGATAGAAGAGGATCCTAAGAGGTTATAAAAATAACCAATCACCTCTGACTTGACATCAACCAAGGTAGACGTAGCCCCCCATCCTCTTTGATCAAGGATAGGATTTACCAGCTATTGTTCCTGCTTGCTACCAACTAAAAGAAGAAATGAGAACACTAGTCACCCTCCGAGGGCCACCTAATCTTAGCCTTTTATTTAAAGAACAAATGCTCATTAACGCTAGCTTCAAGAAATAAGTGCCTAAGATTTTTATCCTCCTTAATGATCTCCTAGGACAGAAGAGGAAGGAAAACATGCCCATGGCACTTCTCTGGATTCTCCCTAGCCTTCAAGGCTTCATGAGCCACATGACCACATTTATTATTGAGACTCTTTAGGCCTTTCTTAACCAACCTAAGTTTACTAACCAACCAGCCAGAAAAGTGGCCATCCTATCATCCTTAATCAATGCCAAAAACCTCGGGTGACAAGAGAGGAAATTGTTGAATTTGAAAAAGTCTCTTCTAGGGGGAGAAACGTTAGTTAAGACAGAAGCCAAATAATTACACACTTTTAGAGGAAGAAAAAAGGCCAATGTTAAAAGAGAAATACGTCAACAAAGAGTCATTCACCAAGAGATGATCAAGCTTACCAATAGAATAATCCCAAATATTTTTACAATTACTCAACGTAAAAATAAGTTTATAAAACAGATTAGATACGCTACACTTAAAAGACACATTGATCAAACAATATGCTAGCCCTTGCTTGCATCAAACATCCACTGACCAACTCAACCTCACTTCTAAAGGGTATTAAAATCTCCAAAAAATAGCCTACAATTGGCTGCACACTTAAATCACAAACCCTTCTAGAACACTCCACAAGTGATGTTTCTCAATGGCATCATTGGCACCATACAATAAAGAGAAGCATGAGATCACATTGCTATCTCGATCCACAAACCCACATTGGATAACTTGATTCACACAAATACTACATCTTAAACTATAACTTGATTAGGATCCTAAATGATCCAAATATGCCCACCATCGGAGTTATAATTCATAATCCAACTCCACAAGCAACCAATCCTCGAGGAAATACCGATAGAGTTGGAACATCATATTTTAGTTTCAATACATGCACACACCTTAAGATTAAACCCCCAAATTAGCTGGCTAACATTCTTTATTTTATGATTCTCATGTAGACTCCTAGTATTCCCATGTGCCACAATAATCATCTAACATTGGATGACCCCTTAAATATATTATGATGCTTAGACTCTATATAATCCCCCTTAAGAGCTGCCAGATTCCCAATTTAAGGGGGAAATGCTTCCTAGGATCCAAAGCCCCCAATGCTTCCTAATTCTACCTAACCTAACAATAGACAGCTCCTAAATTCTAGCGGCTATGGCACCACTGGACAATTGCTTTCTCCCAAGAATCAAACGTAAAAATGAACCATCTCTAAATTTCTCTCCCTTTGTCAGTCACATGTCGAACAGGGTGTGGGATAAGTTGAAAACGCTATTCAGATTGTTTAACCACATCATTAACAATACGGCCAAGGACTTCAGACTTAATAGGGGCTTGTTGGTTAGTTTCAACCATTTTAGAAACATTCAAAATACTACTATCCTTTCCTAATATCGCACTAACCAGGGTAGCATGCTAATAATTATCAATAAGATGATCATAGGTCTTGCACTTAGCACGGAACGTAGACTTTTACAAATCTTCTAGGGTAACTTGAACAGCCACTTCCTCCCCTAAGACCGAATCCCAACCAGCAACTTGATCAACTATATCAGGCAAGAAGCATTAATTTCAACATCAATACAAACACGAGCAAACCCAATCCTTGACATAGCCACAGTATGGGAATCCAAAAATAATGGGATACCCACCCACTGGCCACATAACCGTTTTGAGGACTAGAATTCTAACAGCCAGTTGTGATAATTGACCCAAATGAGAACTCTCATATACTCCTCTATCTTGAGCACCACGCTCAACTTCCACACTGTTACCGGGCTTGTTACCGATGGTCCATCAGCACCTGCACATCCGCCGCAAGAGAGGCGAAGCATCCGCACAGTCCGACTACCCCAACATTTCATGATTTCGTCTAAGGGTTTCTATATTACACTAGTACAGTGCACATTCATATATCCTATACACTGTACATAGGAGAGATATATTTTATACACTGCACATGAGTAGTTTATAATTAGTTAAGAATTTGCAGGAATGTAGAGCACGTGCTGTGAGTGCTCAGTGATAAGGCTTTAGTAAACCGTTTTTCCGGTTTCAATTACCCTTCCCCATATATTTTTACATTGGCAGAGTAAGTAAGAAAAAAAGGATATTTTCTGTTCTTCTCTTATTCTCAAACCTTCTCTTTCTCTCTCTCCCTCTTATTCTCTCTAACCCTTCTGCAAAATCTCTTCCCCTTCCCCTATTAAGATCTGGTGCACGAATTGTTTAAGGCCCCAAATCAGAGAAGTCCATTGGCTGTATGCTGAAGACTGCAACACACACCTTTGGAAAAATAGGCATACCCACAAACGACTAAGGCCTACCATCACACACTTTTCTCAAATAATAATTATCCGAGAATTTGTTTCGATTCATAAAGCACAAGGGCGAGACCAAAACAGTTCCATAACTTCTTAGCAATGAAATTAATAGTAGTGAATGTCATCCTCCTACCGAAAATGTAACTAGTGTTGAGTCTCCCCTTTAAGCCCCTTCCGTCACCACTAGCACCGTGTGGCTATTTCCACCCGGTTCTCGACCACTGAGAGAGGATAAAACTTTATTTGTGGATGAGGTAATAAGGGTTGGCCAAACTCTGTGTCAACCAAACTTCTAGGTTTAGAAGCCTGTACACTGCCAACTTTCACTTGATCTTGCTCCTATCCTCCGAGCTAGAACAGCACCACCCCCAATCAACCAAACAATCAGAGACTTGAAAGCAGTCAATGAGGACTAACCGTGGAGGTAATCGCACGATAAGCTCACACCACCATGCTTCAAAATCGTCCCAACGATGCTAGAAAGCTTGATGCTCTTTGAATTAGAGGCCTCAATATTCGATGGCAGCTCGACGTTTTTTTCAAAAAGCAAATTTTGACTAGAAGTATTGAAGATTTTAGAAAGATTGTGATGGGTCTAGTACCGAGGCTGGCCCAAGGTCCGAATTGTAATAGGTGGGTATTCCATCAGAGATGTATCCAAGCCCAGTGCAAGTCTTAGAGAGGTCCAAGTAGCACGACCCAATAGCTCAAGCCCAACAATTTTCTTTAGCTAAAAGTCCCACATTGCTCAGGCAAGGAGAAGCCACCTTGGGAATCACTCTATAAAAGGCCATTGCCACAGTAGACTCAATGAGGAGGAACGACTCAAAAACGGTTGGAAGAGGTGCGCCATAGTCGCTAGATACTCTCCCATGAGTGTAGGCTGCCCTCTGCCACGGAGACCCTCCCTCCGGGAGGCCAGCACACTTCCCTTTTAAGGGGATGTCCAGCTAGGAGGCCCTCTACCCTCCTCCTAGTATGAAGGTTCTCACCCTTCCTTCCAGGAGGCACTCAGCCCTCTTCCTTCTAGTATGGAGGTCCTCAACTCTTCAGTCAGGAGGCTCTTAGCCCTCCTCCTTCCAACATGGAGGTCTTGAACCCTCCTCCTTCTTGGGAGGCACTCGACCCCTCCTCCTAGTATGAAGGTCTTCAACCCTACAGTTAGGAGGCCCTCATCCCTTCTCCTTCTAGCAAGGGGGTCATCAACCTTTCAGCCAAGAGGCTCTTAACATTTCTCCTTCCAACATGGAGGTCCTCAGCCCTTTTTTTCTTCAGAGTTCAGTCCTCCATATAGTGAGCCGTCTCTTAGTTGGCTGCACTCTCGAAACTCAATCCTACATCTAGTGAGCCGCTATTCAATTGGGTGCACTTTCGGAGGTTAGTCCTCCGCTTAGTGAGTCGTCCCTCAACCGGGCTCACCCTTGAAAGCTTAGTCCTCTGCTTAGTGAGTCGCCCATCAGTCGGGCGTACCATCAGAGCTTAATCTTTCGTTTAGTGAGCCGTTTTCCTATTGGGTGTACCCTTGAAATTCAGTCCTCCATCTAGTAAGCCGCCCTTCAATTGGGCACACTCTCGAAGTTTAAACATCCGAATACATCCCACTCACATTCCCCTCATTCTCGCATCTCAAGCGTGCATTCCTCTATTTATTGGGGAAGATATATGACTTGAGCGTCAGAGTGATGACGACGAGACAACCACCCGCTACCCTCCGACTTATTATTTGTAATTTGTATTGTGTAGTGCCCAAGTTGAGGAGAGTGGAGACCGGACCCGCTTGAGATCCAACCCAGTTATAAAATTTGAAGGCTTCCTAATTCGCTAGAGAACCCAAATCTAGGGACGCAACAATTAGCTAAATCCTTAAGGTCACGATGCGAAGGAGAAGAAAAGGAATCGGGAGAAAATGAATCGTGGAGGACAGAACAAACAGAGGGAAAGACATTGAAGGAGGTGTGACAAGCAATGACAGTTGGGTTAGGCCACCAACGGCCCTATTGGCTGGGTGGAGTAAGAGTGACAAGATTAGGGGTTCTAAATCAATAAGAGGGATCTATGATACTATACAACTATTGTTACAAATACGACAATTGCAAATACGAATTGAGATGACATGATTTTTCATATTGATTTATGCATTTCATTTACAAAGAAATTATGATATGATGTGCATATTATAGCTTAATGGAAAATCATTGTTGTACAATTTTCGTTTTGGAGATGGGGAAAGATGGTATGATATTAATGAAATCATATAATGGAATTATTTTTGTTAATACGTGATTAATGAATGAGGTGTTATATTTTAGGAATTAGGTGTAGTGTTTATATTTAATATTATTTGGGGTATTTTTATATTTTTAATAAAATAATCTCAAAACTGTTTGATTAAATTAAATGGTACTAGTATATGAGGCATAGTCACTGCATCTCAATCTATATAATTATATTAATGTCTTATTGGATTAGCTAATTCTGGCTCCTAATTTGGAAGAAATTGTTATCATATAAAATTTATTTCGAAATTTTAAAGTAATAAATTAAATTTTTAGAAAAATATTATTTGGGAATATTTACATTCACTAAGACTAGTGGTAAAATATCATTTATTGGGTACAAATTATGAGTACTTTAAATAGAGATACATCTAACGGTATCATCACATACTTTAAAATCATCATCACTATCCAACGGTCCATCAATCCATGTGCAGTATGGTCCAATAAGTACATTTATGGGATTGATGTGGTCACTTCATTTTGGTAAAATAAATATAATTGATTTTTTTTTAAAATAATGATATTAATATAATTTATTCTTTATACATTACAATTATTTAAAATTTTATAAACCCACATATGAAAAATGAATTATAAATAAATATATAAGTAAATCACCCTTATTAATAAAAAAAAAATTAGAAATCAAAGAAAAAAATAAGAAAAAATAAAAATAAAAACTTTCTCTTTTGAAAATTGATACCATTCATTAATTTTGGTGGTTCAAAACATAATTGTAGCAGTTGAATAAATGGGCTGATCTATTCTATCCAACATTAAACAAGCCCTTAAATAATACATTAAAGTATCAAAAGAAATAAAATTAAATCATTATTCATATTGAAAGAGAATTTAATTCTCATTCAGCACATTGAATCAATTGTCACACCATCTTCATACTATACAAGATGCTCATTAATGTCTAATTTATTTTCATAAAGTTTGAAATTTTCATATATTTTGACAAGATAATTAATTGAGTTTTTTCTCATTGTAAATACGTTCTCATTGTGAATACGTTCATATGAAATACTCTCTTTAGAAAAATTTTTATATTAAATATTATTATATAATTTTATAAACTTGATTAAATGTGTTCTGTCTATTTAAGAATTTAGTAATTGACGATTAATAGAAAATTTAAATTTATTTCTACTGTATCAATTATGTATGTATTTTGTCAAATTTCAACAAGTAGTAATAGAGAGCAGGTTTTGTGGGTTGTAAAATTACAATTTTATGAGGAAGTAGAAGAAAGAGGGATGTGGCAAGTGTCTAGAAAGGAGGAATCATGATGGTTATAATCTCACATCTACTATTACTTATGGAAATCTTCTAGTCATCAATACATAGAAGACATAGGGTTTCATGAGTTGTGAAATGAGTTAAGTGATGGATACTAATTTTTTATACTATGCGATATTAAGAAAGTCTTTCTTTACTTCATATATGCTTGGGACTTGGGGTATAGAAGGTAAATAATGATGACTCATCAATGGTAATTGGCATTAGAGACGTTAATTTATGAATAAGTAATGGGATAAAAGTTGTGTTGAGGGCATGTGATATTTCAAATGTTCGGTTAAATGTGATTTCAATTGAAAGGTTTGACGAGGAAGATTTTTGCGTGTTATTCAGTAAAAGCTAGTGAAAGTTCACCAAATTTGCCTCGATGGTAGCAAGAAAAAGCAAGTGTTCAGGTCAATAATTTACAAAGATTATAGTTGCTGAAGATAATATCAAGATAATCAATAGGAGCATTAGTCAAGATAACAAAAAGGTAAAGTCAAGGAGGAGTGTGAAAGGAAAGCAACCGTACCATAGAAAAGAAGCTGAATGAAAATTGGAATGCTTTAGATGTACTAGAGTGAAAAAGACTGTTTAAGATTAAGCAGTTTAACATTGGGATCACTGGAAGAGGAAGTAGCCAAAGGGTAGTAGATAATAGTTGTTGGTAAGGTGAGGGGTTCCCCATAAGGACATGAGGGAATATTTGTTAGATTTTTAGATTACACGTTTGTAAATCCTACAACTAATAGGCGAGTCTTTGGAGGACATATGATGTTTGCATGAGGACCCTCAAGCAGAGTTGTCTGGCAATGCTTATGCGATATTCATATGATGGTCACTCAAATGATTGAGTTCATTAAAAGTTTGCGTGAGGTGGATTTGAGCGAAAATCATTTTCAACGAATCAAAAACATTAGCACCCGATAGGCATATGATAGGTGCTTAAACACATTTGGGATAAAATGGAAACTCTTGATGTGCACTGGGAGGGCGCATGTGTGTGGCCTATCTAAAGAATTTACATCTAATGCACGCCCAATATGTACTTATACGCTGATATTAGTATAAAATATCCTGATGCGTTTTTATGGAGGATTTGATAGTAATTTCAATGCATGGGTATCGCACAAAGAGAAAAAATTGTAGATATATGGTTGTGATCCAAGTTATATTTATTTTATCAAACTTAGGTATGTCATTGTAATATTGATTTTAGAATATATTATCGATTGATTATTCTTATTTTCGTTATAATATTCTATTATAGATTGTAAAGTGTGACGAGGGAGTAGTATCTAATGATTATTCACTCGAATTATAATAAAAATTTCTTGAATAAAGTTATATTTGTAATCAGTTAATTTTATAGTGAATATTATTTAAAAATTATTTTATAATTTTTTTATTATAGAAAAAATTTTTAATATAAAAGAAATATATTATTATTTAATTTTATGTATTTAATTGGGAGTGTTTTTGTGCTTGATAATTTAATGATTAACAATTGATAAAAAAAAAAATTGATGTTATTTTGAATGTATGAATCGTATACATATTTCTATCAAATTTTAATAGAAATTACCGACATCGTTCCAAAGGAACAGATAAAGGACTGAGAGACCCATCCCATCAACAATAACGATCATAGAAATTAAGACACTGACACAAACAGGGAGCCGCTCCCCCGCCCCCAATGTACTTAACTTCTACGCAAATTCATGCCCCACGTATTCAATCAGCGAAATGCCAAATTTTAGATGATTTGTTGGTATGTTGTAATTATTACGGGATAACGCGTAGATTTGATTATTATAATTTATTTAATAAAATATTTATTAAATATTTATGTCCCATTACGAAATAACAAATATTTATATCCTAAGTTTTTCAAATCCAATTATTTCACGGCGTTAAACCCTCTAAGCTAGTTTCATAAATAACATATTTTTAGTCATTGGGAGAATCTAACTATTCTCTTTCAAATCTATAAAACAATAATATTTTTTCAATTTTGCAAGTTAAAGGGCAAAATAATCATCTTATTAATATGAAAAAAATTAAAAAAAATTTTCTATATATCGTTTATGGGTTCGAGGAAGTCCATATGTATCGAAAGAAATCTTATAAATAGAGAATTTTCTTTTCAATCATACTTCGATTGTAAATACAATATAGAAGGATTATTCTATAAAAAATACTACGGTTTTGGTTCACGGGTTAGTATCCAAACACAAATATATATATATATATATATATCCCTAAGCAATATTTATTAAGATTAAACCGTATAAAAAAATCTGATTCAATATGATATTTAGACTCATATAGTTTCCTATTCCCCATTCAGCTTGACAAATTAAGAAATTATTGAAGCTCTTCTACTGGGAATTCGAAGGTTGATGAGGGTAAAAATGTCCCAGAGAGGATATAAAGAGACCACAAATGTAGGGTTAAATATTCGTAGGATAGCCTCTACTGATTACATTATGGAGATTGGACGAGTTCCAGTGTCCTTTGAGGAGCAGGTGGGGAAGTAAAAGAGGCAAACCCATGGTGAAGGACAAACTTGTGAAGCACCTTTATGTTAACAAATAAGGACAGGAGAGCCTACAATTTAAGGCTCATGGCCTAGGGAAAGGGCTTTCTTTCTCCCTACTTTAAGCTGTGACTTTAAGCCACAGAAGCTGAATCAGTCACTATTAATGGGGTTCCTGTCAAATATAAATATAGATAAATATATGTATAAATATATAGTATTATGTTGAGTCATTTATAATTTGTGTTGCTCAGTATCCTACATTAATGTTTAAGACTATAATTAATCAGGCTTAATCTTGCATCAATTGAAGTTTTCATATTTAATTTTATTAGTACAAAATATAGTAATAAGACTTCATTGTAATATCGAGATGATTTGAACGAATATATCTACTTTTATGAGAAGCCTAAAAGGTGTTAGTGAAAATGATATTGTAACATGATTTTAAATCCTTCTTTCAAAGATTCTATTATTAACCAGATGATTTTTAAAAGTTTTGTTAGTTCTACAGAATTCAAGCCATTATTAGAATAAATATATACATGATCGTTTAATATTTTACCAATTAAATCTTTCATATAATCAATGGATTATTTTAATATTTGGATGATGGTTAAACTCTAAATGTTAATTTTATGTGATGTTTTCACGGGAGAATGAAATTATCGAGTATGAAAATCGAATCTCACAGTGGTGAGTTTACCGTGGACAAACTCTACCGGTCAATGGTTACCCTTGGGACAACCACTGGCCTCGTTGCTCCCCAATTTGGGAGGTAAAGCCAAAAAAAAATTCAATCATGCACACCCAAGCACATAGCATGCTCTGCGTGAGCCCAAAGCAAGGCGACGTAGTGACCACCCATGATTGGCCTTGCAAGCCGCTGGGGGCATACACAATGAATCCTCAATTTTTTTCAAAAAAAAATAAAAAAATAAAAAAGAAAAGAAATGCACAGCCAGCAGTGCAAGTTGAATGCTCAATAGCCTGATGGGTGGTGTGACAACGAGTAATTAGCTCTTTATATTATCTTTTGTGTCACTTTCTTTATAATATTTTAAATTTTTATTTAAATTAATTTAATATTAATTATAATTTTAAATAAATTAGGCGTGATAAAATTAATTAAATATTAAAAAAATTTGGAAGGATGTTTCGATCGGTTGGGCTGGCGCCCGGGGTGCGCCGGTGTCGTCGCCCAAGTATTGATTCGGATTTTGAAATAAAAGAAAACTAAAATAGAATAATAATAATAATAATAATAATAATAATAATAATAATAATAAATAAAATAAAAGAAAATAAAGAAAGCAAGATAAGGATGGATTGGGGAGAGAGAGAGAAAAAGGAGAGTTAGGGTCTCAGGCGGTGGAGGAGAAAGAAGAGAGGGAGAAGAGGGAGGAAGGCAGCCGTTCGACGGTGGCCGGAGACGACGGTGTGCATCTAGGTCAACGGGGTGTGAGTCGTTGTTGGCAACGGCTAATGGCGGGTCGGTGGCGGTGTTCGGTGAGAAGCCATTGAAGTGGCTGACGGTGTTGCCGGTAGCAACCGCAACGACGGTGTTCGGCGGTGATGCAACGGTGGTCGACGGCGGCCGGTGTTGACTCTCCAGTGACCGTGACGGCCATGGGTGAGCAGCAGTGGCTCTCGGCAGCAAGTTAGCGCGGGAGAGAGAGACCGCGTAGGTGGAGACAAAACGGCGCAAGGAGAGAGAAGCGATACAGCTACGGCGATGACGCCGACGAGGTGTCACCGAGAGGCCGGTGTCGGCTGTGCGTGGCGGTGGCAAGCCGGTGATGGCCAGGCCTGCGGCAGCAGCAGCTGCGTGCGGGAGACGACGCAGTGGGAGAACACCGATGAATGCGCGGTAGTGCATGCGACAGGAGAGAGAGTGTTCGATTCGGACACTTTGGAGCATCCTTTCTTCAGATCTGTAAAGTATGAAGTCCAGACAAGTATCTGTAAACCCCATCTTTGGTCTAATTTCGCATCTGATGTATTTTAAATGCTGTTTAAAATTTTTACTAACATGCATGTATTTTTATACACCTGAATTATTTATTCTGAGCATGCATATATAGTTCATTAGATGTTTTGGGGGTTGTTTGACTGGGTTTTATAATTTTGGAGAGTTCAATATTTTTATGAAAGTCTGAATAATTTATTGGACAATGTATATTTTTATATTAATATATTTGTATAAAAATGAGTATGAAACTTTGTATAAGCCATGCAATCACATGCACGTGCCGAGTTGTGGTTACTACATTTGGATTTAAATTATTAGATTCTGGCCAGCTTCCGACGGGGAGATTATCTTGTTATTTGGAAATTCCTTTCCGCCGGTAGGAAATACTTGAAGTAGTGACATTTCTCATTTGGATAATTTGATTTGACTTTAGAATATATTCGGATATCCTAATATATTCGACAAGCTTGAGGAATGCACCCAAAGCCGCGGATGGCAAAATATAGTGAGCAACCTTATCTGTGGGTACACAGTACATGAATTTGGCCTAAGGTTATCGAAATTATGTATAACCCTTCCTCAAACTGATCTTCAAATAATTAGAACCCAGATTTGGTATATAATTTGTATTTTTACATTGATTGGTATTGGACTTTGATTTGAATATTGATTTTGGACTTGGATTTGAGATTCGTCGATTTTACCTATAATTGGGCTTGGTATGTCTCGTACAAATGATTTTTATTATATGTTTTGATCCGAACCTTTGAAATATCTGTTGAGGTGCTATTTCGGTCTCTGCGCATGCTATTGGATCATTCGACTATCGGATTTTATCCCAAATCATAAGCTGATCCGACATTGGATTTGGATTTGGACTTGGATCGACATAGGCTTTGGAATTGGTACGGATCACCTCTATTTTGGTTATATATATATATATACACGTTCCGACGATGACTATTTTTAAAATTTAGACATTTGTTTGGATTTGGATATTTGATTTGAGTACGAGACTACCATTGGATTTTAAAATTTGGATATTGGATTTTGGTTGAATTTATCTTATTGACTATTTAGTTTTATTCTGAAATTTAATTAGATTTTCATCCATTGACCTCTTATCTGATTTATTGGACTCTTTTTGATTAAATATGATACTTGTTGGGTATTAGGCTCATTTTTATATTTTGTCCCTTCAGAGCAGAAGGTTCGAATGTAGTATAGGAGTAAATACGTGATTGGTTAGATATTCGTCCGATTAGGTGAGTTTCAGTTTTATTATAGTTTATATTGATATTTGATGAATTTGAATTATGAAATTGGCCGGATATGAGCTTATTATTATATTTTGAGAATAGTTTGAATATTATATTATATTTGATTATGATTTTTAGATTGAATTATTGTAATATCCCGAATCTTTGTTCGGATTAATTTAATATTAATTATAATTTTGGGTAAATTGGACGAGATAAAATTTATTAAATATTAAAAAATCTTTGGAGGATATTTGGATCGGTTGGACTGGTGCTCGGGGTGCGCCGGTATTGCCCAAATTTCGTTTTGGATTTTGGATTAAAAAGAAAATTAAAATGGAATATATATATAATATATATAAATATTATATATATATATATATATAATAATAATATTATTATATATATATATAATTGGAAAAAGGGAAGGGATTATGTTTGGATATGGATAATGATGGAGATTTGGAATTTGGGATTTTGAGATAATAATAATAATAATAATATTTTTTATTATTATTTAAGGGTATTTGGGCTCAGGAGAAATGGGGAGGAAAACAAAAAAAAAAAAAGAAGAGGAGAAGGAAATCGGGGAGAGAGAAATTGGGGGAGAAAATGGGTTTAGGGTTTCAGGCGGCAGGGAAGAAGAAGGAAGAAGAGAGGAAGATCGGCGGCGGCGCAGGTGGCCGGCGGCCATGGTGGCGCGCAGACGGTCGACGGGTGTGAGCCGTCGTTGGCGGCGGCTTGTGGTGCGTCCGTGGCGGTGTTCGGTGAGAAGCCATCGAAGCCGTCGGTGGTTGTGGACGGCGTTTGCAGCGGCGACTGGAGGTGATGTTGCGGTGGTTGACGGCGGCTGGTGTTGGCTCGCCGGTGACTGTGACAGCCGTGGGTGAGCGGCGGTGCGTGGTGGCCGAAGCTGCGAGAGAGAGAGCGGCTGCGCGAGGAGAGAGGAGACGACGGCCGCAAATCGACGCGGTGCCGGTTTGGGTGATGCCGAGAGGCGGTGGTGGCTGGGGACGAGCGGCCGGGCGGCGGAGCGTGAGGCCTTGACATCGGCGGCAGAGAACGTGCGCGGAGGAGAGAGAGAGGACGCCGCAGCCCAGCGAGAGAGAAAGGCTCGATTGGAGCGGCCGGGACATCCTTTCCTCGGTCTCGCAAAGTATGAAGTCCAGGCAAGTATCTCGTAAAACCCCTCTTTGGTCTAATTTCAATTCGATATATTTTGAATCTTTTTTTGATTTTTACTAACATGCATGTATTTTTATATGCACGAATTATTTATTCTGGACATGCATGTGTAATTCATTGGATGTTTTGGGGATTGTTGGACTGGGTTTTATGATTTTGGAGAATTTAATATTTTTCTGAAAGTCCGAATAATTTATTGGACTCGATGTATATTTATATCAGTATCTGTAACGAAAATGTACACGAAATTTGCATTGGCCGTGCATTTTCACATGCACGTGCCGGGTTGTGGTGACTACATTTGGATTTGGATTATTTGATTCTGGCCAGCTCCCGACGGGGAGATTATTTGTTATTTGGAAATCCCTTTCCGCCGGCAGGAAAGGCTTTGAGTAGTGACCCTTCCCATTTGGATGATTTGATTTGACCTTAGAATATATTCGGACGTCCTAATATATCTGACAAACTTGAGGAATGCACCCAAAGCCGCGGGTGGCAAAATATAGTGAGCAACCTTATCTATGGGTATACAATACATGGATTTTGGCCTAAGGTTACCGGGATTATGTGTAACCCTTCCTCAAGTTAGTCTTTAAATAATGAGAACCCAGATTTGGTGCATAATTTGTATTTTTGCATTGATTGGAATTGGACTTTGATTTGGATATGGATTTAAGATTCGCCGATTTTTGCCTATAATTGGGCTTGGTATGTCTCGTACAAAAGATTTTGATTATATGTTTTGATCCGAACCTTTGGAACATCCGGTAAATCTTGTTTGATATCTGCGCGCACGCTATTGGATCATCGGCTATCGGATTGTCCCGAATCACAAGGCGATCGGGCATTGGACTTGAACTTGGACTCGGAATTGGATTTGGACTCGGCATCGGCTATCGGATTACGCCCCGCATCTGGCCGATCGGGGCATTGGAGTTGGATTTGGATTTGGACTCGGATTTGGAATCGGACTCGGATTTGGACTCCGATCGACATCGGTTTTGGAATTGGTTCGGATCACCTATGTTTTTGTTATATATATATTCATATATATATATACGTCCCAACGAGGACTATTTTAGAAATTTGGACATTTGTTTGGACTTGGACATTTGATTTGAGTACGAGACTACCATTGAATTTTGGAATTTGGATCTTGGATTTCGGTTGGATTCGTTTTATCAGCGATTTAGATTTATCTAGGAATTTGATTGGATTTTTCACCCATTTGACATTCCCTCTGATTTATTGGACGTCTTTTGACTAAATATGATACTTGCTGGGCGTTAGGCTCATTTTTCTGTTTTGTCCCTTCAGAGTAGAAGGTTCGGATGCAGTACAGGAGTACAAACATGATCGGTCAGATATTCGTCCGATTTGGTGAGTTCAGTTTTATTATGGTTCATATTGATATTTGATAAATTTGGATTATGGAATTGGCCGGATATAGGCTTATTGTTATATGTTGGGAATAATTAAATATTTGTTTATGTTTGATTTTGATTTTTGGGTCGGATTATTACCTCCCTTATGATGATTGTAGAGCAGGTCGTATTTATTTTGCTCGGACTATTGTTCGATGAGGTCCTGTGAGAATTTTAATTTTGTTGAGTATATATTTGGTTTGTCACACCCGAATTTTAGGATTTGGTATTATTGGCTTTAAAAATTAATTGGGATTTTAGATTTTAGAAATCATAATAAATTATTTAAATTGACCTGCTTGGTTCGGGTTCGTGACAGAAGTGGTATCAGAGAAAAGTCGTAAGGAGAGGTACTTTGGGTTATTTTGGATAAATAATTGGCTGAATATTTGGGTATAAATAAGTATCACCTTTGGTTGATAATAGAAAATTTGAGTTGTGAAGATTTTGGTTTGAATCAGAAGGTCGAATCGTAGGAGTTTGGGTTTGGATTGGAATAATAATCATCTGATAATGATGAGTCGCACAAGTGACGCAATGTATGGTTTGATATAGAAGTTGAATTGAAATTTTGTTTGGTTTCTACAAATATGTAGAGATTTTGTTGGATTTTGTAATTTTGGAAGAATAGTGGCTTGAAATTGGAGTTGGTCCGAAATCTCGCGGAGTAGAAGGAGATTTTGGTCAGCAAAGGAGTATGTGATAAAGTTAATCGACTCGAAATCTCACGGAGTAGAAGGAGATTTTTGGCTGGTAGAAAGGTTAGCGGTGAAAGTGGAGATGAATGAAGATTTTTCAAGATTGGATGCCGCAGATAAAGATGAAGAAGTTCAAGTAAAATCAATTCGTTTCTGCTTGCTGGAAGACTGGACGATGAAGTGCAAGTCTGATCTCGTCGGCAGTGATGATGCTGATCGTGTTGAAGTCTGAAGTCATTATTGGAGCAAGAGAAGACCGAAGATTGTCCATTCCCACTCGTCCCTGTGATCGGGTGGATAGTCGTCCATGCAGATCTTTCATCGCTGAAGAATCGAAGGACAAAGAGTTCGTGGTTTGATCTTTTAAAGCAATGCTCTGGAAGAGGTTGAAGAATTTGAAGGATTTGTTGAAGCATGATAGTAGATGAAGACTTCAAGATTCAATCTGGAAGTTGTTGGTGTCATCCAGACGCACTTATGACGAAGAGTTGGAGCATACTTTGTTGATCAAGTCAGAGTAGCTTCAAGAGAAGCGTTTCCAGAAGAAATCAGAGCATTGGAGTCAAGACTCGAAGGGTGGATTTGTTCAACATTCAGATGACAAGCTAAAAGAAATTCAGGTGAAGTAAAGTCTTCTTCCTGAAGTTTGAGTTTGCAAGATCAACCTGCAGGTTTAGTGAGAAGAAGTTCGCGAGAAGAAGTTCGCGAGACGAGGTGCTTCGAAATGAAGTCTGCTCGATTGCGGCCAGATACATTTATTTGTCAAGGATCATTCAAATTTTGGCATCCGGTTCCAGGATGTCTTGATAGAAGATGGATGCTTCTGGCGATGTAATATCCAGGATCTTTGTTCGGATTAATTTAATATTAATTATAATTTTGGGCAAATTGGACGTGATAAAATTTATTAAATATCGGTAAATTTTGGAGGATATTTGGATCGGTTGGTTGGGTTGGGTGTTGCGCCGGTGTTCCCAAATATCGTTTTGGATTTTGGATTAAAAGAAAATTAAAATGGAATATATATATATATATATTATATATATATATTATATATATATATATAATAATAATATTATTATATATATATAATTGGATAAGATTGATGAAAAAAAAAAAAAAAAAAAAAAGAAAGAGATAAGGAAGAAGAAAATTTGGGAGAGAGAAATCGGGGAGAGAGAGTAGGGTTTCAGCGGCGGAGAAGAAGAAGAGAGAAGGAGAAGGGTGAGGCGGCCGTCGGTGGCGACGGCGGCGTGCGGCGAGGACGGCACGGTGGCGGTGGTTGTCGGCGGCGACCGTGGTGGTGATGGCTTGCGGCGAAAGCTACGAGAGAGTGAGATCGGCGGCGAAGTCGCAAGAGGAGGAGGAGAAGGAAGAATCGACGGCGACGGCGACAGCGACAGGGGTTGCGGGTGAAGCCGTGGCGGTCGTTGGCTGAGGCCGCGACGATGATGGATTGGGGCGACGGCGATTGTGGAGGAAATCGACGCCGGTGCCGGCTGGGTGGTGCCGGGGAGGCCGGTGACGGCCAGACGAGCCGTGCGGTGGTGGATCAACGGCCGTTTGCGGCAGCAGGCAGGAGCGACGCGGCCGGCAGTGGGCTGTGCGCGGAGGTGAGAGAGAGGACGCGCGCAGTAGAGAGAGAAAGGCTCGATTGGAGCACTTCGGGACATCCTTTCTTCAGATCTGCAAAGTATGAGGTCCAGGCAAGTATCTGTAAACCCCCTCTTTGGTCTAATTTCAATTCCGATATATTTTGGATACTGTTTGGATTTTTACTAACATGCATGTGTTTTTATATGCCTGAATTATTTATTCTGGACATGCGTGTGTAATTCAATGGATGTTTTGGAGATTGTTGGACTGGGTTTTATGATTTTGGAGAATTTGATATTTTTAAAAGCCCGAATAATTTATTGACCGATGTATATTAATATCAAAAGATACAGAACAAAATGTACACGAAATTTGCATTGGGTCTGTGATCGTACACGCACGCCGGGTTGTGGTCATTACATTTGGATTTGGATTATTTGATTAGCTCCCGACGGGAGATTATCTGTTATTCGGAAAATCTTTTCACGTGAGAAAGAGCTTTGAAGAGTGACCCTTCCCATTTGGATGATTTGATTTGACCTTAGAATATATTCTGACGTCCTAATATATCCGACAAACTGAGGAACGCACCCAAATTGGTGGCAAAACATAGTGAAAGAACCTTATCTATGGGTATACAATACATGGATTTTGGCCTGGGTTCACCGGGATTATGTGTAACCCTTCCTGCTCTGGCTAGTCTTTAAATAATGAGAACCCAAATTTGGTGCATAATTTGTATTTTTTTGATTGGTTTTGGACTTTGATTTGGATATGGATTTTGGACTTGGATTTAAGATTTGCCGATTTTGCCTATAATTGGGCTTGGTATGTCTCGCATAAAAAGATTTTGATTATATGTTTTGATCCGAACCTTGGAACACATCCGCCGCAGTGGATTCGCGCACACTATTCGATCATCCTAAGTTATTGGATTTCGCCGATTATGCCGACGGCATTGGACTTGGACTTGGACTCGGGGTGGATTTGGACTCGGCATCCGGCTATCGGATTCGCGCCGATCACAAGGTCGATCGGGCATTGGATTTGGATTTGGATTTGGAATCGGACTCGGATTTGGACTCCGTCGACATCGGTTTTGGAAATTGGTTCGGATCACCTATGTTTTTGTTATATATATATTTATATATATATATACGTCCGACGAGGACTATTTTGGAAATTTGGATATTTGTTTGGATTTGGATATTTGATTTGAGTACGAGACTACCATTGAATTTTGGAATTTGGATCTTGGATTTTGGTTGGATTTATTTTATCGGCGATTTGGATTTATTAGAAAAATTTGATTGGATTTTTTCACCCATTTGACATTCTCTCTACGATTTATTGGACTTCTTTTGACTAAATACGATACTTTGGGCATTAGGCTCATTTTTCTGTTTTGTCCTTGAGTAGAAGGTTCGGGATGCAAGACTGAGCAATACATGATCGGTCGGATATTCGTCCGAGTTGGTGAGTTTCATTTATTATGGTTTGCATTTGATATTTGATGGATTTGGATGATGAAATTGGCTAGGATATAGGCTTATTGTTATATGTTGGGAATAATCGAATATTTGTTTATGTTTGATTTTGATTTTTAGGTCGGATTATTATCTCCTTTACGATGATTGTATCAGAGAGGTGTCGTATTTGATTTTGTTCGGACTATTGTTCGATGAGGTCCTGTGATGGTTTTAAATTTATTGAGTGTATATTTTGGTTTGTCACACCAATTTTGGGACTTTGGTATTATTGGTTTTAAAATTAATTGGGATTTTAGATTTTAGAAATTATAATTAATTATTTAAATCGACCGCTTTAGTCGGGTTTGCGAAGTGGTATCAGAGAAAACTCGTAAGGAGAGGTACTTTGGGTTATTTTGGATAAATATTTGACTGAATATTTGGATATAATAAGTATCACCTTTGGTTGATAATAGAAAATTTGAGTTGTGAAAATTTTGGTTTGAATCAAAAGGTCGAATCGTAGGAGTTTGGGTTTGGATTGGAATAATGATCATCTGATAATGATGAGTCGCACAAGTGACGCAATGTATGATTTGATATAGTTGAATGAGAATTTTGTTTGGTTTCTACAAATATGTAGAGATTTTGTTGGATTTTGTAATTTTGGAAGAATGGTGGCTTGAAATTGAGTCGGGTCCGAAATCTCGCGGAGTAGAAGGAGATTTTGGTCAAAGAAAGGAGTATGTGATAAAGTTAATCGACTTGAAATCTCGCGGAGTAGATGGAGATTTTGATTGGCAGAGGTTAGGTGATAAAGTTAGTCGACTCGAAATCTCGCGGAGTAGAAGGAGATTTTTGATTAGCAGAAAGGTTAGCGGTGAAAGTGGAGATGAATGAAGATTCTTCAAGATTGGATGCCGCAGATAAAGATGAAGAAGTTCAAGTAAAATCAATTCGTTTCTGCTTGCTAGAAGACTTGACAATGAAGTGCAAGTCTGATCTCGTCGGCAGCGAGGATGCTGATCGTGTTGAAGTCTGAAGTCATTATTGGAGCAAGAGAAGACCGAAGATTGTCCATTCTCACTCGTCGTTGTGATCGGGTGGATAGTCGTCTCTGCAAATCTTTCATCGCTGAAGAATCGAAGGACAAAGAGTTCGTGATTCGATCTCTTAAAGCAATGCTCTAGAAGAGGTTGAAGAATTTGAAGGATTTGTTGAAGCATGATAGTAGATGAAGACTTCAAGATTCAATCTGGAAGTTGTTGGTGTCATCCAGACGCACTTATGACGAAGAGCTGGAGCATACTTTGTTGATCAAGTCAGAGTAGCTTCAAGAGAAGCGTTTTAAGAAATCGAGCATTGGAGTCAAGACTCGAAGGGTAGATTTGTTCAACATTGGATGACAAGCTAAAAGAAATTCGGTGAAGTAAAGTCTTCTTCCCTGAAGTTTGAGTTTGCAAGATCACTGTTTAGTTTAGTGAGAAGAAGTTCGCGAGACGAAGTTCGCGAGACGAGGTTGAGGCCGTAAAATGAAGTCTGCTTCAATTGCGGCCAGATAGGCTATTTATCAAGGATCGTTCAAATTTTTGGCATCCGGTTTCCAGATGTCCTGATAGAAGATGGATGGCTTTAGGCGAAGCATTTGCAGTTATGGCCCATGAAGATAGAGCTGGATCCTCAGTCGTAGAAGACTATTTTGGCAAGTCCGTCACATTTTACATTTTGGGTTATGGATCCTCAGAGTTCCAAGGAAGAATTAGTGAGAAGGCCTAAAGGTTATTTTGGCGCTGCAAGCGAATCATCTGTTGGGAGATGGGAGCTGCGTTTATCTGGCATATGGTCACATTTGGGGGCTATTTCGTGACCCTTGAAGATATGTTGATCATCTGCAAGTTTGAAGATATTTTTCGGAAGATTCAACTGTTTGCTCTTGGATCAAGATCAAGTTTGTCCGGGTGTTGTGCTTGGATTTGTCGGCTATTTCGAAGGCTCCATATGGGGTAGCCTTATCTGAGTTGAAGAAATTGAGACAGCAATTGTAGAATTTGTTTTGAGAAGGGTTTTGTTCGGCCAAGTGTCTTGGCGTGGAATGCTTTAATGTTCTCTGGCGAATGAAATTGGATTGATACATCTATGTTTGGATTATTTGGAAATTGGATATGTATCAATTTTCATGGATCGAAAATATGTTGGATCTATTTGAAGAAATTTGGGTTTTCTCTAAGATTGATCTGTGCTCAATGTATCCTTAATCGAGGTTTCAGTGGGAGTATGTGTATAAGACATCTTTCAGGTCATTGTGTGGCCATTATAAATTTTGATTGTGCTTTTGGGCTGTCAAATATTTTAATGTCTTTTATGGATTTGGTTGATTGAACTTTTGATCGTATTTGGATTAGTTTTGATGGCTGTGTCACTGATTTTCTAATTTGTTTGAAGAATATTGAGAAATATGAGAATCTGATTGGAAGGTCTGTTGGAGATTTCAAGAATGTGACATTTGGAGATTCAAAGAAGGTAGAAATAGTGACGAATTTGAAAAGACCATTTGAGGTCGCGGGAGTGTGGAGTTTCTTGGCTTTAGTTGATCGTGATGGGAGATTTGTGAAAAGTTTCTCAAAGATTTCAGTGTTGTGGCACCCTTGGAATAGAAGTGATCAGTATTCAAATAAAGTGATGCTGGTGAGAAAAGTTTTCGGTAATTGAAGAATAGATTATCTTCGGTGTCAGTTCTGTCGATTCCTGATGGATCAGAAGGATTGGTAGCGCTCAGTGATGCTTCTGAGAAATATTTGGATATGTTTGGATTTTGTATGGTCGGGCGCTTTATCCAAAGAAGATTTTGGGGATGCGGCGCAATCTAGATGATTTTGTATGAAGGTGCCGTGGCAAGAATGCCATCACGAGGATTGGATTTCGAACTAAGCTTCTATTTATGGGAGATGTTCTTATGAAGATCAGTGGTGATTCTCTTTTCGGACGAGCCGTCTGAAAGTCCAGAATGCGACACCGTTTGGAGGATTTTTTTTTTTGTGTGAAGTGCTATGTCGAAGATACCAATGGGAAGACTCGTCCAGAAGATTTTTCCTCTTGGCTGCTATGATTGGATTCTAAACGAAATTTTTATCTGTGAAAGAATCTCTTGAGAAGATCAGAATGAAGCCCTTTTGGATGAGCTACATTAAAGTTGAAAGTGATTGAGCAGACACAAAGTGTTTTCTCCATTACACGTTCTAGAGGAGGCATGGTTGTAAGAATTCTCTCGTTTGAGTATTGCTGATTGGATGGAAATTCGGAGACAAATGAAATTGTTAGCAGCTATATTGAGTTTGGATTTGTCTAAGTTTGATGGGAACGTTGAAGATTTTCCACCTTGCGGAGTGGAGAGAATTTTGATGGCAAGTTGATTATGTGTCGAGGTTTGTAGGCAAAATATAAAGCGTGAGGTTGTGGCCTATGTGGCAAGGTATATCCGTGCCTAAAGATGCAGTCGAGCAGAAAAAGAAGCCTCGTGATTTGTGTTTCAGGTCTGCCTCGGATGACGAGAAAGCTGGTAGCAATTTGGACGATGATGGATGAGTTGATGGAGTTAGCTCTTTTCTTGACGATCAGGATGTCGTTCCCGAGATTTGCTGTTGGTATGCTGTCGAGATGAGAAGATTGTAAAATATTCTGATTCTGAAGCTTCCAATTTTGATTGGAGATGGATAATCAATCAGAGTAGCGCAGCGGAAGCGTGTAGGCTTTTGGCTAATTGTCACAAGATATGATTTGATGCTTTAAGTAGGAGATTGGATTTGTAGTCTGATTTGAAGTTCGATGTGGATGGTCAGATATTTATGGAAGCACCTTGAAGAGAAGAATTTTGATTTGGAGGTTGTCGAGTAATTTGAAGATAAGATTTGTCAGAATTTTGCAAGTGTTCGGTATGTCGGAGAGGCGGTTTACATTTTGGCCCTATCTTTGAATTTGATGTATGGTCATAATATGCCATATGTGATTTGTATGAGAAATATGGGAATGCTCATTCGGATGTGTTTGGATTGGAATCGTCATCCATTGACGAGAATTTGTGTTGTGCTAAAGTTTCAATTTGAATTTTGGAATGGAAATGATCCACTATTGAGGATCAGATTTTGGATGAATCACTCAATCGAGGAAGTGGTTTGCGAAGAGTGAAGATAAAGTTGAAGAATATCCTCATTATATGATATTTGAGGTTGAGATTCAGATTCGTAAATTTCGAGGACGAAATTTTTGTAAGGAGGTGAGAATGTAATATCCCGGATCTTTGTTCGGATTAATTTAATATTAATTATAATTTTGGGCAAATTGGACGTGATAAAATTTATTAAATATTGAGAAATTTTGGAGGATATTTGGATCGGTTGGGCTGGCGCCCGGGGTGTTGCCCAAATATCGTTTTGGATTTTGGATCAAAAGAAAATTAAAATGGAATATATATATAATAATAATATTATTATATATATATAATTGGATAAGATTGATGAAAAAAAAAAAAAAGAAAAAGAAAGAGATAAGGAAGAAGAAAATTTGGGAGAGAGAAATCGGGAGAGAGAGTAGGGTTTCGGGGCGGCGGAGAAGAAGAAGAGAGAAGGAGAAGGGTGAGGCGGCCGTCGGTGGCGGCGGCGGGGCGGCGAGGACGGCACGGTGGCGGTGGTTGTCGGCGGCGGCACCGTGGTGGTGATGGCTTGCGGCGAAAGCTACGAGAGAGTGAGATCGGCGGCGAAGTCGCAAGAGGAGGAGGAGAAGGAAGAATCGACGGCGACGGCGACAAATGCCATGTGGGGTTCGGGGGTGAAGCCGTGGCGGTCGCCGGGCCGAGGCCGCGACGATGGTGGATCGGGGGGGCGACGGCGATCGTGGAGGAAATCGACGCCGGTGCCGGGCCGCGGTGGTGCCGGGAGAGAGAAGACGGCGATGAGGACGAGCCGTCGGTGGTGGATCAACGGCCGTTTTGTTGGGCAAGGGAGCGACGCGCAACGGCAGTGGCAGCCATCTTGAGGAGCGCACGGAGGTGAGAGAGAGAGGACGCCGGCAGAGAGAGAGAAAGGCTCGATTGGAGCACTTCGGGACATCCTTTCTTGGATCCGCAAAGTATGAGGTCCAGGCAAGATCTCGTAAACCCTCTTTGGTCTAATTTCAATTCCGATATATTTTGGATACTGTTTGATTTTTACTAACATGCATGTGTTTTTATATGCCTCGAATTATTTATTCGGACATGCGTGTGTAATTCAATGGATGTTTTGGAGATTATTGATTGGGTTTTATGATTTTGGAGAATTTGATATTTTTAAAGCCCGAATAATTTATTGGACTCGATGTATATTTATATCGATTCAGAATCTAAAATGTACACGAAATTTGCATTAGCCGTGCATTTTCACATGCACGTGCCGGGTGTGGTGACTACATTTGGATTTGGATTATTTGATTACGCCATTTCCCGACGGGAGATTATCTCATTATTGGGAAATCCTTTCGCTTGGCAGAAAGGCTTTGAGTAGTGACCCTTCCCATTTGGATGATTTGATTTGACCTTAGAATATATTGGACGTCCCAATATATCCGACAAACTTGAGGAATGCACCCAAAGCCGCGGGTGGCAAAACATAGTGAGCAACCTTATCTATGGGTATACAATACATGGATTTTGGCCTAAGGTTACGGGATTATGTGTAACCCTTCCTCAAGCTAGTCTTTAAATAATGAGAACCCAAATTTGGTGCATAATTTGTATTTTTGCATGATTGGAATTGGACTTTGATTTGGATATGGATTTTTGGACTTGGATTTAAGATTTGCCGATTTTGCCTATAATGGGCTTGGTATGTCTCGCATAAAAAGATTTTGATTATATGTTTTGATCCGAACCTTTGGAACATGTCGCGTCTTTTTGGTATCTGCGCACACTATCGATCATCCCGGTTATTCGATTCTCGCCGATCACAAGCCGATTGGGCATTGGACTTGGACTTGGACTCGGAATTGGATTTGGACTCGCAAGATGGCTATCGGATTACGCCTCGATCACAAGTCGATCGGGCATTGGATTTGGATTTGGATTTGGAATCGGACTCGGATTTGGACTCCGATCGACATCGGTTTTGGAATTGGTTCGGATCACCTATGTTTTTGTTATATATATATTTATATATATATATACGTCCCGACGAGGACTATTTTGGAAATTTGGATATTTGTTTGGATTTGGATATTTGATTTGGGTACGAGACTACCATTGAATTTTGGAATTTGGATCTTGGATTTTGGTTGGATTTGTTTTATCGGCGATTTGGATTTATTCTGAAAAATTTGATTGGATTTTTCACCCATTTGACATTCTCTCTGATTTATTGGACTTCTTTTGACTAAATATGATACTTGTTGGGCATTAGGCTCATTTTTCTCGTTTTGTCCCTTGAGAGTAGAAGGTTCGGATGCAAAGACAGAGTATGCATATGATCGGTCGATATTCGTCCAGTTGGTGAGTTTCATTTATTATGGTTTGCACCGATATTTGATGGATTTGGATGATGAAATTGGCCGGATATAGGCTTATTGTTATATGTTGGGAATAATCGAATATTTGTTTATGTTTGATTTTGATTTTTTGGTCGGATTATTATCTCCTTACGATGATTTATCAGAGCAGTCGTATTGATTTTGCTTGACTATTGTTCGATGAGGTCGTGATGGTTTTAAATTTATTGAGTGTATATTTTGGTTTGTCACACCGAATTTTGGGACTTAGTATTATTGGTTTTAAAATTAATTGGGATTTTAGATTTTAGAAATTATAATTAATTATTTAAATTGACTCCGTGGTTCGGGTTAAAAGCAAGCATTTGATTATATGGCCTATGAAGGTAGAGTGGATCTCGGTCGTAGAAGACTATTTTGGCAAGTCGTCACATTTTACATTTGGGTTATGGATTCTCAGAGTTCCAATGAAGAGTCGGTAAGAAGGCTTAAAGGTTGATTTTGGCGCCGCAAGCGAATCATTTGTTGAGAGATGGGAGCTGCGTTTATCCGGGCATATGGTCACGCGGGGCTATTTGTGACCCTTGAAGATATGTTGATCATCTGCAAGTTTCAAGATATTTTTTAAGATTCAACTGTTTGCTCTTGGATCAAGATCAAGTTCAGGCCGGGTGTCAGGCTTGGATTTGTCGGCTATTTCAAGGCTCCATATGGGGTAGCCTTATCTGAGTTGAAGTAATTGGGACAACAATTGTAGAATTTGTTTTGAGAATGGTTTTGTTCGGCCAAGTGTCTTGGCGTAGAATACTTTAATGTTCTCTGGCGAATGAAATTGGATAGTATCAATTTTCTTGGATCGAAGATTTGTTGGATCTATTTGAAGAATTTGGGTTTTCTCTAAGATTGATCTGTGCTCGATGTGTCCTTAATCGAGGTTTCAGTGGGAGTATGTGTATAAGACATCTTTCAGGTCAATGTGTGGCCATTATAATTTTGATGGTGCTTTTGGGCTGTCAAATATTTGAATGTCTTTTGTGGATTTGGTCGATTGGACTTCTGATCGTATTTGGATTAGTTTTGATGGCTGTGTCAATGATTTTCTAATTTGTTTGAAGAATATTGAGAAATATGAGAATCTGATTGGAAAGTTTGCTATAGATTTCGAGAATGTGTCATTTTGGCGCATATGGTTCTTAATGTGACATTTGGAGATTCGAAGAAGATAGAAATAGTGGCGAATTTGAAAAGACCGTTGAAGGTCACGGGAGTGTGGAGTTTCTTGGCTTTAGTTGATTATGATGGGAGATTTGTTAAAGGTTTCTCGAGAATTTCATTGTTGTGGCACCCTTGGAATAGAAGTGATCAGTATTCAAATAAAGTGATGCTGGTGAGAAGAGTTTTCGGTAATTGAAGAATAGATTATCTTCAGTGTCAGTTCTGTCGACTCCTGATGGATCAGAAGGATTGGTAGCGCTCAGTAATGCTTCTGAGAAATATTTAGATATGTTTGGATTTTTGTATGGTTGTGCGCTTTATCCACGAAAAGTTTGGGGATGTGGCGCAATCTAGAGGATTTTGCATGAAGGTGCCGTGGCAAGAATGCCATCATACGGATTTGGGCCAGATGGATTTTCTTTCCTTATTGTCAGCATTGGATTTCGAACTAAGATTCTATTTATGGGAGAAGTTCTTATGAAGATCGGTGGTGATTCTCTTTTCGGACAAGGCGTCTGAAAGTTCAGAATGCGACACTGTTTAGAGGATTTTTGTGTGATGTGTTATGTCAAAGATGCCAATGGAAAGACTTGTCCAGAAGAATTTCCTCTTTGCTGTTAGGATTAGATTCTGAACGAAATTTTTATCTGTGGGAGAAGCTTTTGAGAAGATTAGAATGAAGCCTTTTTTGGATGAGCTGCACTAAAGTTGAAAGTGATCGATCAGACAATCTCTGGCATTCTGTACCAGTGTTTTCTCTATTGCGCGTTCTAGAGGAGGCATGTTTGCAAGGATTCTCTCGTTTGAGTATCGCTAATTGGATGAAAGCTCAGAAGCTGATGGAATAGGAACTAAAGAGCAAATGAGGTCATCTGTAATTGTGATTGACTTTGGATTTGTCCAAGTTCGATGGGAACGTTGTAGATTTTCCACCTTACAGAGTGGAGAGAGAATTTGACGACAAGTTGATCATGTGTCGATGTTTGCAGACAAAATATAAAGCGTGAGGTCGTGTCTTATGTGGCAAGGTATATTCGTGCCTAAAGATGAAGTCGAGCAGAAGATGAAGCCTCGAGATTTGTGTTTCAGGTCTACCTCGAATGACTAGAAGATCATGGTAGTAATTTGGACGATGATGGATGAGTTGATAGAGTCAACTCCTTTCTTGACGATCAGGATGTCATTTCCGAGATTCGTTGTTGGCAGGTTGTCGAGATGAGAAGATTGTAAGATATTCTGATTCTGAAGCTTCCAATTTTGATTGGAGATGGATAATCAATCGAGTAAGCGCAATGGAAGTATATAATTTTGGCTATTTGTCACAAGATATGATTTGACGCTTGCCAGAGATTGGATTTGGCAAATCCGATTTGAAGTTCGATGTGGATGGTCAGATGTTTATGGAAGCGCATTGAAGAGAAGAATTTTGATTTGGAGGTCGTCGGATTATTTGAAGATAAGATTCATCGAAATCTTCCAAGTGTTTGGTAGATTAGAGAGGTGGTCTGTATATTGACCTTATCTCTGAATTTGATCTTTGGATATGATTTGTCATATGTGATTTGTATGAGAAATATGGGAATGCTCATTTGGATGTGTTTGGATTGGAATCGTCATCGATCGACGATAATTTGTGTTGAGCCAAAGTTTCAATTTGGATTTTGGAATAGAAGTGATCTACTATTGAGGATCAGATTTTGGATGAATCACTCAATCGAGGAAGTGGTTTGAGAAGAGCGAAGATGACATTGAAAGAATATCCTCATTATATGATATTTGAGGTTGAGATTCAGATTCGTAAATTTTGAGGCCGAAATTTTTGTAATGAGGTGAGAATGTAATATCCCGAATCTTTGTTTGGATTAATTTAATATTAATTATAATTTTAGGTAAATTGGACGAGATAAAATTTATTAAATATTGAAAAATTTTTGGAGGATATTTGGATCGGTTGGACTGGTGCCCGGGTTGCGCCGGTATTGCCCAAATATCGTTTTTGATTTTGGATTAAAAAGAAAATTAAAATGGAATATATATATAATATATATAATAATAATATTATTATTATATATATATATATAATTGGAAAAAGGGAAGGGATTATGTTTGGATATGGATAAGGATGGAGATTTGGAATTTGGGATTTTGAGATAATAATAATAATAATAATATTTTTTATTATTATTTAAGGGTATTTGGGCTCAGGAGAAATGGGGAGGAAAAAAAAAAAAAAAGAAGAGGAGAAGGAAATCGGGGGAGAGAGAAATTGGGGGAGAAAATGGGTTTAGGGTTTTGATCGGCAGGAAGAAGAAGGAAGAAAGAGAGGAAGATCGGCGGCGCAGTGGCCGGGCGGCCATGGTGGCGCGGACGGTCGACGGGTGTGAGCCGTCGTTGGCGGCGGAAGGGTGAATCGGGCGGTGTCGGTGAGAAGCCATCGGCCGCTTGGTGGTTGTGGACGGCGTTTGTGTGGCGATCGGAGGTGATGTTGCGGTGGTTGGACGGCAAGTGTTGGCTATGATCGTGATGCCGTGGGTGAGCGGCGTGGGTGGCCGAAGCCGCGAGAGAGAGAGCGGCTGCGAGGAGAGAGGAGACGACGGCCGCAATCGACGCCGGGCCGGGTGATGCCGAGAAGGCAGTGGTGGCTGACGAGCGGCCGGGCGGCGGCACGGAGCCGCCGACATCGGGCCGGCAGAGAACGCGGCGCGGAGAGAGAGAGAGAGGACGCACGGCATGAGAGAGAAAGGCTCGATGGGAGCACTTCGGGACATCATTTCCTCGATCTCGCAAAATGAAGTCTGCGGCAAGATTCAGAAACCCCTCTTTCGTCTAATTTCAATTCCGATATATTTTGATATCAAGTTTGATTTTTACTAACATGCATGTATTTTTATACGCTCGAATTATTTATTCTGATACGCATGTGTAATTCATTGGATGTTTTGGGGATTGTTGGACTGGGTTTTATGATTTTGGAGAATTTAATATTTTTCTGAAAGTCCGAATAATTTATTGGACTCGATGTATATTTATATCAGTATCTGTAACGAAAATGTACACGAAATTTGCATTGGCCGTGCATTTTCACATGCACGTGCCGGGTTGTGGTGACTACATTTGGATTTGGATTATTTGATTCTCGCCAAACCTCTCCGACGGGGAGATTATTTGTTATTTGGAAATCCCCTTTCCCGGCAGAAAGGCTTGAAAGAGTGACCCTTCCCATTTGGATGATTTGATTTGACCTAGAATATATTCGGACGTCCTAATATATCCGACAAACTCGGGAATGCACCCAAAGCCGCGGGTGGCAAAATATAGTGAGCAACCTTATCTATGGGTATACAATACATGAATTTTGGCCTAAGGTTACCGGGATTATGTGTAACCCTTCCTCAAGTTAGTCTTTAAATAATGAGAACCCAGATTTGGTGCATAATTTGTATTTTTGTATTGATTGGAATTGGACTTTGATTTGGATATGGATTTAAGATTCGCCGATTTTTGCCTATAATTGGGCTTGGTATGTCTCGTACAAAAGATTTTGATTATATGTTTTGATCCGAACCTTTGGAACATCTCGTTGGTAGTCTTGTTGCAGATCTCAAGACGCTATTGGATCATCCGGCTATGATTTTGATCACAAGCCGATCGGGCATTGGACTTGGACTTGGACTCGGAATGGATTTGGACTCGGATCCTGGCCATCGGATTCGCCCCGCATCACAAGCCGATCGGGCATTCGAGTTGGATTTGGATTTGGACTGGATTTGGAATCGGACTCGGATTTGGACCCGATCGACATCGGTTTTGGAATCGGGTTCGGATCACCTATGTTTTTGTTATATATATATTCATATATATATATATATACGTCCCAACGGCGACTATTTTGGAAATTTGGACATTTGTTTTGGACTTGGACATTTGATTTGAGACGAGACTACCATTGAATTTTGGAATTTGGATCTTGGATTTCGGTTGGATTCGTTTTATGGCGATTTGGATTAATCTAGGAATTTGATTGGACTTTTCACCCATTTGACATTCCTCCGATTTATTGGACGCCTTTTGACTAAATATGATACTTCAGGCATTAGGCTCATTTTTTCCTTTTGTCCCTTCGAGTAGAAGGTTCGGATGCAATACAGAAAGCTGGACATGATCTACGATATTCGTCCGATTTGGTGAGTTGATTTTATTATGGTTCATATTGATATTTGATAAATTTGGATTGTGGAATCGGATATAGGCTTATTGTTATATGTTGGGAATAATTGAATATTTGTTTATGTTTGATTTTGATTTTTGGGTCGGATTATTACCTCCTTACGATGATTGTAAGTCGTATTTATTTTGCTCTGACTATTGTTCGATGAGTCCTGTGAGAATTTTAATTTTGTTGAGTGTATATTTGGTTTGTCACACACTTAATTTTGGGATTTGGTATTATTGGCTTTAAAAATTAATTGGGATTTTAGATTTTAAATCATAATAAATTATTTAAATTGACCTGCTTGGTTCGGGTTCGTGACAATTATTATCTCCCTTATGATGATTGTAGAGCAGGTCACATTTATATTGTTCGGACGGTTGTTTGACGAGGTCATATGTGGATTTTAGATTATCGGTTTCTGTTTATTTAGATTGTCACACCCGGAGTTTTGAGACTTAGAATTAATTGGTTAAATTTTTTTGAAATTTTAAATTATAGGAATTATAATTGATTATTTAATCGACCTGCTTGATCCGAGTTCGTGACAGAAGTGGTATCAGAGAAAAGTCGTAAGGAGAGGTACTTTGGATTATTTTGAATAAATAATTGGCTGAATATTTGGGTATAATAAGTATTACCTTTGGTTGATAATAGAAAATTTGAGTTGGAAAGATTTGGGTTTGAATTAGAAGGTCGAGTCGTAGGGGTTTGAGTATGGATTGGAAGGATGATCATCTGATAATGATGAGTCGCACAAGCGACATAATGTATGGTTTGATATAGCAGTTGAATTAGAATTTTGTTTGATTTCTGCAAATATATGGAGATTTTGTTGGAATTTACAATTTTGGAAGAGTAGTGGTATGAAATTGGAGCTGGTCCAAAATCTTGCGGAATAGACGGAGATTTTGGTCGGCAGAGGGGTAGGTGATAAAGTTGATCGACTCGAAATCTCGCGGGGTAGAAGGAGATTTTTGGCCGGTAGAAAGGTTAGCAGTGAAAGTGGAGATAAAAGAAGATTCTTTAAGATTGGATGCCGCAGATAAAGATGAAGAAGTTAAAGTCAAATCAACTCATTTCTTCTTGCTAGAAGACAGGACAATGAAGTGCACGTCTGATTTCGTTGGCAGCGATGATGTTGATCGTGTAGAAGTCTAAAGTTATAGTTGGAGCAAGAGAAAGATTGAAGATTGTCCATTCCCACTCATCGCTATGATTGGGTACATAGTCGTCCTTGCAAATCTTTCATCGCTGAAGAATCGAATGACAAAGAGTTGGTGGTTCGGTCTCCTAAAGCAATGCTCAGAAAGAGGTTGAAGAATTTGAAAGATTTGTTGAAGTATGATAATAGTTGAGCACTTTAAGATTCAATCTGGAAGTAATTGGTATCATTCAAACGCTAAACTTATAACAAGGAGTTGGATCATACTTTGTTGATCGAGTAGGAGTAGTCTTGAGAAGTTATTCCAGAAGAAATTAGAGTATTGGAATTAGAACTCGAATGATGGATTTATTTATCCTTCAAAGGATAAGCTAAATGAAAGTCAGGTGAAACAAAGTCTTCTTCCCAAAGTCTGAGTTTGTAAGGTTAGCTTGCGAGTTTAGCAAGAAGTTCGTGAGCTGAGTTTGCTTTGTTAGAAATGGAGTTTACTTCAATTGTGCCCAGATAGGCCATCTGTCAACGAATCGTTCAAATTTTGGCGTCTGGATTCGAGACGTCCCGATATGAGTCAGATGATTCCAGTAAAGAATTTTACATATTTACCTCATGAAATTAGAGTCGGATCTTTTGTCAAGAAAGACAATTTCGGTAAGTCTATTCTGATCTGCATTCAGAATATGAGTCTTCTGAGTTTCAAGGAAGAATCAATAAGAAGATTTCAGGGTTGATCTTGGTGTAATGAGTTATCTATTAAGAGTTGAGTGTTAAGCATATTTGGCACATATGGTCACATCTGGGAGCTATTACGTGACCATTGAAGATATTTTGGTCATCTGCAAGTTCGAAGGTGTTTTCTGAGGATTGGTCTGGATTGTTTGCAGATTGGGGATCGAATTTGCTATTGATATTGTACTTGATTTGATGCCTACTTTGAAAGTTTTGTATGGAGTGGTCTCGTCTGAGCTAAAGAAATTGAGACAGGAATTGTAAAATCAATTAAGAAGGGTTTTGTTTGGCCAAGTGTCTTGGCATAGAATGCTTCAATATTTTCTGGTAAATAAAGTTGGATCGATGGGTTTATGTTTTGATTATTTGAAAATTTGATATGTATCAGTTGTCAAAGATCGAAAATTTGTTGGATCCATTTGAAGAAATTTAGGTTTTCTCTAAGATTGATCTGTGTTTGATGTATCGTTAATCGAGGTTTCAGTGGGAGGATGTATATAGGATAGCTTTCTGGTCAAGGCGTGGCCATTGCAAAGTTTTGAAGGTGCTTTTGGCTGTCTACTATTTTGGCACCTTTTATGGATATTATCGATTAGATTTCAGATCGTGGTGGGATAATTCTGATGGTTATGTTTGTGGTACTTTCAGCAATAATGTTTTGATTTGTTTGAAGGATTCTTTTTTTTGGGAATATGAGACCCGATTGGAAAGTCAGCTGCAAATTTTGAGAAAGTGTCATTTTAGTTCATATGATTCTTAATATGACATTTGGAGATTCGAAGAAGATAGAAGTAGCGGAAAATTTGGAAAGACCGTCTAAAGTTGCGGGAGTGTGAAGTTTCTTGGATCTAGTTGATTGTGATGGGAGATTTGTTAAAAGTTTCTTGAGGATTTTAGTGTCGTAGCACCTTTGGAATAGAAGTGTTAAAAGTTTCTTGAGGATTTTAGTGTCATAGCGCCTTTGGAATAGAAGTGATTAATATTCAAATAAAGTGATGCTGGTGATGAAAGTTTTCGGTAATTGAAGAATAGATTGTCATCGATGTCAGTTTTGTCAATTCCTGATGGATCAGAAATTTTGGTAGCATTCAGTAATGCTCATGAGAAAGATTTTGACATGTATGAATTTAGTATGGTCGGTCGTATTATTTAAAAAAAAAGTCCAGGATGCGGCACAGTTTGGAGAATTTTTGTATAAAGTGCTATGTCAAAGATACCAGTGGAAAGACTAGGTCAGAAGAATTTTCTCTTTGTTGCTAGGATTTGATTTTGAATGAAATTCCTATCTGCGGGAGAAGCTTTTGAGAAGATCAGAAATGAAGACCTTTTGGACGAGCTACATTAAAGTTGAAAGCGATTGAGTAGGCAATCTTAGGCATTCTGTACCGGTACTTTCCCTTTGCACGTTTGAGAGAAGGCATGTTCGCAAGAATTCTCTCGTTTGAGTATCACTGATTGGCTGAAAGTTTGGAAGCAAATGAGGTTATTAGCAGCTATATTGAGTTAGAGTTGTCCAAGTTCGATGGGAACGTCAAATATTCTTCATCTTACGGAGTGGAGAGAGAATTTGATGGCAAGTTGATCATGTGTCGAGGTTTGCAGGAAAAATATGAAGCGTGAGATTGTGGCCTATGTGGCAAGGTATATCCGTGCATGAAGATGAAGTCGAGCAGAAGAAGCCTCGAGATTTGTGTTTCAGGTCTGCCTCGGATGACTAGAAGATTGATAGCAATTTGGAGGATGATGGATGAGTTGATGGAGTCAGCTCTTTTCTTGACTATCAGGATGTCATTCCCGAGATTTGCTGTCGGCATGTTGTCGAGATGAGAAGATTATAAAATATTCTGATTCTGAAGCTTCTGATTTTGATTGGAGGCGGATGATCAAACAGAGTAGTGCAGCGAAAGTGTATAGACTTTTGGCTATTTGTCACAAGGTATGATTTGATGCTTCAAGAGGGAGACCGAAATTGCAGTCCTATTTGAAGTTCGATGTAGATGGTCAGATGTTTGTGGAAGCCACTTGAATAGAAGAATTTTGAGTTGGAGGTCGTTGGGTAATTTGAAGGTAAGGTTTGTCGGAATCTTTCAAAGTGTTCGGTAGGTTGGGGAGACGGTCTGCAAATTAGCCTTATCTTTGAATTTAATATATGGACATGATATGTTCTATATGATTTGTATGATAAATATGTAAATAAACATTCGAATGTGCTTGGATCGGAATTGTCATCGATCGACAAGAATTTGTGTTGTATTAAAACTTCAATTCAGATTTTGAAATAGAAATGATCTAATATTAAGGATCAGATTTTGGATGAATCACTTAATTGAAGAAGTGGTCTGAGAAGAGCAAAGATGAAATTGAAAGAATATCCTCATTATATGATATTTGAGGTTAAGATTGAGATGCGTAAATGTCGAAGTCGAAATTTTTGTAAGGATAGGAGAATGTAATATCATGGATTTTTGTTTGGATTAATTTAATATTAATTATAATTTTGGGTAAATTGGGCGTAATAAAATTAATTAAATATTGAAAAAATTTGGGAGAATGTTTGGATCGGTTGGGCAGGCGCCCGGGGTGCGCCCGTGTCGTCGCCTAAGTATTGATTCGGATTTTTGAATAAAAGAAAACTAAAATGAAATATATAATAATAATAATAATAATAATAATAATAATAATAATAATAATAATAATAATAATAATAATAATAATAAAGAAAACAAAAAAAGAAAAAAAAAGAAAATAAGAAAAAGGGCGATAAGGATGGATCGGGGAGAGAGAGAGAGAAAAAGGGGGGGTTAGGGTTTTAGGTGGTGGAGGAGAAAGAAGAGGGGGAAGAGGGAGGAATGCGGTCGTTCGATGGTGGCCGGCGACGGCGGTGTGCGTCTAGGTTGAGGGAGTGTGAGTCATCGTTGGCGACGGCTAGTGGCGGGTCGGTGGCGGTGTTCGGTGAGAAGCCATCGAAGTACCGGATGGTGTTGCCAGTAGCAACCGCAACGGCGGTGTTCGGTGGTGATGCAACGGTGGTCGACGACGGTCGGCGTTAACTCGCCATTGACCGTAACGGCCATGGGTGAGTAGCAGTGGCGCTCGGCAGCAAGCTAGCGCAGGAGAGAGAGACCGCGTGGTTGGAGAGAAAACGGTGCAAGGAGAGAGAAGCGGTATAGCTACGGCAATGACGCCGACGGGGTGTCGCCTGGAGGCCGGTGTCAGCCATGCGTGGTGGTGGCAGGCCGGCGATGGCTAGGCCTGCGGTAGCAGCAGTTGCTGCATGCGGGAGACGACGCAGTGGGAGAACACGGGTGAAGGCGCAGTAGTGCACGCGGCAGGAGGAGAGTGTTCGATTCTGACACTTTGGAGCATCCTTTTTTTAGATCTGTAAAGTATGAGATCCGGACAAGTATCTGTAAACCTTCTTTTTGGTCTAATTTCGCATTTGATGTATTTTAGATACTGTTTGAAATTTTTACTAATATGCATGTATTTTTATATACCTGAATTATTTATTTTGGACATTTGTGTGTAGTTCATTGGATATTTTGGGGGGTGTTGGACTAAATTTTATAATTTTGGAGAGTTTAATATTTTTCTGAAAGTATGAATAATTTATTAGATACTATATATTTTTATATTAATATATTTGTATAAAAATGAGTATAAAACTTTGCATAAGCCGTGCAGTCACATACACGTGTCGGGTTGTGGTCATTACATTTGGATTTGAATTATTGGATTCTGGCTAGCTTCCGATGGAGAGATTATTTTATTATTTAAAAATCCCTTTCCGTCGGCAGGAAAGGCTTGGAGTAGTGACCATTCCCATTTGAATAATTTGATTTGACCTTAGAATATATTCGGACGTCCCAATATATATCCAACAAGCTTGAGGAATACACCTAAAATTACAAGTAGTAAAATATAGTAAGCAACCTTATCTATGGGTACACAGTACATGGATTTTAGCCGAAAGTTACCGAGATTATGTGTAACCATTTCTCAAACTGATTTTTAAATAATTAAAACCCAAATTTGGTACATAATTTATATTTTTATATTGATTGGTATTGGATTTTGATTTGGATATTAATTTTGAATTTGGATTTAAGATTCGTCGATTTTGCCTATAATTGGACTTGGTATGTCTCATACAGATAATTTTAATTATTTATTTTAATCTGAACCTTTGAAATAATTGTAGAAATTATAATTGATTATTTAATCGACCTACTTGGTTCAGGTTCGTGACACTCTTATAAGTTTTATACGTATTAATAGGCCTAATATTGTACAAAAATTATCTCAGGTGAAGGCGTTTTTGTGAGTGGCTCACAATGGTCGCATGAAGGTGGTGTGAGGGGAATATGAAGGGTATATGTGCCAGTATAAGAAATAATTTTGACATCTGACACGCATTTGAGGAGTGCTTGTGCATGGTTTGTCCAAAAATGTTGAGTTTGACATACACATAGTAAGCGTTTATGTGCCAACACTGATATAAAAGCTCATACACGATTTTAGGATTATAAATGCAAAAATTTTGAGCCTCTTTTGAGAGCCAAAATAGAGAGAGAAAGAAGAGGAAGAGAGATAAATGAAGAAGAGAAAAATTTACTCATTTATTTAGATTTTGAATCGTATTCCATTCTCCATCAACCTTGAATATATTGTTCTTACTATCGAAAAGAATATTTTATTGGTCATTCTCTTCTTATTTGCCCTTATATTTTTTATTGCTCGAGTTTTTTATTACAAAATATTATATCTTTATATTTTTAAAATTTTTTATAATCGAATTTACTATATAGTTGATATTTTTAAACTTATAATCCAGTAATGTTTATCAATCTTAAAGAGGTTTTTATATAAAATATTGTACCTCATCGTTGTGATTATTATTTTACTATTATATGATATCATATTACCTTATTGTGGATGCAAATAAATGGTTCAAAAACAATTATTATAGAGATTTGTTCATGATTTTATAAGCAAATTTTTAATGATTGAAACCGAATACTTTGGGCGATGGTTATGGAAAGTTGTGCCAGTTGGGTAGTTGAAGTGGCCGCAATTGAGAATTTGCATAGGGGTGGCGTCAAGGTACAAGAAAGTAATGGAAAAAGAATGAACCAAAAAAGATGCTTTAAATAATTTTGCTAAAACATGGTATACAAATGGGTCAATTATAAGGTTTGGACTTATGATTTTTTATTGGTAGTCCAATTGCATTTATTTGAGTAATAAATTAGTATCCTTAATTAACACCTATGTTCCTCTTTTATAGATAATAGGTTTATATGTATTGTTCTTATATTCTATTGTACTATCATAGATATAGAATATATTAAGGTAAATAGTTTATGTATTATTCAAATTTTCTATAAGACTAGATATATAATTTGCGATGGATGAATGTACAATATATTTTTGCAACCTAATAATCCTATAAAATATTCTAAAAAAATAATTAGTTATTATATTAATTATTTTTGATATCATTTAATTTCATAATAATTCATGTATTTATAAAAAAATAATTAATAGAGAAGATTATAAGTTACTGAGTTGGAGGATCTTCGTATATAGACATATGGGATAACCTATATGGAATGATATGATTAATGTTGGCTTTTTAAGGTCAAATTTGAGCTTGAGAAATCCTCTTACTAAAAAGGGTCAGCAAGATATGATATATAAACACCACAAGGGATGGGTTCAATCCTACATTTTTCTAATAAAAACAGCCAATTATAAAATATTTACTCAACACTTAATACCATGGTAAGTGTTAAATTCAATGAAAAAAAAATTACATAGTAAGATATTAAAATAACATATTAACTCATATTTTCATCCCAATAAATGGTTAGTAATGCTTGCAAATTGTAATAGATAATGGAAGAATGAGCCAAAAAATGCTTTTAATTTTGTTGAACTGCTTTAATTTGATGGGTACTTTGGCTAGAATCTATCTGTATGGATTTCAAGTGTTGCCACTTTGTAGTATTCAAGAGCTTGAATCCACAGGCACTCTTAGATGGATAGGGACTCAAGACGATATAATGTCGGATATTATAAAGTTTTAATAATGCTAAACTTATATATAATGTATTATTTGATCAAATATAATAAAATTATTATTTTAAAGTATAGTTTATTATATCATTCTGATTAATTATAACATATTTTATTAAATAATAGTTGAGAGTCAAACAATCCTTAAGTTTATATAATTGTCAAGGATCGGATATCTTTTGAATAATTTAAAAATTGTGTGAAAAATTTGGATATTTTTTAAAATGAACATGAGAAATGTTCAAACATGTGTAATTATTTAAATAGATATGACAGTTCAAATAATATGATTATTAAAATAGACTTTATTCGAATAGGTCTATCTTTTTAGAAGCATTGAAAATGGACTTCATTCAAATGAAAGATCTAAGTGTTTTAGATCCTATTTTCACACTGTGCTCCACAAGCCATATTATTGGTCATTGTTTAGAGACAAAAAATAAAGGATGATATAAGAATGAGAAAATTTCAAAGTATCATATTAGTTTTTAATAATTATTTATTATAAAAAATAATTATTTGGGCTATATAATCTCATATGCATTGAAGGTTTTGGATTTAATTTTATTAGAATAAAATACAATTAACAAGACTATATATATTTTTAGAACAATTTTTAATGTCTAATTATATTTGTAAAGATATAATTAATATATTTTTAAAAAATAATATTATAATATACATCGAAAGCTTTCCTTTTAAATATTATATTATTGATGAGATGATTTTTCAAAAGTCATATTTTACTTCAACATAAATTTAGATTGCGTTTAATACATGTTACATAGGCCTTTACCTATTTGTACAAATAGACAATGAACGAAGACCCTATTATTATTTAATTAACACTTCGAATCCTTCTTTCATCAATGTAGATTCTTCCTTAAGTACTTGGAGTTGCATTAATTATCTTGCAGGCTAATTGATCGTCTCGCACGTCGTAGTGTGTACTAATTCTGTCAGGTTTCCTTCTTCTTTTCCATTCTAGGTATTCTAGGCCATTGGCTCATTGTTTGTGTAAACAATCTATATATATATATATATATATAGAGAGAGAGAGAGAGAGATTAGTTCAACATAAATTTAGATAAATTTGGACCCAAATGTCCGAGACGGTATCATTCAAAGGATTACTTTTGATAAAAATAAATCATATTGAAAAATATTTAGAAAATATTCTTTGTTGAGACTATCATAGTACATATCTTTTATATATATGTCATTTAATCAGATAGTCTTATTAGAAATAATTTAATGGTAACTATATTACTGATATGCGTCATGGGGAATAAATCCTATAAATAGGAAAGCACCGAAAGACTATCCCACAAAATGACAATTTCATAAAACACAAATAGAGTAGAGGGTTGGTGCTGCCATACTGTTAAATCATGTTAACCATGCCCAGAAGATAAAAACAACATAAGATTTAATGGTTGGAAGTATATTCAATGTAGCCCACATTTGTATATAAGGTAGTTGCTAAGGCAGATAATAACTCATCATTAAGAAAATGTTATCCAATATAAAAGTTGTTACTTTTTCAGAAAGATAACAATTAAAAGATGAAGAGCCATAATTAGTCATAATTCTTGAAAATGAGAACCTAAAAGATGGATGATAGAGTAATTTCAAATAAAGTCTAGAGTTTTTGAAAACAATAAGCCTTCCTTTGCATAGTCAATTAAAAATTTAAGATCCGCTTTATTAAAAAAAAAAAAAAGAAATATGACTCATTGAGCATTAGAAATCATAAGGCTCGGAGCAAGTCTACCGAAGCGTCTTATTTTCATTATGATTTATAGACATCAAGTCTTTTAAAATAATTCTGAATTAAAATTTATTACAAATTTATATAATTTAAGGATAATTTTAATGATATGTAACATCCAAAAAAATTACTAAATAAAGTATATCTCAGGCTGAAATATCAAAAATACCACTTTTTTTTTTATTTATAATAATAGAGACTCTATTTTAATTTTTAATTAATCAAGTCTAAAAATAGAGGTCAATTTTATAAATTTTTTTGAATATTACATTTAAATAAATGCTAAACAAGTTTATAATGTATTATTGAACCGACAATAAATTTATTATATGAAAAAATATTAAGATTCATTCCATTCATTTCATGTTTGATTTTGACGATAAAATAAAAATATATTTATAGTGATTAAAATACAGCACAATTTAATATTACGATCATCAATGGTAGCCTATCGGGTAACGATGCTGTGACCATGGTCACAAGCTACCATCTCCCTCCGTCATTGGCATTGGCATTGTCATGGCTTCTCTTAAAAGTATTTATTTCCACTTTTTAAGAATAAATTATACCATTGTTGTTATAGAGTCAATTATTCAATTATTTATTTTAATATTTTTATCTAGCTAACAATATTTTTTTTTAATTAATCCAAATACATTATAATTTCTAATGCGTTCCTAAATACAAATTATTAAAGAAATTAAAGATCCGTCTAATTTGGGTATCCGATTAAGAGCGGGTCTTGTCTTCGTTATTTTAAATTTAGATTCTGTATACTACAAATAAAAATAAGAGGTAAAATGGTGGTGGACTCGTTTACTGATATATCATTTGACGCTAAAATCAGTAATATTTTCACTTGATCAAGAAAGATAGGAAGATAAAAAAATAATGCGTAAATGTAAGTACAATGGGATTGAGTATTTGGTGGAAGGTTAGGCTCTATTTGATATGCTCAATGGGTAAGTGGTTTAGGATTTATATTCATCAGAGAGTGATTTTTAGAGAGATGCACTCGTTGAGGAGTGGCTTCGTGTGAGAAAGTAGCACTTAGGGCGTTAGAATATCCTAAAGTGTGATTACTCTTGATTGATTGATTGATAGATTGGATCGGATATATTTTTTTGAGGAGAAATGGATGTATTTATTAAGGGTTGGGTAGCCATTCTTGAGCATCAAGACTCTGCAATTGTTAGTGGCTAAAACTAGGGGTTTGTGATTGTGGATTGCAAGCTCTATGGTCTGTGTTTCCGAGGAAGCCGTCATCGTGCTTCCACATTTGGCATTCTATACCGCCGTAATACCTAGGGCAACAAGTTGGTGGCTATTGCTTGTGATCCCTACTCTTGCAATTGTGAGGGACCACATGGTAACAACGGCTGTTTGAATTTATCCGTTGAGTTGGAGTGGGTTGAGTTGTTTCTGTGGACCCGTCCAATAGTTAACCCCAATGGCTATATATTATTGGACAGTTTTGGATCGTGTTACTTGGACCTTTTGATGTGCTTTTCAAATCTTGGGCTTGGGGGAGCCTTTGTTGGATTGTTGCTACTTCCTGATCTCTTCTTCCTCTTGTAAGCTAAGTTTTGAGTCGGCTCATGAACTTTTAGACTCATTAATTTCTTCTAATAACAGTACATTTAGAATAAATTATAGATTATATTTTTTACAATACAATAGTTTTCACATTGTTATATTTACAGATATAATTTAAAATCATTAAATTTTAAAACTTAATATAAACTCTTTAATTTTATAAATTAATTTGGACCGTAATATTTATATTAAAATTTACATTTTAAGTTTATCTTAACACTTTTATTTTAGGGTATTAAAATATTTGGATGTGGAGAGAAAAAGAGAAGCATATTAATTATAAAGGCAACAAGGGTCAAGGGCGCATTTCAGAGACATGTTATCATACTTTGAGTTATTTTGTCTTTTCAATAATTGTAACTATATTATATAAAATAAAAGATAAAAATTAAATAATATTAATAAAATAAAAAATCAAATCAATATATATATTTTATTTTTATTATATAATCCCAACTAAAAAACTCAAAATGAGGATCACCATGTCCCACTTTTAGAGGGCATTCCTTCATTTATAAGGGCTGTCTTCTCTTTGAAGGTCCTCTCAGCTTTAAAAGCATTCATTTTATTTCCTTTCCTAAGACAAGCCATTGCAAGAGCCCTTTGGGCCTTTTTATTCTTCTTGCTTTTACTTAAAGTCACTGGTCCAATTAAAGTAATTAGTAGAAGTAATTTGAGATATAATAATAGAGTTTTAATTTCGAGTCTTATTCATATTATTTAATATATAATATTTATAAATAATATTATACACCCAAAATTTGTCATAAAGAGGAGTTGACAAAGGGGCTAAAATCAATTAATTTACGCCATATTATTGACAAAATAAACTAACCCAAAACTTTTGAATTTGCTTGCCTAGAGAAACTATTGTCTATCATAAAAAGACTTACTAGAATAGTTCTGACTAATTCTATATCTGTAATAGAATATGATTTTTATACCACTGATAATGGATTATTAACGTTTTATATTAATGATATTAAATTTATTTCTGGTTATACTGACTCAAATACTCTTATCTTTTTTGTTTTGACGACTTTGTCCTTCATGCTTCTTAGTAAATTAGATCAACCACTTACATAGGGTCTACTTTTATTGGTGTTGGGTACTTCTTGTAAGGAGAGACAAAAAAAAAAAAAAGGGAGGGGGGATAAAAATGAGATTGTTTTGTAATTTTTTGAATAATAGATATGTTTGTCGTTCTAATATTTTATATTATTTTAAAAATAATAAATGTAAAGATTAATATAATATTTTTGTATATTATTTTAAATTATAAAAATAAATATTAATTATTAAAAAATAAGAAAATTAAATATTTAGATGGGTCATAATAAATAGTTAAAATTGGTAAAAATTATTATAACAAATAATTAGGATCAGAAAAAAAAATTATTTTAAAAATGATAAAAGGTAGTTATTTAAATATTTTTTAAAATTTATTTTATAATATAAATATTATAAAGATGAATATTAACCCTAAAAATATCGATAATGTGATTTGACAGAACGCTGCGTTTGGTCGTGCAATTGCATTTGGACATTTATGGGGAAATTCGGTCACGCCCGCGAAAACAGGCTCCGAAAGGCCATTAACGTTTGACCCGTCGCTTTCTTATCTCATCCGCCAACGCCATGTTGCGGGATTCAATGCTGTCCGTACCTATGAAATGAGCGTGCGCTGCACTCTCCACACATTCTCCAATTATCGCTCCTTCTAATTTGAAATCTATAATAAATTATATAATTATAAAATACCTTATAATCATTTAATAAATCAATGAACCATTAAGAATATACAACCATTGTAAATTTTACTAACCAATTAATTTAAATATATAAATATAAAAATAGATATATATATTTAAAAAATAGCTATTTCTTTTAATAATTAATTATTAAATAATATCAAGGATTAAAAATATTCAAATAAAAATTACTAGGTGGGTTAGTCTATTTCAAACAATATAGAGTTTCTAATAAATTATTTTATATCAATATTACTAAATTAGTATTTACTACTATATGATTTGTTTCTCTTATTTGACATTCAAACTAAAATTTGGTCTCATAGGCAATATATAAATTTTTTTTTCCTTTTTCATTTTACACTTCTCTTGCTTTTTTTTTTAAATTTTCTTTTTTACAATAATAATAAATGTGATTGCTATATTAGAGAAAAAAGTTCATTTATATTTATAAATAATTAGAATTTAAAATAAAAAATTATTAAAATTATAAAATAATGTTCAAATGACAATAACCCATGAGGGTTATTTATATATACTTCAAATGCCTTTCTTGCATTTCTTATGGGTAGAGTCGCTTTCTCAAATATGTATGTGTAATCTTTATACTCTCAATTATTTTCACTTTATAAGAGCTTAAGTTAAGTTTGAATATAATTAAAAAAATAAAAAATTTAAATATAATTCAATTAGAATTAAATTTTTAGACAAAAACTAGTCAATACAATAAACTTAACATTTATATTTTAGAAAATAATTATATAATTTTAATAGTTTGATACCATGCATATATTGTTATGACACTTCATATATATCATTTACTTTTTTTTCTTGTAATTAATCTCTTGGGTTTTGGTGGGGGAGTGTGTTTACCGTTAGAATTGATTTATATTATGTAGTGTTTATTTATTTATTTACATTGATTAAACTTTACAACTTTATATCATTAGCTGATATAGTGTCAATTTAATAGAGATGTCTAAACAGATAAAATAATATTTATCTAATATTGTTCGTATATTATAGTCTCCTTTCCACTTAGTGGGCACCCATCGGGTCAAATAACAGGCTTATTGGGCCAAACATTGCACAACTTGAACCCTATTGTAGGGCCCTTCCCGTGCCCTAGACTCATGCCATAATAGTTTGAGTGGCTATGCTGTGTTAATAATTATTGAATGATAGATAATTTAAATATATCTCAATAACTAATTAATTAATTACATATTTAAAGAAACTTATATATGTTTTGATGATTAATGATATTATAAAGTTACATATTGTATAATATCCAAATGATAAGCATATTTCAAGTATTTGGATTTTACATATTTTTACATATTGAAATAATTATCCAAATTCAATACATATTTCTACATGTAATGACTTAATAAGCAGCACACAAACTATTCTTAAATCGAAGATGATAGCAGCGGTTTCAGCGACCAGGTTACTATAGCCGGATCAGTAAGTATCGAACAGGTGGTCCGATATGGTATATCGGTGACAGATTAGACAAACCAAAGCAACAACCCAATAATAAGAAATAGTTAATAGTCAATCTGGAGTCAATTGTGCTTATAGTTTAGATTAGTCTGTGGTTCGAACTCTACCTCAGTCTTTGCCTCTATATATTTTTTGTATTTAATCGCTCACTATGTTAAGTTTTAAGAATAGGCCTAGTTTTCTTTGAGGTTTTATCTGCTTTATGGGTAGACTATTGGGATTTGATATCTGGATTCACACACAATCTTGAATACGAAAATGTATAATGATTTTTAACGTAAGAAAATCTCGATAAATCTCCTCATCACACAAATTCTTGAGATAAAATATCGTAACACATCCTATCAATTTAGTAGGTATAAGGAAAAGCGAAATTTATTCTTTATAACGATTTTTAACGCAAAAACCTTTCTCAATTTTCAAGTGTAGTGGTAGAGAAAAAATCATTGGACAAATTTCGAAAGTAAATTCACTATATAAAATCGGTTACACAAATCCATGAGATATGATTTATATTAACTCATTCATTTTCCCATCCACTAGTTCTTGCGCTTCTGCCAAGAATATAAAAATAATATTTAGAGTAAGGAAACTCTCATTCTTTCTTTTTCTCTCTATTTTTCTTTTCTCATTTTTTTTACTGGTGGTACTTTCTGCTCACTTTGATTTTACAAGTATAGTGGCAAATGGCGAACGACGAGAACTCCCTTTTGCACTCACTTTTGGTCATTTCCGTTCCACCATTCGAATCTTTTACGAGATTTCTATTTATTTCAAATGAATGGTCACTCAGACAAATTGATTTCTCTAATATTTATCCACTCGCGGTCATTATAACCATTTAACTTGAATTTTCTTATAATCTTCCGACGACGCGTCCGTTTGTTGAGTTACACTTTATAATGCTTTGTAATTTTGGTTCCAATTCTATTCATAATAAAGGACCATATCTTTAATCAACTGTAGGCTTAAATTTTTATAAATAATTTGTCATATTAACAAATAACATTCATTCATAAATTTGAATTTGACCCAAGCTAATCTTAGATGGGCTTTTTAGATTATAAAATTTGAATTCTACAAACTATAAACTAAAATAAGGGTACAAAGGTATCGGATTAGCCTCCTGATTTACCATCTAATGGTCAAATTAGTAAAACATAAATCATATTAGAACGTTTGAGGACTTGAAAATGAGAGTAGTTGTCTAGAGGATAACATACAAAAAGGTGTTTTGAGGAAAAACTACGCCACCTATTTCTAAACCATTATTTTTCAGTAAAATTAATAATCTTTATATCAAATAACCATACTTTTCTAAAAAAGTTATTAGAGTTCGTATTTATTAGCTTTGTCTTGAGAAACAGTTATAATAAAAATTATTAATCCTTTTGATAAATTTTCTTCTGGACGTGATCGTCGTGACTTGACCGGTATGGTTAGCCCCTTTGGCCAAACCCAGCAAAAATTCTACTCTACAAATGTTTCATGTATAGGATGACCCCTTGCTTTGCATGCATTTTATTTATAGCCCCTTTGTCTTTCGATGTTTTTTTATTTATAAACTTTAGGGAATTGCAAATACTAATCAGCTCCCGTCAACCATGCCATTGCCACCACAGGCAACCCATTCCTGTTGGATGAACAACCCTAGCTTGTGTCAATACCAAGAACTAAAATATTAACATCAGTATTGGTGGCTATCAAATGGGACGATACGTATCACTATCGATGTAGCAGATGAAAAACATTTCTCATAAACTCATCAAAAGTAAATTATACAAAATATATGTCAAATTTGATCTTATTTTATCATATATTTACATATTTAAAAATTTTATTCTAAAATTTAGTTTAATATTATCATAGGTTATTAAAAATTATCAAGTTTTAGATTTAAGATTGGTTTATGCCTTCATAAAATGCGTCAATTTAGTCTTTTTAGAAGACTTGAGCTTTTAAAATACATAGATTTTTGTTTTCAAAAAGCAAAGCAAAACAAAAATAATGTGGTCGATACACATTGACCGATATTGCAATGTATTATCAATGTGAAAATATGTTATAATAATTTTTAGGCCGACTATAACTATACTATTCTTGCTACTAACTGAGCCCGACATCTTGTTTTCTATAATAACAAAAATAAATGGAAAGCTTAAGGCGATTGACATTGGCGTTGGTCGGCCCAAGAGCACTGATTCTTGCTCCTCTTTTGGTCATTTGTCATGCGCATTCGCTGCGCGGTGAACTCGAGGCGTTGGCACAAACACTTTGAATCTTTTCACTCTGAGATTTGCCTATTTCGACAAATGATCACTTCGACATTTGTTTACTTTGACAAATTGGTCTCTCTAATATTTGTCTACTCAATCGACAAATCGGCTGCATCCATTATAGCCATTTATTCGCTCCTTCCAAAGAAGGAGGCGGTTTATTCAAGGCACTCAATTTCGCACAAACTCCAGACTTACTAACACATGCAATCTTACTAAGGCATGCTTTCATTGATACTTTCGGCCATACTTTCAACAGCTTACATTTTGAGACAGCCAAATGCACACGTCCGTTTGTTGAGTTACTTATAAGGGAGTGACCAAACTCAGCATAGACATGAGATGTATCGCTCTGTAATTTTGTCTTATTATAGTTTTATCCTTTTACAGTATCTCAAAGAAAATGAAGTATTCCTATTCATAAGTAAAGGACCATATCTTTAATCAATCAGTGTAAGACAATTCAATCTCATAATATTACTCCTTGTAAAATGGTAATCATGTTTTTTTTTTTTTTGTTATTTTTTTGTTTATTTTATATTATGGGGCACAAAGTATTGATTAGGTAAATTTTGATATTGATTTAAGAATTAGATGATATTAGTAAGGTATACCACAAATTTGAATTTGACCCAAGCTAATCTTAGATGGGCTTTCCAGATTATAAAATTTGAATTCTACAAACTATAAACTAAATTAAGGGTACAAAGGTATCGGATTAGCCTCCTGATTTACCATCTAATAGTCAAATTAGTAAAACATAAATCATATTAGAATCTTTGAGGACTTGAAAATGAGAGTAGTTGTCAAAACATAAAGATTCAATATAAATCATCATAATGACAAACTCATTTCTAAGAACAAAACATTATATAAAATGTCAATAACTTAAAAATAAAACTAAAGGAAAGGTGTTTTGGAGGAATTGGTTGAGGGGGACAAAACAAATGGATTTCAATGGATGACTAATCATCAGATCGCTTTTGATGAACCGAAGGAGTACTTGGAATAAAGCCCCTTTAATATCTCAAATATATAGGGAGCAACAAAATGGATGTCACCAAGAGGGGTGAGGTACTATATTTATACTTACCCAATGAGAATATTTCGATATAGGCTGACCATTTAAGTTTCATCTTGATTCGTTAGGAGTCTAATGTGCAGCGACTGGTTTATTATGTTAGCAAAATGTTGACTGGTGTCAAGACTCGATACCCCACACCGAGAAGATTGCGTTCGCACTTGTCTTTTCAACCAAGAAGCTAACCTATGGATATATGCCCTACTTCTTATTTCATACACCGGATAGTTGTCTTGACCGACTAGCCATTGAAGGGTATCATACAAAAACATGCCATGTCAGGGCGACTAGTTAAGTGGGCAATCGAATTGCGTGAGTTAGACATAGATTTTCAGCCCAAGCCGATCGTTAAAGGGTAGGCACTGGCTAACTTCATCGTTGAGACCATAACCCTAATTCCAGATACAAACTATGCCGACCACTAGACTGAAACACCTAGATTGTGCTCTTTACGTGGATGGCTCATCAACAACCTTGGGCAGTGGGGTTGGAGTAATCTCGAGGACCCTTGAGGGGTTCAAAGTAAGATACTCCTTGAAGTTACAATTTTTAGCCACCAATAACGTGGCCAAGTATGAAGCCCTACTCGTAGGATTGTGGCTTGCTAAGGAGTGCTCAACAAGGTGCATGACCATATATAGTGACTCGGAGTTGATCGTCAATCAAGTTTATGGAATATTTGAAGAGTTCAACCTGTTACTCACAAAATACCTTACTAGGGCAAAGAACATGATCTAAAAGTTTGACAAGTCGTACATGATTTACACTGGAAGGCTAACTAGCTTAAAAGGGCAGTGGCTAACAAGAGTTCGAAGCAGTACTCTTGGGACATGCAAGAGATCCTAACCTCTCCCAACATCAAAGAGCAAGAAGCGATGCAAGTCTCTGATGGTGAAAACTGGATGTCGCCTTAGTAGTGGTACATTGCGGGTGGATCCCTACAAGAAAATCCGGACGAGGCGAAGCGCATAAAGAAGATGGCCGACTGGCTGGTATACCATCATGGACAAAAAGCTTTACCGCCGTGGGTACTCAACTCCTTACCTACGGTGTCTCGTTTTGGAGGAGGCTGACTATGCATTGAGCAAGGTTCACCTTAGTATCTATGGGTCGCACATCGGCAGCAAGAACTTAGCCTTTAAGGTGATGCGCTAGGGATACTATTGGCTAACCATGAAGAGAAACACCGTGGAGTTCGTGAAGAGATGTGAGAATTGCCATGTCCATGGCAACTTGCACCATTAACCGCCTACGGAGCTGAGAACCTTTTAGGCACCCTAACCATTCGTATAATGGGGGCTCGACATTCTTGACCCATTTTTCATTGCATCCGAACAAAGGACGTTCATTGTGGTAGACATCAACTATTTCACAAAATGGGTCGAGGCCATCCAACCTACCCGGCTTGAATAATGCGGGAGTAACCAAAGCTAGGCCTAAAGTTTTAACAGAATGCCACGAAATTCATTCGACAAAGTATAGTTTCGGATTTGGGATGAAATGACGTTGAAGTAGACAAAAGGGGTTATAAATGAATCGACAACGAAACTCAATTTACTAGCAAGCACTTCACCAAGTATTGCACCAATGGTCCATAAGTTTTGATCCGACCATAAACCGTCGGAGTAAAAGTGGAGGGTATCGGGTTGGTCCACACCTCAGGTAGCATATCCACGGGAGAATAGGCGACAAGTGGAGGTTACCAGTTTTAACCGGATCTTTTGCCGAAAGATGAAGGCTATACCTTTAGTTCGGAAGAATGAAGATCAAATTAGACACATGGGGCTCTTGGGTTGATGAGCTCTTCTCCATACTCTGGTAATACTGGACAACACCCAAAGAGCTGACACATGAAATGCCTTTTAGTCTGTGCTACGGAATTGAGGCTATCATCCTAATCGAGAATGAGCCCCCTAGCCTCCGAGTCGAGGTGTTCCACCTGCTTGACAACTCCAAGTGACTCAGAGAGTACTTGGACCTGCTGAAAGAGACGCGGGATGCGGCAAGGATGCGAACGACTGCCTATCAATAGTGGATTGCTCAGTATTATAATAAAAAAATAAAGGTGTGACAGTTTGAGGTGGGAGACCCGGGTCAAAGTAAGACTCTCCTGAAGTTACAATTTTAGCCGCAATATAGAGCTACTCGTAGGATTGTATAGAGGCCAGGCAGATAATAGGAAGAAACTCTCCCCAAATTAGGAAAGCCTATTCCTTGTCTTTGTCATTTTACAGAATGGAGTATACAAACTTCGAGCCCAGAATAGCAAGCTAGTTCTAAGAACATGGAATGCCGTCCATTTGAAGAAATACTACCAGTAAGGTTCTCACAAAGCCAGGTAGGTCACACGTGTGTTAAAGAGTGCTTGTAATATTGTATCACGTTTAATAAAATGATACATTTTTTCGCATGTTTCTATTATCTCTGTTTTTCTTTCTCATATGAGTGTTTGCATAAAATTGTATGAATTCAGACAAACTAAACTACCCTCAAGTCGGGTGAGCTTTCGTTCACCTGCAAGTAAACCTTGGTTACGTACCAAGCGGCTCATAAGCGGTTCGATTAAATCTTGATGTCATACCAAGCGACCCATACGTGGTCGGATTAAACCTTCATCCTGTACCAAGTGGCTCATACGTGATCGGATTAAACCTTGGTCTCGTACCGAGCAGCCTATGAGTGATCGGATTAAATCTTGGTCCTGTACCAAGCAGCTCGTTCGTGGTCAAACAAAAAAACCTTAGGGGGCTTCCACAGCACGCACGTGACGACCTCCAATAGGAAATAGCATCGTTAGTCAGCAATGGTTAGAAGATCGGAATTAAGCATGAGAAAATGCTGCATGCTCCAACAATAGGTAAGAGGCCCAGGATTATGATCTAGGTGCTGCCATCCGAAACAAAAGTATTATCAAACTAAGAAAAAAGATATATATGTTGTTAGTTTGTATTCGCAAAGTATACAACATACTGGGCAGCATTAAGTGGCCCACATGTGCTTTTAGGGGCACCTAAAGACCTCGTGGATATAAAGAGTTATCTATATTTGGGACTTATCTAATTAGCTACCCTAAAATAAGGGACCCCTTGGGGGTTGTGGTGGGGACCTCCAACTGCCTTCGATCGGGTATCCGATCAACTCTGAGCGGTGGGTAGTTCCGACATTCCTTGAATCCAAGAAGCCAACAAGGAAATTGGGGTCCGTTAGGAAAACGATCCTCTTACTAAAATGGATCTCCACTTGCAACAGCTCCTCTAGGGTGGGAGCCATATCCTTGGGGCGGAATCTTGTCCTCAACTCGCCTTCAAGTGCCGTGATCTTTTTCATAGTTTGGGCATGGGCTCCAGAGACTTACTGCAGCCTAGCATTAGACTCTGACAGATCCTGGTCAAGGTAGTTGGCCCGTGCTTGACCCTACAGCATGTCCTCGACAGCAACATTAACTCAATGCTTCATCTCCTCTGTTACGCGATCAGTTTGAGCGGGTATCATGCGGGCAATTTCATCTCCTTGCAAGAACGTAGACTCATCCAACTTGTGAGACACCCTCGCAAGCTAGCGAGCGAAAAAAGAGTCAGCCACGGGAAACATCTATCAGACATCCGTGCAACTTTGCAACGAGATAGACATCCTCGTGAGATGAACCAACAAACTCATGGCATGGAGGAGCCCCCAAGACGCCGCATGGTTCAAGTAGCGGAACGCCCAAGTGGTGCCCTTCCTCGATGGTGACCCCATTGTAAAGTTCTCTTTGTCATTCTTAGTTGACATTCGTTAGTCGCTGCTCCCCTCTTTTGTCAAGGGTTTAGGGGAAGTGGAAGACGATGCCTACCATGCTAGAGAAATCAACGTCGGGATGTCAATCATGTCTCCATTAGCCATGGTGGAAGCAAAGAAACCTATGGGGGAAAGCGGTAAACAGAGCGACAAGAATCGCCACTCTTAAATAGGCAAAGCCTCTCCCTAAAATGACACGCGGTAGAAATCGAAAGGTTGCGTCGTTTCAAGGGGAGGCAACCTGTGAGGTTCCCAAATCAAAAATAGAATTAACATGAGGCTAGGAAGATCTCCCTACATAATATTAGAGTATTGGATGATTAAATGTATGTATTAGAAGAACTTGGTAAAAATCTTGGAACTTTTGATGTTGAAAACGCCACCCGAAGCTCCCCCGCTCGCCACACGCTCGAGTCCGCTCAAGCCCAGAATCCAGGAGCCCCGCCGCCTGATGCGCGCTCGAAGCCCGCCCGAGCGAACTTTCCAGAACCTTCTGGAAAGCTCTTGCGCTCGATAGACGCTCGAGATCCGCTCGAGTGAATGTTCCAGAGCCTTCCAGAGTCTTCCAGAACCGTCCGCCGCTCGCTGCTCGCTAGGGCGCTCGAGCGGCCCGACGACTATAAATAGGCGGCCAGCCATTTGCGAGAGGGATGGGGGGAGAGGAAGAGAGAGAGAAAGAGAGAGGAGGAGCCACGTGAAGAAGAAGGAAGGAAAATGAAGGCTTTCGAGTCCGATTCCGAGCTCAAGCTAGTTGGAGAAAATGTGAAGCACATCGAGGCAAGTGTTCTCATACTCACTGTTTGTTCTCTTGTAATTTTTATTCGTTCTCCATTGGGTATTATCATCTCGATACCCACCCAAAATGTGAAAAACAATGCATAACCCATGATTTATATAATGAACATGTAGCCCTTTGTCCAAATTGTGGTCCGAATCGACCGGTTTGGTACCACCAAACCCTAACCCCACGCCAAAGTCGGGTTCACTGTTTTCCCCTTCAAATTATGTTCATTTGACCTCAAAATATGAACTACCGCGTCCCAAATATGTATACATATAGACAGGGTGTCCGATTTCACAAGACTCGACCTGTTCATGGTGTCCGAATTCTCTAACTATATGTTGTCACTGTTTATACGAGAATAAGAAGGAAAATTACATGTTTTATCTTCCTTTAAATATCATGAAAATTATGCCTAATTGTTTAAATACAAATATAAGCTTCAGATTGAATCTATGTGTACCGCTTACAATGAAACGGGCACCGGTGGAATCCAAAAATGATTTCGGCTAAATAAGGTAAAGAAATTCTAAAGTTCTCTCTTGAATCCAAATTGAATTGTTAAAGGGAATAAGTTCAAAGAAGAATGAGAATCGTATAAGCAATCGAAGGAAAATCCACAAAGCACGTGGGATTGAAATGTGGAGTGCTTAAGTTCCCAAGTAAGATGTGAAACGAATGAGTAAACGGAGGAAGTCCACAATGTGATATGTGATGATATATGAATGATGAAACCTCCCAAATGGCGGGAGATACGATACATGAGATACGGTGGACTTTTCCTTAAATAAATATGGAAATAGAATCATGAAACTAGGACCATGGACTTTTAGATGGGTAGTATTCTTTGGCTTGACACGTCCATCACGGTATAAACCCGAAGAATACTTGGGCCACGTATTCTGGTCGCTTGTGTGTAAGCGGATGGTGTCCGTTTCACGCCTTAGGATACTATTGTGGAAGAACGAGGACTGCCCTGGTATCCCGGGGGAATGGGGCAATTTACGGCACGATGTGCACGACCCCCCGGATGGGTCGTAAAAGATAATCCCTCACGGCCTTAGATCATGTGGAGTATCATGATCCTTTTCTCGTTCTCTCACATCGTTTGCTAGTACGACCTACTAGCCCTGGTCCGTAAAGATTAATGTAAATTGATAAAACATGTTCAAATGGTAACTAAAGGTTCTAAAACATGATGAATGGCAAATCGGTACTTCTAAATGGGTTTCCTTGTATTGAATGCATGTCGCCCCTTCTTCTTCCTTTACGTATCTTTATTGTTTGACAGTGATGTATGTTTACACTTGCTGGGCTTTTAGCTCATGCTTGCTATCTCTCCTTTCAGATGAGAATGCTATAATGCTCGACAAGGCTAAGTGAGCTGTAAGAGCGAGATAGGCAACCTAATATCTTATACGGAGCTTGAAGACTTAGATTGATTACTCAAAGGACAAGGGATAGTATCTCAAGAATTCCAAAGGTATATTATGTTACGCATGTATATGTGGATGAATAGTTTAGTTTCTTGTATATTATGGTTTCATGCTTCCGCAAGTTACTTATTAAGGTTATTATTTGGGTATCCTTTAGTAGGCATCCTTTCCGAGCCGGCGTTGTACCTAAGTTATGACGTCGGTGCCACCGGAGGTGTTGTGGTGGCTATGTGATCCTGTGGTTTGTTGATACATGTTATTGTACAAGATTAATTATAGGTGTTTGTATCCGATTTACAAACAAAAGTCTGCCCAATTTTCTGTAGAGTTTATAATATCAATTATGGGCATTAGTAGATGTAACTATTGACGGAGGGTTATTTAAGAAAATAACCTGGTCCGTCACACAACCTGTGTCCTCACCTGAGCGAATATGCCTGCAGCGTCATAATGGTAGATGTCACATCACGTCATTATACAGTGCACCGTCAATTTGCAACGGTTAAGGACGAGGGCACAACCGGTCCCACAATATTGGAGGGCCAAACCTAGCATGGGTCCCGGGTACAAAAACAACATGCCCAACTAGCCGGCGACTGCGAAAAAAAGGGCCGCACATAAATGGAGAAATCATCAACACATTTACGAAAAGATTTTCATTTCATTAAGGAACTGTGTTGTACAAGTGATTGATATAAAAAGAGAAAAGAAGAATAAAAAATGCAAAATATAAGCTTCCTAGGGCTAAGGACCAGCTGGAGGGCGAGGCTGCAAGAGGCCCTCCTCGCCAGTAAAGTTGACCAGTTTCATCCGGTGCCGGGCTGCCCTATTTCTTTGATCAAGGACGTCGATGGGGAATCCAAGGTAAAAAATGGAGACAATCTGCCGGCATAACCGGAAACCCTCTTGGACCCGTGCGGCCAAGATTGGCCCCAACCCCTCCAAGTCAATTTGAGAAGCCAACTCCTCCTCGAGTCTGGTGTTCTCACTCCGGAGTGACGTCAGGTCCTACTCGGCCACCAACAAGGCCTCCTCCGATCGATGCAAGGTGGCCCCGGAGTTCTGTAACTCCCCCTAAGCCTCGAACAGCTGGAGCTTGAGATCCATGATGTGGTCTTGGTAAAGCTTGATCTCGGAATCAACAGCATCCAAGCGGCCCAACGGCTCTTTCACCACTCTCTGGTCGACCCTCGTTTGCATCAGCTGGTGGACCTTCTCCTCTAGCACCTAGATCCGGGACGTACGTTGGTGCAAGCACGTCTGCAAAAATTGCAACACTTCGTTGTCCTGCAAATAAAACAAGTGAAAGGAGTTTAGGTTAGCAGTTCCCAATGAGGCATGAAAATTCGACGTGACGCACCCGACTATAGGTCTCCCCAATCACAGGGGCTCTCAATTGCATAGTCGGCGGAGGGACCTCGGTTGCCACCACCTCAACACTAGCAGCCTCCCTTGCCTCCACCGGTTAGCCAGTCTCAAAATCTAATGCAGCGGACGCTAAAGGATGGCAAGCAAGCTTTAGTCTCGGATGGGCTTCCTCCTCTTGGTCCTCAGATAGAACCTCATCGTCGATATCCTCCGACACGTTGGAAGGAAGAGCAGGGAGCACTTGATCGACGATGCCATGACATCTTCCTCGGGGATGGCACTGTCTGGGCAGACTTCAAGGGTTGGCTCCCATGACAGCTTGTCAATGCTCCTCATCCGCTCCACCATTGGAAGGGCCTCCATAGCGGAAGATGACAAGGAACACATAAAGGGCTCAGATCGTCGCTGAGATAGACTGTCAAAAGAATCGCCGATGACCAGGGTCCTGGCTTTACCCTTTGGCTGTGCTGGCGGGGGAGTGATAGCCTTGACGACCTTGATCGGAGAAGGTGGGCCCAAATGGGCCAGTGCGAGGGCCTCAGCGAATAAAAGTTGGTCACTTTGGAACTCCTCAGGGTGGGCCTGGACCAATGTTGTCAATGATGCTATAGGCTTGACCTCCTCGCGTGAAGGCTTGCCAAAGAAGATGGCTGGCACATTGCCCTAAACCTTGGATATGGGCTAGTCATAAACAAATCTTCACAAAGAAGAATTTGTCCTTCCAATTCTTGATGGAATCAAGAATGGCCTCGCTAATGCGTAACTCGCGAGGGGACAGTGAAATCCAATCCCCGCTCTGTTGAAAGCGGAAGATAACCATTATTGCCGTTGTTGTAAGGGACCTCCCCCGATGACAAAGGAATATGCCCAAGGAGCACAAGTACCGAATGGCATTCGAATGAAACCTTGCCACATGTACTCCGAGGGCCTCAAAAATATTGAACAGCTCCCCAGGAATGGGGATACTAAGCCGATTGCACAAGTGAGTCTCGTAGATGGTAATGAATCTCTCCGGAGGGAAGCAAGCTCTGTCGTGCTCTCATGGCACCACATATAGGATGAACGTAGGGATATCATACTGGATGTACAAAGTTTTGATATTGTTGGCGTCAAGAACAAAGCTGGTCACGTTGACTCTAGGAGCCATGGAATCTATGGAAATTTAAGTTGCAGAGGAGAAGGAGCAGAGACTAAGAAAGTTTTGAACGAAGCTTCTCCTTTTATAATGATAGCCGCCGCAAGAATTCAAAAGGGCGCCTTGAAAACGCGCTCTAATGATGCTTGCTACACGTCGAAACCAAGGGACATGCAATCATGCGCAATTACCCGTCTCATTTAAAGCGATCATATGGCTGTTTTTCGGTGACAGAACGTGGTAGAAAACGACGGGTTGGCAGTAGAGACACTTAAGTTCCTAGGCTGCTAAGCACAACTTCCTAGGTTCCCAGTTGGCGGCGGAGTAAGGCGATGTAGTAAATCCTTTCAGTTTGATCTCCTAACCGCTTTGGTCAAAGTTGATCAACTACCACTCTGACTTTGCCCCGCCCTTCAGATTTCAATTGTTTGGTTTAGGAAGCCGGTCAACTACTGCTCCGGCTCCATCATACACTCCGAATTTCAACTGTTTGGTCTACAAAGCTAGTCAACTATCGCTCTAGCTCCGCCACGCGCTCTGGATTTCAACTGTTCAGTCTATGAAGCCAGTCAACTATTGGTCTGGCTCCGTCACGCACTCCGAATTTCTACCATTTGGTTTACTAAGCTGGTCAATTACCGCTTTGGCTCTACCAAGCAGTTTGAATTTCATCCATTTGGTCTACGAAGTCAATCAACTACCACTTTGGCTCTGCCTGGCACTCCGAATGTCAACCTTTGGTCTATGAAGCCAATTAACTACCATTCGGCTCTGCCCCACACTCCGGATATCAGCTGTTTATCCTACGAAGTGGGTCAACTATCCACTCCGCCTTCTTTGACCAGGCCACTTCTACTCCAGGTTCCGGCGATCTAACCACCCGGCCTACCAAAAAAAAGAGTAGTCAGACCAAAGAATAGTAAAAAGGAAAATTTGAGGAAGACATGAAAAGACAATATGACATGTTACGTCTTATCGTGAACATGCTGGAGGTTGAAAATTTGAATCCTTAGTTGAGGGGGTAGTGATGGGAATGGCTGAAATGGGTCTGCCTAAAAAAGGCAATCAACCAAGGAAAAGTGCAGCCCACTGGCCTAGTGGACGGTTAATACCCAAGTTGACCGTAGATGGCTTTCAGAAAGTCAAATGCGGTTCAAACCGGATACGGCCCATGACCTCATTTCCGTGCGTAAGAGATTGCTTGCCTTAACTAGTTGCAATGCAGAGTATCTCCTCAGATCGCGATCTCCTTTGAAATGAAAGTCCCCAACTCATCGCATATCCCACGATGGATAACCCAATATTCATTGTATACGGTATCTTCGCAAAGAAGGAAGGAATCCTTCTTTCCGATCGTTGCTGCTCTAAATAATATTAGCATCTTCTCTCCGGATGGAAGGAAACCTCTCTAGGCAATTGGCAGCTAGCCTTGCAGCCTAAGGGTGGCAAGGTCGGGTAACTATAAAAAGTGCTGGAGACACACTCCAGAGGCATACTCACTTCAGTGTTTAAACCGACACAAGCAGTCCCACCTTCAAACGAATCAAGCGCCATTCTTTTTCCCACTATTCACTCATTGTGAATCCAGTGGCCAGAAAAGCCACTCCACGCAGCGCACCATCGAAAGCCGCTCTCTACGAGCACATCCTCACAAAAGCTGCTCCACGCCGAGGGTCGCCTCCGAGTCAGATTCAAAAATTTCCTTCCTTGCACCATTCCTAGTAAATTTTTTTGAAGAAGGATAATTGATTTGAGCGTTAGAGGATAAATCAAAAAGAAAGTTTCATCGTTTTTTTCTGACTTCCCGTCTTTGGTTGTGGTGTGTAAGATCTAAGCCAAACAGTACGGAGACTGGGACCCACGTCAGCACAAACTTGAGACCTAGTTGAACCTGAATTCGTTAAAGACTCGGATTCAGGATGCTCTCCACGACACATTATCATAAAAGCCGCCCCATGCCGAATGCCCCCTCCAAGTCAAACTCATAAATTCCATTCCCTACACCATTCCAAGTAAATTATGTCTTTGTATTCTTCATTTTGGAAGAAGGATAACTAACTTGAGCGTTGAAGGATAAATTGGATAGTGAGTCCCATCATTTTCCTCTGACTTCTTGTCTTTGATTGTGATGTGAAAGATTCAAGCTAAGTAGCACGAAAATCAGGACCACGTTAGCATGAACTCGAGACCTAATCGAACCCAAATTTGTTAAAGACTCGAATCCAGGACGCATTAGTATTGATGATATAATTATGATTAGGCATCTATTTAATTCTCTATTAAATTAATTTTTATTTTATTACTTATATCCATAGCATATTTTATATCATAATAAATTTTAATTATTATTTTAAGGTATTGAAACTAATTATTGATTATCGATAAGACAATTATCAAAATACTCCTTTAAAAATCTCGCAAATCAAATCCAACCAGTCTTAATATAAATTTAGCTTAAGTTTTTATGTCAGGTCAAAAGTTTAAGATACCCAAATTGAATATTGGTATGTTATAAGACTGATTGATTTTGATTAGGTGAAGTTCAAAATTAGGATAATTTTGTGTGTAGAAAGCATACGGGGGAAATGGAATGCCAAATCATAATCCTAGTAGTGCACCTCCATATTTGATAATTTATATCAAGTTTTGTTTTAATAGCTATCATTGAGAAGGTCTATTTTGATCTTTAATAATAATAAAAAAAAGTCACAATGTTTTTTAGCTAAATAAAAAACAAAAGAAAAACAGAAGCCACCGGAAAATAAATGGACTTGTGATGGGTATGCTGTAGTTGGGCAGACCCAATAGTCAAAGAAAGTTCAAATGGCTGTTTGGACAGCCAACTCTAACGTTGGCCCAATAGGAGATTAAGGCCTAAATTCTGAAAGGCCCAAACGCACGCCCAACGGTTAACTCCATCGTTGATCGACTAAGGCACTAGGCGGGCGGCCAACTCACGCTCAGGACGATCAAATCAAGCGTTAATCACTGTAGCAGCAGGCTCAAAAATAAGAAGGCTTCTACGGGCTTGGCCCACTTGGGCCTACGATCCAGTAGGTGGTTAGCAACGGCTATTTCCTTGACGTGTGCCTTCCATAAACTTAGCCAACATCTAAAAAGGATGTTGACAAAATCAGCGCCATTCCCATAAAGAAGGCACCAGATTTTTTCAATTTCTTACCAATTGGAGCTTTCCAATGGTAAATTGTATGAAAGGAAGGCGAGCAGTTTGGAAAGCCGCTAACTATCAGAAAAGGAAGCAATCTCAGCAAGTTAGGCAATTTACGTCTTCCTGCAGAAGAAAGGCCGCCCAAAATGGCACAGGGATCACGCCTTCCAACCAGGAGAAATCATCCTACCACCATTCAAATAAGCCCTAGGGTTTTCATTCATGGGCATGCTTTCTACTACGCTTCCAACCTCTCTGAGGAAGGAAGGCCGCCCAAAATGGCACAGGGATCACGCCTTTCAACTAGGGAAGATTACCCTACCACCATTCAAATAAGCCATAGGGTTTTCATTCATGGGCATGCTTTCTGCTACGCTTCCAACCTCTCTCTCTCAGATACCTAACGCTCTTTGATACCAAGGCACTCTCTACTGACACTTAGAGATCCAAAGGCAAACAAACGTGCTCCCTACAGCCGTTTATTGTTTTCCCACTGTCTCAGGTTCAAGAGACGACCAAGCCTCTCTTTCATTTGAACATCCAAACACTCCCCTTCCACACATTCTCTTTTTTCCTCTCAATTTTGAAGGCTTTCTTACTAACTTGAGCGTCGGAGTATTTTCGGTGGGACAACTTTCCGTCGACACATTGACCTCTGGTTTGTTTAGTGGTGTGTAGGATCCCAACTTGATGAACGGAGCCGGGACCAATCAAGCAGACCAGTCCAAATCTGTTCGAAATTCGAATCCAAAGACGCATCAACTTGTAAGGATAAAAAAACTCGTTTTAAACATTTATAATTCTAAAATCCTGGTCTTCCTGGATCAAGTACTAATTTTGGTTAGAATAAGAGCTAAGATTTCAATAATTAATTTTATATTAAAAAAAAACACATACATAAATTTCAAATCATTCTTGTGATTTATTATAATTCCAATAACTTGCTACGCCACTATCACTCCTTATAAAATAAAATTTGAGAAACAAATATATATTAAGATTTGCATCACATAGTTAAATAGAAGACAAGGTGAAAAAATTGGTGTTTGTCTGCATGGTTGTATATCCCTTTTGGGTGGAAGAAGAACATAAAAAAATACAAAAAAAAAAAGCAAAGAAATTAAAAAATGATGGTAATAGTGGCGACTCCTCGCACGTTAATTCGGTTTATTTAGCTCGGTGGCACCGAGTTGGACTTCTCGCTTCTAGATTTAATTCAAGAGGGTCGCCGCTTCACGTATCATACATATATGGCTGTCCCGTTACGCTGGACGACGCCATTCTTTGAGATGCTCTGTGATAGTACATTTTTCTTGACAAAATAGTTCTTAGATATGTCAAAGACGACGAAGACACCGAAGAGGACTTTGCGGTAACGCCTTCTATTTGTGGGTTCTGCAGGCGGTGAGCTCAAAAATGGGTTTGCTCATTTTGCAGGGTTCGGCAGCACGGAATGAGTAATACGCCATTTTGACTTCTTCTTCTTCTTCTTCTTCTCTCTCTGTTGTTAGATGGCAGAGGATCTCTGTTCTTCTCACAAGGTATGTCTCTCCGTTGTTTTTCCTTTTCAGTTTTTGCTGTTCTGGGTCGGATTTTCTATGGAGATTATGTGATGGGTCGTTCTCAGATTTTGATTATTTTTTTCCCTTTTCATTATTGTGGGACTTTTTGTTGTGGATTGAAGGGTTTATCATGCTTTCTGTTAGGTTTTGGGATAATATTCTAAGCTTTTTTCTTCAAATTTATATATTTCCCTGTTTTCTCCCAGCAATGTGAGCAATTGAGTCTGGGTTTGGAATTAACAACTGGATGGGTTTGTATGTTGGATATCCAAGATGTAATGAAAAGAAATCAAAAGAAAAAGGAGAAATGGGTTTGGAATAGTTTTGATTCCGAGTCATTTGCTTATAGAGATTTAATGAACATGTTCTACTCTTGCTGTAATTAGGTTATATGCTGGTTCTATTCAGCCTTAAATTGCAAAATCTCCTGTTCAAATTTATTTTGGCATTCTTGCCATGTCAATTTTGTGCATAATTTGCAAAAATAAAAAAAATAAAGATGACTTTTCTTGTTATGACCAACTACTGAAATTGGCTATTTTGTGGGTTTCAGAATGTATTTATAATAAGGCCTCCTAAAGCATCTCCCTTGCTATCGAGGATGATAATTCTAGTATTTGCTGCTGCTTGTGGAGTTTTTATTTTCTCAATCTGCCTAAAGCAGATCAGCAGCCAAGCTAAATCCTTTATTCAGGTCATTCAGAGACCTTGTGGTAATCATGGGGTTAACCCATTGAGAGCTCCTCACCTTCATTATCCAAAGCCTCAAAGTTTTGGCAGGTAATAAGATTTATCCCTCCATTTTGATTCTATTCTTGTCACATCTATTTTAGATTTGTTTGTGGTTTGTCCCACATATATCCAGGGCCGAGTGTGAAGGTAATCCTGTTCGATTCTTTTCCATCGTGTCGCGCAGAGATCAGGGAGTGGGTGGTTTGAGACATTATTGAATAGTCATATTAATGTGAGCTCCAATGGGGAGGTATTCTCGGTTAAAGATCGGAGGGCTGGTATTTCTTCTATTGTTAGGACTCTTGATAGAGTCTACAATTTGGATTGGGTTAGTAGCGCTTCCAAGAACGAATGTTCCGCTGCAATCGGCTTGAAGTGGATGCTTAATCAGGTAAACGATGCCTTGTCGCACATTTCTTCTTTGTATTTCTAACTTTTTTATGCTCTCATGCCTCGAGTTCATGATGTCTAAATACATTCTTTAGGCTATGCTTATATGGGCAGAACTGACAGGAAAGATCCCCAAAAAGAATATTGAAAAGGAAAATGTAATTGTGAAGAAGTGCTCAAGTGGGGTTAACGAAGTTCTTGTTCTCATCCGCTAACTGACTAAACGATTCATTCTATAACAAAAGTGATGAATATTGTCAGTATTAGATATCTTCAGCAGAACTGCCAAATTTGTATAGTTTGTTATATTCTGCTAAACAAATTTATGTTTGTTACAAATATTAAGTCTAATATTTTCATCAATGCTAGACAAACTTTCTGGTATGCCATCAGAAGTGTATACCCATTTTCTATATAAAACTTTAGGAAGTATTTATTTATTATATGCATTTAATTGTCAATTTATTCCGAGACACAGTTGACACATTGTTGTGCTTTGCATACTTTGCTACGTAACTGTTGATGCAAATATCGGGTAATATGTATTGGTAGCGGCTTCTCTACTAATGTTTTCCAATACCATATATTACTAATATTAAAAATATCGGCCGACATGGCCTATATGTGATTGATATGACCGATATGTTGGCAGATAAGGCTCCGTTAGCTCACAATTATTAAAAAAATTATATTCTAATATATCTAATATTAATATATTTTGTTTAATATCAATATGATTATGTCTGATATTGATATTTTTATCCATATATACAAATACAAAGAATGGACATTCAAAAGGTTCTCAGAGTTTTTTCCTTTGATATTAAATTTGCTGTCCTAAGAACCTGAATGAAGATACGGGCACATCATTTGACTAATGGCATGTCGCCTTTAAGTTGTTAATTTATTATTCACGATGCTTGATTGAATTGATTCATCTTGCCATGCCTATTGCAGGGGTTAATGGAGTACCACGACGAAATTTCAGAACACTTAAAAAGAAAGGGTGTCTCTGTAATATTTCTATTCCGAAGAAATCTACTGCGAAGGATGATTTCGGTAGTCGCCAACTCCTATGATTGCTATGCTAAGCCGTTAAACGGAACTCACAAGTCTCATGTTCATTCACAAGAAGAGGTCCACCCCTCCCCCCTTGCTTGCTCGCTCTCTCTCTCTCTCTCGATGTCTCGCTCGTGTCTGTCTTACCTGCTGTTTTGCAGGCCGATACACTTTCAAAATACAAGCCTTTCATCAATGCCACAACATTGATATCAGAGCTGCAGAAAATGGAGCTGATGACTGCTAAGGCTTTAAAGTACTTCAATAGCACTCGGCATATTGTTTTACACTACGAAGATCTTGTCAGTAACCACACGGTAAGAATTACATAGCAAGTTGAGTTGAGTGCATGAAAAGTTTTACTGGGAATTGACAGCCATACAAAAGAACTGCTTCTCTTATTCTTAGAAAGCATATAGTAAGTGAGCACTATAGTTCTAACAGAGATGCTAGGATTAATAAAAATATAAAGAAAGAAATTAAAAAAATATACATTTTCTTTTTTTCTGTTTAAGAACTGTAAAAATTTTTATTAAAAAGAAATTAAATTTTTAAGAAAAATATTTTTATTATTTAGTTATTAACAAAGGATAAATAGAATAAATATATATACATTTTAATATGAAAATTAATTATTTTCTTTCATTTTTTGGTTTTCACATGATTTATATGAAAAATAATTTCTAATAAAGCATCAATAGTTTTTCATATATTTTTCATGTTTTTTGTTTTTTTCATAAAATTTTCATCCAATTCATTTCCTTTCGATTTTTTTTTCTATTTATTTATTTTTTTTTAATTCAAATATATCCTAATGATGCAACATGCTTGGGAAAACTTGTATATCAATGGCCTCTGAAACCCACTAGAGGAAGGAAGGAGAAACTCGAACTCTTCCTCTCCGAATACTTCCTTTCCGTTGCCTTTGCCCCTTTTTCATTGAAGGGGAAAGAAGAATCAGTGATGCATACGAAACTAAATTTATATTAGGTTCATTCCTAAGTTTGCTTTCTCTCTCCAAGATAAATTTATCCAAGAGTCTTTGGTAGAATAGAAAGCTGTAATAACCTCACTAATCAGTAGTTATGGAACAATTAGTAGATTGTCTAGAAGAAATACAAGTTTATAACGAAATAAGAGGTCGTATGTCCTAAAAGCTCTAAGAATACTAAATATGGACAATTAGCAGACTTGAATACACCTAACTGCTCTACAATCTTAGTGGTTAATGATGCATGTAAGGTTGATGGTTTTGAGTTATGCAGCTCATCAGGTATTTCTCATGGCCATTGCAGAAACTCCTCGACGTTCAGGACTTCCTGGGTCTCCCGCATATGAAACTAAAGAGCCGACAGGTGAAAATACATAAAGGTCGACTCCAAGAACACATCCAGAACTGGGACGAGGTAAGCAAGACTCTCAATGGAACATCGTACGAGAGCTTCCTTCATATGGATTATTGAGCCCGAAATCATAGGATAACGGATCTTCAATTGGTGCATATAATGCGGATTGATTCCCGCAATGAAACAAATGTAGACACGGCGGTGGCTTGGGAATGGGAATTTTGGCTGCTTCACCGTCTTCTGCAAGAAGCTTCCCTGCTTATCTAACTCCCTGCTAACACTAAGAAAAGGTTCCAATTAGGACTTGGTTGGAAAACTAGTCTGTAATTGTGATGGACATTCTACTCCCCCCACCCCAATTTTCAATTATTTCCATTATTTTGATCCTTCTTTGATTTTGCATTGCAAGTGCCTACAATGACTATTGCCGTTGTGATTTTTTTCATGTTAATATTATTATTCCATTTGGTTGATAAATGATTATTGTGAATAATATTTATATTATTTGAAAATGCTTATTATGAGTTAACTATACTCTGTAAATTGTGGTTTTATATTGTATTAGACAAATAAGTATATTAATCACCCACTCCTACCCTTGTCCTGCTAACCCCAGCCCGGACAGTCGACTATCCTCAGTCAATTGTTGATCAAGGCCTGGCCTGGCTTGTCCCCCAATTGATCCTTGAGTAACCAATGAGATATGAGCACCTTATCAATTATTCAAGCAACAATAAAAGGGCATTCCGTATGCTTATTTCAACTTTGACAATCTCCAGTATTTGATTTGTATTGGACAATCCCAAGCCTTGCCTTCTCGTTTCTCAAATGAGCTTGTCCAGTGTCTCTGACTTTGGGACTGTTTGATTGGACAATCAGGGTGTTTTGATTGTTGACTCCCCCAACTAAAAACTCGGTAAGTTATTGAAAAACAAAAAGTAATATTGCCACTGAAATAGTAACAAGCACGGCATTTTTTCCAAAAGTCCAAACTAAGAACTTTTGGCAGGTTTTTAATGTTTACATTGGTAAAATGGCCAAAATTTATCTTTATTTAACACTTATTTTGATTAAATCCAATAAAATTTTAAGTCGATTCAACAGCCCAATTTTGATTAGATCTACCTCAAACTAAATAATTATTACTCACCAACACTAATTTAAATAAAAAACTAAAGAATTAAGGTCCACCAAAAGGCCATGCCCAGACGCTAGAGCCAAGAATACGGTCTTTTTGCAGTTGTAGGGGCTATGAGACATAGCTGTTTAACACTCCAAAGGCCATGAGGTACAAAAGAAGACATATTCAACATACTTAAATTACATGCTAGTTGGAAAGCACAAACTGTCTTAATGAAAAATTTGTAGTACTGTACTAGCATGAATGACAGAATAAAAGAGCCCTAATGATATTAAGTAACATTAATATATAGTGGCCTGTGGGAACTCCCAACTGGTATTCCAAATGCCTATGTTTTGCATCATATAAAATATTAGAAAATGTTTTAGGGATACTTAAATAGAGAATATTTTTAGGTAACATGATACTCATCTATCAATTTATTTTTATATAAGCTCAATAGTATAGATAAATGGATGAAAAGTCATATCACTCAAACAACAACATGCCTAGAATGCCTAATTTTCGGTTGTAGAATGCACCATCAAGCTACAACAATGAATTTTGACTTCAAAACGATGAGATCTTTATGGTAGGTATAGCGATGAGATCTTTATATTGTATGGAGCTAAGTGACAGAGAATCCATGAAAATCTAAAATTAGAAATTGAGAAAAGGTTGACTTAATTAACAAAGAAAAAAGGGTCACTTAACAATTCTGGATGCATAAATAACATCCACTAAGTGTAAACCTAGTGGTTCTAATTAATTATACTAATCCAAGAAAGGGCAAGAAATACAGCAAAATAGAGAGGAAAATTTTTCTCCGTCATCATTGTTGTTTCCTTCGTCGTGAAAGATCCAGGAAGCTAAATAAAAAATAACACATCTCATATTTGAAATGTGAGGACTTTAGGATCAATTTGTGAGGGGCTGAACAAACTAACAATCAGTAATAAGATCTCTCCCTTTTAGAATGGGGTGCACTTGTAGCATCTAAAAGTGCCAGGGCTCATGCTGCAACAATGATCTCACCTATTTGAAGAGAGAAGATTGCAGAATTGCATTCCACACCAAACTTATGTGAAATATGAATCAGTTTACATGGACACAAATGAGCTTAGCGATTAACAAAAGCTCCTCTCATTCCAACCTTTGCTTTTCTTTTTGGTTCTTTTGAGAGTCATAAAACTGAGTTATTAGCTGCGTTACATGTGATGTTCAGGCCAACCGAGAGCTAAATCATGTGGCTTGCAAGCATTTTATTACAAGACTGACCAACAGATTTGAATGTTGGCATTACTGCAATGGGGCCTCCTAGATTCTGCAATAGTTACCTAGTGGGAAAGCCATAGGATCAACTAGCAACCTACCATGACACTGAAACTGCAAAAATATCAAAATATATTGTTGTATTAGAGATATATTGCAGTATATCATCAATATTCAAGACATTGGCTAATATGCCCGATATTTGGTCGATATATCAGCTAATAAGGTTTTGTCGGCCTACAATTCTTAGAAATTTTTTTTTTAAAAATATCTAATACCAGATATGTATTGTCTAATATGTCCAATACTGATATGAATGTGACCAATACCGATACCAATACTGATAGTGATATTTTCATCCATTTCATAGAGTCATTCTTGATCTCTCTCAATTGTGTTAGAACAATGATTTGGACTTTCCAACAAAAGGGCTTGCAGCTTGAGACGGAAAAAATAGAGACTTGGCCGTGCAGTGGGAGGAGGGGGTGGGAGAGAGAGAGAGAGGGGGAGAATTTCCATCATTTTATATTTTTTATTTCAGTTGTTTAATTTCAAAAACTTTCCAAGTGCATGGGACAGCTTGCTCACTTTGCTTTCCAGCAGTATAAATACCCCAAGGGGTGAAAGGTCTCTTCATCCTCAGCTATCACCAAAACTCTCTCCTCCTTTCTGCCTTCCCAACCTCTCTCTAAGTTGCATGGCTCATAAAAAGTTGCTTGTTTCATGGGTTGTCCTTGTACTGATTTACTCTCAAGAAATTCAGGCTACTACTGGAAAACTATTGACGTTCAGGAAGACAGCAGATTTCCCTAAGCTTTATGCTTGAAAAGTGGGAGCACAAAAGACAATTGCATCTGATTTTAACTTACTTGATGACCATGCAAAAGGAGGAGCACAAAGTAATGAGCTCTCCACATCGTCAGGTCAGGCTGTTGACGAGTCTTGGTCACCACCACCATCAATGAGTCATCTTGATGACTTCAGACCCACAGCCCCAGGTCGAAGCCCTGGTGTTGGTCATTCCCATCAAAACTAGAGTAGTTACATGCCTGCAAATTGTAAACATGCATCTTATCAGCACCAGCAGCAAATATTTTATTACTTGTCTTTTGGATTAGGTTTTCCCTTTTTTTTCATGTGTGTGTGGGATGTGGGAATCAGTTTATCGACTCTGCTTATTGTCCAACAATCTGTTCTTATATCTGCTTGTCTCCCTATGTTTCCAGGGGTCCTAGAGTGCTTGTTTCATACACTAGGGAACATTGCTTACCAAGTTTGCACTATGCAAAAGAAAGTGGCTAGTATATTGCTAGACAAATCAATGGGCCATAACAAACAAATTATAAGTAAACATACATAGGTCACATAATGATGATAGTGTTGACTGCATACTATCTCCAACGTAAAGAATATTTCAAGTAAAAACACCGTAGAATGCAATGTAGTCTCATAAGAATAGAAGGTTGTTACAAACCCAAACCAGAACAAAAAACTATGCAACACAGCCACAATCCACATCATTACCTAACTGAGATGATTTGAGGGATTACATGAAGCAGACCTGAATTCTATAAATCCAAAATTCTCAAATCTCAAGCACAGAGCAATATAACTACTTTATTAATTTTATTGCTCCTTCAAAACCGCATGTTGTGTATTAAGGCCAGTACTCCAACGGTGGCACAGCTTATGCAAGATGGTCGTCCAGCAGATTCTGGACAAAAGTGAAAGCTCAATCAGCTGAAGCTAATACATTCGTGCTTAACAGCTCCAATTTTTCATATGGCTGTAGCTCAACGTGTAAGATCTATCACTTTATGATCATCATGTCCCTCATTGAGATGCAATGGGAATTAACAAAGTTAATGGCAGGTCATCAGTTTAAAATCTTAAATCTTACCAAAAGCAAAGCTTATTGCATACCATGGTAAGAAAAAAGAGAAAATGAAAGAAAGTTGTGAACTCTGTAGTAAAATAGTCTCAGAGAACAATGCATTTGAATTGCTTCTCCCTTTGTGCATGACCACTATGATCATCGACTGACCAGATTTAAGATTATTAAAGAACATTATATTTCCAGATTTATTTAGATTGTTTTCCAACTATTCTTATACTTTTTTTTAGATAGCTAGAATAATATCTGGCTTTCTAGTGTTATGTTTTAATATTCAAAATAAACTATGACTTACTTATAGACATAATATTATTCATAAGTGAGCCATATATTATTTGTGTGATACTTTCTTATTTACTTCTATAAGACACATATATTGAGGTGTTATACATTGACACAAGTCTATCCATACTGAATGTATCCCGTCCATTATTAACATGGTATTAGAGCTTTCATCTATTTGATACATCACATACAAAGGTTTCTCCTGCTAGCTGGCAGCTAAATTTTTGGTATAGCATGGCAGATCTCACCCAAATTTTATTCTTTGTTATATGTGTTATGTTTCTAATTTCTATTAGAAGCTTTCATTACCCCACGTTTGCGTGAAAATCTTGAACATTTAGAGGACTTCCTAGGATACATTGAGCAAGTGCATGGGCATAGTGTGTGAACAATGCCTGAAATAATGACAAGAGCAATAACTGAATAGTGACCATGAACAATGCATAAGCATGCTACTTCACTCTAATCTGTTCTACTTCCCTATTGCTAAGTATTCGATGAGTACAAGACAATACACACACCAGTGTTAGTTGCATGAAACTACACACACTAGGGCGGACTGATTTTAGTTGTAGGAGACTGCACACACCAATGTTCATTTTGTTTGATAGTATCAGAGTTTGATTTCTTCTCTCAAAAAGTTACGGATGTTCAGTTGTTTGCTCTGTTCCAATCACCTGATTCATTAAGTTTTGATTTTTGTACATAGACAACTTCGGTGTTCATTCAACAGGGGAGATTGTTGAGATCAAACTTTTACATCATCAAATTATTGCTTGCTAGAATCATAAATTAATTGTCAAAGTCAAGCTTGTGTCTACAACGAATCTTATATTTGATGGACATGTTATACAATATTATGCTTCTACTTATTTAGAATTTTTTTCTGCTTTTCTTTAGATTATATCTAAATATTCAAAATAGTATTAGAATAGTTATTTACAGGATATCTTTCAAGAAACTTTCCTTATTTAGGTTTCTATAGTCTATAATTCATGCCTTAGTAATAAGTTTAATTCAATACAATAAACTTTATTTTTTACACAGATGGTCACTTGGTTTTCCGAATAAGACTCGAGATGGACAACAAATCCTAATTTGCGCTTCTTATGAACCTTGGAAAGGCCAGGCGAAAAAATTTCCCATAATTAATAATCCTTCAGAAAAACTCTCATTCATTGTGTGTTTTATCAATGTCGTGCACTTGTATTTGCAGACAAGCACTTGAAAGTATCAGTACTTTAACCATAGTCATCAGCATCATCATCCCCAGAAAACTCTTCTGAGATTATATTTGCTTATAAAGAGGTGGCACTGACAGGGCCTTCCTTTAAGAAGACTCCTTAGCAGATCCTCACAAGAGGCTCATGCTAATAAGGTCACTTACAAATTCTTTTAAACTGTTCTTCACAACTCCATGAATGTTGCATGAGCCACCAGTGGTGTTGCATGCTTTCAACAGCTAACATACTATTCTTCACATAACAAGAGTATGTCATAACTGTATTTCAGTAAACATTCATCTGACAGTACAGAAATGGACAAGAAACCTTAACAATGTGTAATAAATATAAGATCTTCAAATGCCAAGATTCTAAAACCATGGAAAAGATCCTCTATCTTCCAGCCAGAGGTTGCTATCACATAACATCCTAGGCACATTCTCATTACATAATAAATATAAAGCCCACAGCAGTTTCTATTCTAGTGCACTACAGCCTAGCAGAAGAAAAATGAGTGTTCATTATTATAATGCTGCACCTCCACTAAGTTACTAATTGTATAATGATTTAGACACATAATTTATTTCTGAAGATGAGTGGTGGGCTTCCAAAGCTTGAGGAACCAACCAATGTCCTAATGTGAGAATCTTTTTATTTTTGTACAAAGTGGCCAGAGATGGAGAGAGATCAGAAGCACGAGGATGACGGTTTCTCAGAGCTCATAAATTACATAATTTGTCTAAATTAAACAAGAAAAACTGCACCTAATTCATGAGAAAGTGTGGACCCCCAATGGTGTTGCGGCTCCAGCAAAAAATGACCCAAATGCCTTTAAGAAATAGGCAATTAGAGGTTAGATTCTTTTTTCTTAAAATATTTGCGTCTCTTTGGCCTTTTATGCCATACTTCCCAAGAAATATGTATAAAACAAACAATACTGACAAAGGAAGATGGCATGCTTTCTATAAAACAGCTATGTAAATAAAACTTAGAGTATAGCTTTCAAGAAGTATTTCCTGGTGTTGTTAAACGTGCAAAGGGACCTTAGGACTTAGGCACAAAGCAAAGGCAAATGCAAAGGCAAAGGCTTAATAGAAGCAAGGTGCCTATTTATGCAATATATATATAAGATATTCTTATAATGAATTGCAATTATTAGAACTAATAAGAGAATAAAAACACCAAAAATGATTATGATAATAATTGCAAGCTTGTAATTCCACTAACAATTAATATGCATAATTTACTACAAATGTACAAGAATAATAAAATTCATTAACAAACTTAAAATCTATTCTCAAAATATATAGCAAAAACTAATATTTATCATCATCATCATCATCATTAAATAAAAGCTCAGATCTTCTTTTTCCTTAATTTGTAGGCTTAAATTATTTTTTCATCTCTACATGTGTTAGTATGTTAGAATCTTTATCATTTGTAAATTCCAATAGAGTAGCCCTATAGGAACTTATCGTTTGAGCTTCATACTATTTCTATATAGCATCATTTACTCCAATTATTTTAACTATAAAACATTTGCCAAAAAACATTCACAAATATAAATTCATTATTTTCATCATGGTCTCCATCTATTCTTCTAATAGGCTATTCATTATTTTTATCAATCCCAATTTCACAAATATTAAGTCAATATTATATATAACGATAAATATAATGGCTCATTTGAAAAAGAGCAATTAATTTTTTAAAAAAACACCTATAAAGTGCTCAAAGCTCAAAGTGTGCACCTTGATCCTGAAAAAAGGTGCACACTAAGAGCCTAGAAGCCCATCCACTAGAAAAAGTCTCACCAAAAAGTGTTTAAGTGCTAGGATTTGAGCCTCGATCCTAGGCGTATTTTTAACAACATCAGTATTTCCCAATATATCCTTGAAACATGCAATTTCCTAAATAGATGAGTGAACCCAATCCAAACTGAGACCCATAGAACACTCAAGAAGAGATATTCTTCAAATTGTAAGGAATTCAAAGGGAGTGGAGAATGTTGATGGTAATAAGAGATTGATTTATTAGTGCAGTAAGCCTCAAAGAAGAAATGGGTATTTACTAATTGGAACTTTGCGATCGCTAACCAACCTCAGAATTTTCAACTCTGTGAAAGTGGTATGAAGTTGGTTTGTCAAAATACTTAGTATAGGGAGAGCAGGAGAGTCTTGACATAATGGTTGAAATATCGCTACGTGACTTGATGATAGCGAGTTTAAGTTATAGAAATGGAATCTTTCATAGTACAAGAGAAGACTACATATAAGCCTAAAGTACTCCAACCATTCCCGGAAACATGTGTACAACGGGAGCTTCCTGCATTTGGTTGACTTTTCAGTATGGGAAGAGGACTAGGAGGCAATACAATATTCAGTAGAATTTAAAAGTTAAGCTCAATACAGCACTGTAAACAAATTAAAAGCTTTCTATTTGGGCAACGGTGAAAGGAACATATGCATCCCAAAGCACAAATATGTTTCGACCTCTTTTTCCTTTTACGAAATATAAATTACAAGAATATATAATATATGTAAAATATATTCTAATCTAGATGAGAACAGTAAACAATAAAAGTAATAATCACAAAACAAGATTTTGGTGATGAAGGAAAATCTCGATAACCACGGTTATCAAGTAAAACCCTTCGGGTTTCAACGGCTAGAGAAGATATGCATTATAAAAATCAACTTATAAATCGGATAGTACAGATGGGCTAATCTAACTGGCTTACTCCCGTTTTGTGAGTCCTACCAAAAAACTTCTTGGATTTATCCACGGTAACGGAACTGGATACTTTTCGATCTTTTAGTCAATCTTCATCCACAAACCGTCTAATTTTTGTACACCACTGGATCCCAATTTTCACGCCACCTACGTTGTTGATGAAAGTTAACAGGCGGGAAGAGACGTATAAGATGAAGCAAATGAGGTAAGAAAACTTGTAGTGGAAGCACGACATTTAAGGCTAAGTTTTCTCAAATGGAGCAAACAATAAGCACACAAGAGAGGGTTTTCTCTACTAAAACGGCCGTCTAAAAGTCTCTCCAGAAGTTAGGCTAAAAAAAAAATGATGGCTATTTATAGAGATGTTTGAAAACTAGGTTAAAAAATAGGTTCGTTGGAGACATGCGTGCCACGGCGCTTGAGCGTGGATTGAGTAGTCGGCGGGTGCACCTACAGTTAGATAGGGAATGCACCTGGGCACTCGAGCACAGGTCGGACGAGCAGCAAGCGGACACCCTCTAGAAATGGAGCTCAAGAGCGAGGTGAGCGTGTAGCAGGTAAATACTCTCTAGAAATGCCGCTTGAGCGCATGGAGAGCGTATAGTTGGCGAACGCTCTCTGAAAATGCCGCTCAAGCGCATGGCGGGGACTTTGTGGAATCGGCACTTGAGTGTGCCTCGAGCTCCTGCTTGTCCGGAATCTACTCTCGAACGCAATTCGAGTGTACCTCAAGCTTTGGCTTCTCTAGAATTGACGCTCGAATGCGGGTCAGGCGAAGGGCAAGAGTACATACCGGGAGGTGCATGATGACAATCTTCGAGCATGAATCTAATGTAGATCAACTGAACACGGGAAATACAACACCAATGGAAGACCAGACACGGTAATGAAATATGTCAATATAAAATACGCTTAACAATCTCCCCATTTGACAATTCTGTGACAAAATCCCATAAAAAAGAATAAAATAAAATACAAGAGAATCACGGGTTTAAACATTATTGAGATAGAACCTGTGTATATAAAAATCTATGCCTAGATTTTTAAGGAGCTGTGGTGTACAACAGACACAATACATACCCAAGGTCGATGAAAAATATATAAGGAGTTGTGGTGCCGAAAGGTAGCTACTGTTCCTTTTCTGTTCAGTCATGATTAGTACAAAAGTAGATACAAATAGGAGAGTAACAGCAGTAAATAAGTAGATAACAACTGGGCATAAATGTAACATGAATCAAGTGAAAACACAAGGAACCTCCCCCTAACAAATGAAACCAATGAAAAAAAAATGAACCTCCCCCTATCAAGACAACCTAACTATCCCCTTAAGAAAATGATCTAATATTTTTCTCTTTTTGTCACGAATGACCAAAGGGCAACAACCAAACTCAGAAGCATCCCGAGAAGAGACCGGTGGGACCGTCACGTGGAAGAGAGATGATGGAGCAGGCACGAATCGTGCGGGAAGAAATAAGATGCAGGCTATAGTGCTCGAGCTTACCTCAGGCGCTCGGCGGGCGCTGCTGTTCTAGATCCAAAGCTTTAGCGCCAGACAGATGCCAATTGGGTGCGATGAATAGGGCTCCCCTTTTTTTTTTTTAAAATTTTTGGAACTACACATATGGCATGAATAATCTGAAGGTCAATGAGGATCATTGATGAGAAGATCATTCTTTTTGATCCATATTTTCTTTCCGCATTTTATTATTTTATTTAAATTCGTCACTTGATCATTTAGAAGTTTAATATGGTTGACGAGAGTTTTCATCTTTGGACTTTGATGAAAGGTGTTCCGAAAATTTGCTACATAGCAGTAGGGGCGAATATGACCAATTTTTCCGCATGCATGACATGTTAGGAAAAATTTAGTATTGATGGAAACTTTCCCGCCTTGCTTCCTAGTGTGATTTAAGCCACGGGTTCTTCTACTATTTGAGTTAGAAATATTTGGTACATTAGTACACATCTTCGTAGAACTTCTTGACTCTTGATCAATGGGGACTAATGACATGCTACTTCCTCTTGGCATGGAAGTAGCTCGAACAAAGACAATTTTTTGGTTAATATTAGTTTTCAAGGCATTTTTAGAATAATCCAACACCGTTTTGTTTTCGCCGACTTTTCCCAAACCGAGTATATGGTCCAATTGCTTGGACCCACTTGAAAATTATTTTAGATCATTTTGCGTGGTTTCAAGATCTGATTCAAGGGTGTTGATTTTTTTTTTTGTAAATGACTCATTTAATTTCTCAAATTCTTGAGTTTTACATCCAATGCCGTTCTAAGAATAGATTTTTCATTTTCAAGTTCGGCTAATTTGGGCATTAGGGATACATTAGTTTTCTTGACTTTTAGATATTTCTTAAATAGTTTATCATTTGCGTCCTGAATTTCACAAAAATGAGCTTCTGACTCATTCTCAGAGTCATCAATTTGATCCAGACTTGCTTCTAAATTCTTGTCATTTTTACACACTGAGGTCATAAAGGCTATATATTTTGCTTGATCTTCTTTAGTACATCCTTCATTCTCCTCATCTTCATCATCGCTTGAGGTGGCACTAGCTTTCATAGCTAGATTTTGTTGTCGTTTAAAATTCGGACATTCAGTATGAAAATGGCCAAAGCCTTAACATTCATGACACTACATCCCTTGAGTGTTTCTTAGTTTAATGTCTTTAATCTCGCATTTGTCTTTCTTGTCACTTTTGAAAAAAATTAAATTTTTTAAGTTTACCTTTTATATGTCAGATGAGGTTTTATTTTTTCTTCAAGAATTTTTTAAAGTTCTTTACAAACAAGGCGAAACCTTCATCGCTACAAAACTCCTCATCCGAGTTATGGTCTCTCTTCTTTAATGGATTTAAGAACAATTGATTTGGACTTCTTTGACTGTGGGAGAGTATGTTCATAAGCTTGAAGAGATCTTACCAATTCTCCAATTTTCATTTTCTTGAGATCTTTACTCTCCTCGATCGCTGTTACTTTGGGTCTAAATCGCTCAGGAAGTGATCTGAGAACTTTTTGGACTATTTTATTTTTAGGAATTCTTTCACCTAAGTTAAATATGAAGTTTACTATGTCATTTAAGTTTGCATAAAATTCATCAAATGTCTCATTATCATTCATCCTAACTTTCTCAAATTTAGTAGTAAGCATTTATAATTTTGAATTTTTAACGAATTTGCTTCCTTTGTGGGTAATATCAAGTATGTTCCACGCATCTTTTAGGGTTTTGCATATGAAAACATGTTTAAATTTTTTGGGGGATATGGCCATAAAAATAGCATGCAACTCCTTTCTGTACCAGTTATATGCATCATGTTCTTCTTTTGTCCACAAGAACAAAACTTTCGATTCATCGCCCGTAGTGCTTCTGGGTGGAATCCACCTAGATTGAATGCTAGCCTAGACACGCTCATCCATAGATTTGAAGAAAACTCTTATACGTATCTTCCAATAAGCATAGTTGCACCCATTAAAGAAGATAGGAATGGATAGAGATCCACTCATATATATGTAGATCAGGGGTCATGGATTGAGGTAAGTCTCTAATACCAAATAAAAGGAACTGTTGCGTCCCAAAGTACAAATATGTTTTGACCCCTTTTTCTTTTTACATAATATAAATCACAGGAATATATAATACACGTAAAATATATTCTAATCTAAATAAAAATAATAAACAATAAAAGCAATAATCATAAAAGTGAGATTTTGGTGACGGAGAAAAATTTCGATAACCACGGCTATCGAGTAAAACCCTTCGAGTTTCAACGGTCAAGGAATATATGTACTATAAAAATTAACTTACATATCGGGTGTCACAGACGGGCCGGGTTAACCTAGCCGACCTACTTCTATCTTGTGATCTCTATCAAAAAACTATTGGATTTGCTTACGGTAACGGAACCAGACACCTTCCGGTCTTCTAGTCAATCTTCCTCAATAAGCCGTTGAATCTCCGTATACCACTAGATCCCAATTTCCACGCCACTTATGTTGCTGACGAAGGTTAACAGGCGGGAAGAGGTGTATAAGATAAAGAAAACGAGGAAAGAAAACTTGTAGTGGAAGCACAACAATTGAGGCTAGGTTTTCTCAAATGGAGCAAACAATAAGCACAAAAGAGAAGGTTTTCTTTGCTAAAATGACTGCCCAAAAGTCTCCCTAGAAGTTTAAGGTGAAAGAAAAATAATGGCTATTTATAGAGATGTTTGAAAATTAGGTTAAAAAATAGATCCGTTGGAGACGTGCACGCTGCAGCACTCAAGCGTGGGTTAAGCGCTCGGCGGGCGGGCCTAGGGTTAGTAGGGAACACGCCTGGGCGCTCGAGCGCAGATAGGGCGAGCAGCGAGCAGACGCCCTTTGACAATGGAGCTCGAGTGCAAGGTGAGCATACAGCGGGCAAATGTTCTTTAGAAATGCCGCTCAAGCCCATGGTGGGCGTGCAACAAGCGGGGGCTTTCTGGAATCAGCGCTCAAGTGGGGGTCAAGCGTGCCTTGAGCTTTGGCTTCTTTGGAATTTGTGATTGAGCGCGATTCAAGCATGCCTCAAACTTAGGCTTCTCTAGAATTGACGCTCGAGTGCGGGTCAGAGAAGAAGGAGGCATGGATACCAAGAGGTGCACGATGACGATCTTGGAGCATGAATCTGATACAAATCATCTGAACAGAGGAAAATACGATACCAACGGAAGACCAGATATGGTTACGGAATATACTAACATAAAATATGCCTAACAAAAGGAAATAACTCTTGTTCTGAGTTTGATTACATGGGGACAACCACCACGTGAAAGTGAGCTATTTTAGAGTGATAAATCTCTTACAAATCACATGGGAAGAACATAATTTCCCTAATCAGAACATCCAATCCAGCACTTTTTATTATACTAATAAAATCAAATAGAGAAGAGGAGGAAAGGCACTTGTTTTGTCTTTTCTTTTCTAATCGGCAGAGTAAGGAATTTGAAAGGCATCTCCAAAGGAATCTCCATTGCCACTAAGAGAAGCACATGGAAGTTGACAGCTTTGCGGTCTCCTTTTATAACTTTCCCATTGTCACAGAATGCTTGTTTGATGATGATTAGATCGAACAAGCTATCCTTCTTCAAAGGGGGTTAAGAAGAGAAAAGACGACGACCATTCCAATTGCGACAAATCAGTATAAAAATGGCATAAAAAATAGATTAATTTTGTGAATGGCTTGGGAATGATATTCAACGAAACCAACTACCTAATACTCGAGCCAATTGCTACAGTAAAACCCTTACGATAGTGAGACAGACACGGTAACAAATGAACAAATGAAATGGAGAATTAGCAATGTAAGTCCGATGGACGGACCAGATCCTATCAGCAGCACAAGATTGTGAAGCTCTTCCGAAAATAACTATGGCGACTCGATCTTCTGCATCAATCTCGTCTCCCCGCTTCGGCATCATAATTTCCGCAGGTGAACAACCATCGAGCCCCTGGCGCACTAAAGTGTTTCGCATATTAAGTTTCTATATATTTTTTGTTAGGTAAAATAAAACTAAGTTCAGTAATTTGTCTTTATAAATTACATTAATTAAAATTTTCTTTAAAGTATGTTTAAAATTTTATACAATACTATGTTTCTATTGTTAATTTTTGACATATTACAAGACTATTTATAAAAGATAAGTTATTTAAAATTTATTTTATTTATTTTGATAGGTTTAGCCTAAAATATTAATCTGTTCACCAATGAATGTATTTTAAATGTGATGTATACTTAGACAAAGGTCTATTTAAAGCAATGATCAACTAACAAAGGATATGAGTCTTTATGTTAAGATATTAGTTTCACGTACCACAAATAATAAAATTAATGGTTTTGAATAAACCCTTCATATGTCTAAATTAGCATTTGCTAGAGTGCAATAAGATGATTAAGATATTATTGGCTCTTTAAAATTATTTGCATAATGTTTTTGTGTTAGGTCTTTTGGATTATGAGTTATTTTTATATAAATCCATATCTATTTAACGTGTTGTTTAATGCCTTGCATGATAGACATTCATATGCGAATTATAGTAATTGCGTGCACTTCATGAGCGCAACAAATGTCTGAACACCAATTCCAGTAGGCACATGTACGAGGCGCCACTGAAGCGTCAATTCCAATAGGTGGGAGCTCAAAGGTGTGCCCCGTCCCCCAGGCACACTTGATGAGCGCTCAAGCGCTGAGTGTGTAGTATAAAAACGTAGTGACGTATTTTAGGGTTAACTAATTGTATTATTTAAGACTAAGAGCGTTGTCTTTCAGAAAAAAGAAGAGAAAGAGAGAAAAATGGAGAAAAGAAATATCTACGTATCAAATTAAGTTTCGAATCGTATTCCAATCACCACCAATCTTGAATATGCTGTTTTTAGAGTGCAAAAGAATATTTTACCGATTATACTTATATTATTTTATCTTATACTAATTGTTACTCGATTTATTTGATACAATGTATTGTGTTCTTATATTTTATTGGAATTTTGTGTAACTAAACTTTTACATAGTAGAGATATTTCGAATGTATTATCATGTGATTTTTTTCTCACATTTTAAAAAGGATTTTTTTTACATAAAATCGTATACTTTTTATTACTTGTAATTATTATTATTTATTTATTGTGTATTGTCGAATATTTTTTTATAATTCAAATAAGTTAGTCGCATCCTAACAAGACTGTATATTGTGAAGGAGCACTCTGGTGTATTTGATAGGAGATGATTGACATTTGAGAGATGTTTTCCTCGTGGCCTTAATAATAATAAATGATTGGTCATTTGGATGATGGGTGATTTGGACTTACCTTCTCTCGATTGCCTTCTTCTGAAGTATTTTTGTACTTCTTTTAGTGCATTTGGTGGTGATAACAGGAGTTATTTCCTCTTTGTTCTTAAATGTAGGAGAATTCTTTGGCTTTTTCTCTACTTGATCAGTTTTTTGGGGACCCCTATACCCATGGGTTAATGGCACTTTTATAGGATGTGGACGAAAAATTATTGTTAAGATCGAGTTGGATGTTAATCGGATACATATTATAGGCCAAAGTGAAATTGTACATTTTTCTTTATCTTCGCTAGGCATCACTACATGACCCAATTAATATTATTTTTGTCAACATTTAATTTAGATGTATTGGACATATTTTTGATGTGTTAATTGTTATCATGTGCTTGATCAAAAAACCATCCGTTGGCTAGAAAAATGGCCAATGATTTTTACTTGTAGTTAGTTGCCGACTCTGTCTTTGGACTTTGATTGAGTCGTCCTAGTCCTTTTGCTGTGGCCAAGGACCCTTCTTGACGTTCTAGTTAGAGTTAGGTCAACTAATCCTATTATCTTTTGAGTGCACATTTTTTGAAGAGCTCTTTGAGTTGATGTCATTATTGTGTGAGTTCAAAATGTGTACATTTCTGATAGAATGTATGAAGATGGACTCATTAGACTTGATGAGGACAGTAGAAATGGGTTTGCCCAGTGCAAAGACCTACAGGCTCAGTGGCAGGCCCAAGAGGTATCTGGCCCATAGGCCCATAGGCCGGTCAACACTTTCGTGGACCGAAGATAATGCTTCAACTGGACAAACATCCCAAGATGGCTACGGCCAAAGTCGGACGACCCACAATACCATTCTCGCGTACTGAAGATCACCTACCTTAACTGATCAGAATCAGTGAATGATCTCTCAAGGAATGGCAACTCCCAATTCTGGCAATTTTCAACTTAGCATATTTCTCGTAATGACAACTCCAATATTTATCGTGTACGTTTTCCTAACGAAGAAAGGAATCCCCTTCAACTGATCACTATTGCCTTAATCGGTGCCCGTAATCCTCACGCCAGTCTACTGAATTTGTGTGAGCTGGCAGCCAGCCTGCAATCCTTACAGAGATATGACCCGCTTCAATTCAACACGAAAACCAACGACACCCTAATTCGCCAGAACTCGAATCTAGGACATATCATTGGCACCGTCTATGGGAAGGCGTATGAAAAGCCTAGCCATCATCTACACGGAAGAAGACATGGTTAACGTTAGAGCCCATAACAGCGCTCCAGCCAAGGACGTCATCCCCCATGGTGACGATCTCTCTATGGGTAGCCATGCGGAGGAGCTACCGACAACCTTCATGTAGGCACTCATCGACCGAGTGGATAACATATCATAGATTCTCTAGGCCCTTTGTGCACGTCAGCATGGGTTGGGGACTCTTTCCTTCACCACCCATACTTCGGCGTCAAAATATAGAAGCTAGAGAATGAAGTGACCAGCTTAGAAGGCAGGATGCTGGGACGACCTCATAGCCCAAGCAACTTCGAGCACGTGTTACAAGGAGACATTGTCGAATGCTCAGGCAGACTGAGGTGATCACCATTTACAATGGAGATCCGAACGTAACCGCTCCCTCAGAAGTTCAAAATGCCGACCTTGGAGCCTTACGACACAAGTATCGATCCGATAGACCACCTAGATCATTTTCGCACCTTTTGAGCTTCCAAGGCCTAGGCGAGGTAATTATGTACCTGTGCTTTCCATTGAACTTGAAAGGGGATACCTAGATTTAGTTCTATCACCTTCCTCTAAATTTAATCCGGACGTTTTAGGAGCTTGTAGATAACTTCCTAATCCAGTTGACTTCCAGCCGAAGGGGGGAGAGACAACCCTGATACCTAGCTTGTATCAAATAAGGGAGAAACAAAAGTTTGAGGAGTTCCTTGGTGAGGTTTATCACGGAGGCCCACCAGGCACCTTGGTTGACTGATGAAGTGAAGCTGAGCACCTTCATATCTACTTTGGAGCCGAGCAAATTTTTTAAACATCTGACTCACAAAGATCCCCATACCTTCCGCAAAATTGAGGTTATCACCCAAACTAATATGGCTGCCGAACAGGCCAACGAGGCTATGAAATTAGGATGCAGGGACCCCCTCCACCAGGGACCACCTAGGGGAGAAAGAGAAATGGTGACCACTTTAACTCCCAGAATTTGAGGAAGTAGCCCAGGATGGAGCCGAGGGCCCAAGGAGAGTTTGAAACCATGAACATGACTATACTGAATGTCTCCCGGACCAACATTCTCATGCAAATCTAAAAATATTTTGAAATGGTTGAAGCCAGTCCATAACCCAAAGGGAGGAGATCAGATGAAATATTGTTACTACTATCGATCACCATGTCACAGCATAGAGGCCTGCCAAACCCAAGGAAAAGAAATTAAGGAACTTATCCGGATGGGACACTTGAACAAATTCCAGAGGAACCCAGAGCAAGGGCCTGATGGGGCAGACGAAGAGAGGACCGAGTAGCAACAACCGAGAAATCGACTCGCGGCCAAAGTAGTCAATATGGTGGCAACCCAGTCGAACCACTTGTCAAATTAGCTCGGGAATGCTTTGAATAAGCCAAGGATAGAAGTTAGGGATGATATCACTAGTTTTAGCAAAGAGGGCATGTCACATGTAATGACTCCCAACACCGTCTCTCTGGTTATATCTGCTATCGTTTTAAATGATACTGTCGACTATCAACTAAAATTAACCTTTATTGATAATGAAAATTTGCTTGATTTGCTTTATGTGGTGCTTATTTTAAATTGGAATTGAAAAAGAGTCAGTTGCGACTATCCGAAGGGCCCATTTATGGATTAGACAATGAACCTGTACTAGTTTAGGAAATCATCCAACTGGAAGTCACCTTGAGGACATACCCTAAGATGACATCCCGCTTAATAACTTTCCTAATAGTTGATTTACCTTTCGTCTACAATGTCATCCTAAGTCAGCCTTGCCCAACTGCCTTTGGGGCCGTGATGTTAATCACGCTGAAAATAAAGTTTCCTATGGGCTACGGCATCGGAGAGGTGCTGGGTGATTAGGTGAATGATCGGACGTGCTACCTGTGCCAGGTCACCCAAACCACTTCGGACCAGTAAGCAGACGATCTTGATTGCAAAGATGAGGCAACTCTCTAGTAGGCCCAAACTGGGGAGTCGACCGACCACGTCCCTCTTGACCTTAGTGAACCAGAGAGATATGTGTAGATAGGAGGCTTACTTACGGAACTCCTACGGGATTGGCTAGTTACATTCCTCTGTCAGAACTCTGATATTTTTGCATGGATTCTGGCCGGTATGCCTAGGATTCATATCGAAATAATGGTCCACAAGTTGGGCTTTGATTCGAATTACAAAGCCCATTCCATAAAAAATAGAGAAACCACTCCATCAAAAAACTCATCGCCATCCGAGAAGAAGTAAAGAAATTGATTGATGCCGGCATCATCAGGAAGGTCTAATACCCGAATTGACTCTCCAATGTTGTCCTAGTCAAGAAAAGTAATGAGAAGTGGTGGATATGTGTCGACTTTACCGATGTGAATAAGGCGTGCACAAATGATAGCTTTTTGCTACCCAAAATTGACCTACTTGTCAACACCACTCTGGCCATGAGTTGCTCAGTCTTATGGATGCATACTCCTTTTTCCTGAGGATGAGAAACATACGTCCTTTATGACAGATCAAAGGACGTATTGCTATAAAGTTATACCCTTCGGGCTGAAGAATGCGACCGTCATGTACTAATGGCTCATGAATAAAATATTCCAAGCCCAAATCAGTCGAATATGAAGGTGTACATAAACAACATACTCGTCAAAAGTAAAACCACCAACGACTGTATCTGTGACCTCAGTGAGGCTTTCGAGGTACTCCGAATACACAGGATAAAACTAAACCTAGCCAAATGCATATTTGAAGTATCATCAGGATAATTCTAGAGTTTCATTATTTCTCGACGGGAGACCGAAGCCAACCCTAAGAAAATAAAGGCTACCATGGACATGACCCCACCACGGAATGTAAAAGATGTTTAGAGGCTGATTGGGAGGTTTGCAGCGCTCTTCCACTTTCTGGCTAAATCTAGAGACAAATATCTCATCTTCTTCAAAGCCTTGAGAGGGACTAAGACGGACGGATTTTAGTGGACGATTGACTACCAGGCCATCTTTGACGGACTAAAGGAGTACCTAACTAGTCCCTCTATCTTGACATCAGCTGAAATAGGGCTAAGAGTTATACCTCTACTTGGTAGTTTTTGAGGTGGCGCTGAGCTCTGTTTTAATTCGACAAGAATTCGACGTGCAGCGGCTGGTCTACTACGTCAGCAAATTGTTGACAAGCTTCGAGACCAACTATATGCACGCCGAGAAAGTTGCATTGGCACTTGTCTTTTCGGCAAGAAAACTGCGGCCCTACTTCCAATCACACAAGGTAGTTGTCCTAACCAATCAACCATTAAAGAGAATCTTATAGAAACCTGATGTGTTAGGATGGCTAGTCAAGTAGGCCATCGAATTGGATGAGTTTGATATAGAGTTCAGACCTAGGTCAACAATAAAAGGGCAGGCCTTGGCCAACTTTATCATCAAAACCACGACCCTAGTTTCGAGCACCGGTTACTCCGGCGATGCTGACCTCCAGACTGAGGCATCGTACTTGACTCTCTACATGGATGGATCATTGAGCCACTCCCGGCGTAGGGTCGTAATGATCCTAAGGATCCTCAATGGATTAGAGGTGAGATACATTTTAAAACTTGAGTTTTCGGCTACCAACAATGTCGCAGAATACAAGAAATTACTCACTAGATTGTGACTCATAAAGAAATGTTTGGCAAGGTATGTAACAGTCTACAGCGATTTAGAGCTAATTGTCAATCAAATTCACTAAAGCTTCGAGGTGTCGAGCCCACTTCTTGTAAAATACCTCGCAAAAGTAAGGAATATGGTCCAGAATTTTAACAAGGTTGAGATGGTACATATCTTGAGGGCAGACGATTGGAAGGCCGATTACCTCGCAAGGGCAACTGCGGCTGAAAGCCTGAAGCAGTACTCTAGAGACATGCAATAAGTTTTGACTTCTCCAAGCATAGAAGAACACGAGGTGCTGTAGGTCTCCAACAACGAAAATTGGATATCACCCTATTGGAGGTATACTATGGACAGTTCCCTACCAAAGAACCCGAACGACGCTAAACGTATAAAGAAGACGGTCGGTTGTATACCATCGTGGATGGAAGGTTGTATTGTTAAGGGTACTCCACCCCGTACTTGCAATGTCTCACATTAGAGGAGGCTAACTATGCATTAAACAATGTGCACATCGGCATTTGTGGATCACACGTCGGGGGTAAGAACCTTACCTTCAAGATAATGAGCCAAATCTACTATTGGCCGACAATGAAACGGGATGCCATGGACTTTGAAAAGAAGTGCAAAAACTACTAAATCCATGACAACGTGCCTGATCAACCGCCGACAGAGCTGATGACCCCTCAGGCCCCCTGGTTGTTTGCCCAATTGGAGCTCGACATATTCGACCCCTTTCCCATCACATCTGGGTAAAGAAAGTTCATCATAATGGGTATCGATTACTTCATGAAGTGGGCCGAAGCCTCCCCACTGGCCCAAATCATCAAACAAAATGCCGTGAAATTTGTTCGATAGAATATTGTTTGTAGATTCAAGGTTCCCAAGGTCATCATGACTAATAACGCAACCCAATTCATCGGTAAGTACTTCACCAAATATTACGCTAGTTTGGGCATCTGGTTGGTCCACACCTCGGCAACCTATTCACAAGCAAACGGGTAGGTGGAGGTTACCAATTAAACCCTATTATACGAGTTAAAGATCAAGTTAAAAGATGTTGGGAGCTATTGGGCGGATGAGCTACCTTCCATGCTATGGTCATACCGGATTACACCAAAGGAGCCGACTCGTGAGATGCCTTTTAGTTTATGCTACGTGATCGAGGCCGTCATCCCAATCGAGATTGAGTTATCTAGTTTTCTAATCGAGGGATTCGACCTGCTCAGTAACTCCCAACAACTTAGAGAGTACCTTGACCTACTCAAAGAGGGGCGAGGTGTGACCAAGATGCGTACAGTCGTCTACTAATAGCGGATCACTTGATATTACGACAAATGGGTAAAGGTTCGATAGTTTGAGGTGGGAGATCTGAGCCAATGAAGTATAGAAGCCATGGGTAAGAACACTAATAGGAACAATTTCTCCCCGAACTAGGAGGGCCTGTTCCTCATTTCAATCATCTTACAAAACGGTGCATACAAACTTCAAGCCCAGAGCAGTAAATTGATTCCAAGGACATGGAATGCTGTCCACGTAACAAAATATTATTAGTAATGTCTCACTGAACCCAAGTAGGTCAAACAAGAATTATCAAGTATGCTTGTAAAAGTGTATCACGTTTAATAAAATGATTTATTTGCTTGTCTGTTATAAACTGTCATTTTCTATTTGTCTGTTCATATGAATGCTTGTGTAACGTTGCATAAATTCGAGCAACCTAGGTTGGCCCTAGGTTGGACGGATTTTCATTTTCCTATTGCTAAACCTCGATCCCACACCGAGCGGCCCATACGCTGTTAAATTTAAACCTCAGTCCTGCACCAAGCAGCCCATACATGGTTGAATTTGAACCTTAGTCCTGTATCGAGTGGCCTATATGCGGTTAGATACCAAAACCTTTGGGGGCTTTTCAGCACGTGTGTGGCGATTCCCCTAATAGGAACGAACACCGTCAATCGATAATGGTTAATGAGTTAGGATCCAACACAGTTGTACACAGACAATGGCCCTAACTCTTCCAAAAAGCTTGGCTATAAAAGCAACCATGCTAAGCCGACAAACAATGATATGTAAGTAAGGCCGTACAAAAACGTAAAAATTATGGAAATAGTTGGGAAAATTCTCCTTTATTCACAAAAAAATTATATTGTATAGGTGGTATTAGGTACACATGTAAAAAAAGGGTGGCAGCCCTAAGACTGGGGGCTGACTGAGGGCGTGATGAGGCCCCCTCTCCGTTAGTAAAGTTAGTCAAGTCAAACTGGCATTGGGCAACCCTGTTCCTCTAGTCAAAAAAGCCGGTCAGAACGGAGGGGACGAAAAGGGAGGCCATCCGCCGGCATAGCTGAATGCCGTCTAGAAACCTCACATTCAAAACCTGGCCCACCTCCTCCGAGCTGAATCAAGTAGTCAGCTCTGCTCCAAATCTGACATTCTTGTTCCGGAGAGCAGCGAGATCCTGCTTTGCCGTCTATAAGGTCTCCCTGGATCTTTGCAGCTCCCCTATGGCCTCGGAAAGTTGAAGTTGAAGACTAGGAATGCAATCCCGGTACTGTTGGTCCTCAGAGGTAGCGGCATCCACCCGGCCTTACATCTCCTCTACTACACTCGAGTCGACCCTTGTTTGGGTCAAACGGTGGACCTTCCCTCCTAGCATCCAAATCCAAGACGACTACTGGTACAAGTATGTCTACAGGATATGAATTATCTTATTGCCCTACAAACAAAACTAGAGAAACGGGTTAAATTCAATAATTCATAATGGAATATAAAAGTTTTCAGCAACTTGCCTGAATATAAGATAGTCTGGCCGCTGTAACACTCAGGGGCACCAAGGATGAAGAGGCCAGAGTGGATGCATGCTCCGGCCAAGGCTAGTTTGACTAGAAGCCTCCTGGAGAGATGCCTCTATGGTTGCTACCTCCTCAATATTACCCCTTGGTCGGGACTTCGCTGGGTGGCCCATGCCAAGACCCTCTCCTGCCGACTTGCCTGAAAAGCCCGGCACCATCCGCTTCGGCAAAGAAAAAGCAAGGACCACCTACTCGGCCTACTGTTGGGCTTGTTGAACGGCCAAATGGGCCTCCCTCTAGTTGGGCCTCCTGAGGGCCGGGCCAGCTCACAAATTGGCCCGGCTGGATCCCTAATGTTGGCTTGCTCAAAACACCTACAGCGAGAGGAAAGGGCCCACCAACGATAGCTACTCCAGTGTCGGCCTCAGTGGTGCCAGCATCTGACGGTGTAGCAGGTGCCAATCATCATGATGACTCTCCAAGGCCCCGCATGCGCTCTACTATGGGCAGGTCCTTGGCGGCGGAGGATGGAGAAGACCATAGGGATGATGCAGTTTGCCGCCAAGATGGACTCTCAGACGGATCCCTGATAAATAGGGTCCCAATCTTCCTCTTGGGCTGGGCAGGTGGCGGAGGTGTTTCCATGGGAAGACCACATCGTGCCAGAGCAAGCGCCTTAGAGGACAAGAGGCAGTCCTTCTTGAAATCATTTGGATTCACCCGAATCAATTTTGTCAATAATTTGATAGACTCTGCCTCCTCACGCGAGGCCTTGCCGGTGAAGGATGCCGGCACATTACCCCAATCCCTAGAAAGGGGCCAGTTGGGAGATACCCTAATAAAAAAGAAAAAGTTTTTCTAGTTCTTGACAGAATCAATGATGACCCCACTTATGTGCAGCTCTCGAGGGGATAGCGAGATCCAATCCCCACTTTGGTAGAACTGAAAAATCACCTTCACTGCCATTGCAGTTAGCATCCTCCCCTAGTGGTGAAGAAATATGCACAAAGAGTATAAATACCTGATGGCATTGGCATGGTATCTCACTATTGGGACTCCTAAGGCCACTAGGATATTGCACAACTTTTGTGATATCTCAAATTTTTATCCGATTTAATTAAAATTATTTATTATTTTAGATAATTTGGGTGTGATAAAAATTAATTAAATATTATAAAATTTTGGAGGATGAATGGATTAATTGGGCCAGCGCCCGAAGTACACCCGTACTATTACTTAAGTATCGATTTGGGTTTTAAAATAAAAAAAAATATAATAATAATAATAATAATAATAATAATAATAATAATAATAATAATAATAATAATAATAATAATAACAACAACAAATAGAAAGGAAGGGGGCTTGCATTTGGGAAAACAGAAGTAGGGAAAAGAAAAGCGGAGGAGAGAGAGGGAGAAGAGGAACTGAGGTCCTTGTGTCTGATTCCGACTTTGAGCTAGTTGGGAAAGTGATAGATCGGGTCAATGCAAATACACATATATCTTTTTCTTTCATTCTTTTCGAATTTTGTTTTATCTTCTTTGGGTATTTTTAGCTCGATATCCAACCATACTTTTATTTTCATATTATCCATGATTTGAGCATACATATATATTAATTTCATGTTCAATTTGTGAGTTTTGTGCAGATTTTCGCACCCAAAAATCCTAACCTGCGCTTAGACCATTTTCACCCATTATTTGGGGTTTTATGCATGATTTGTCCTTAGATAATTGTTACCCATAATATGGGCACACACATAAGTGAATTTCACGCTCGATTTCGTAGTTTTAATTGGTTTTCGGACATGAAACCCTAATCCTGCATCCCGGACTATTTTCACCGATTAATTTGGGATTTTTATATAAATTGGCTTTAGAATATTGTTATTCGTACCATGAACATATTAATTTATTAATTGAGTGTGTTCAAATTTGCACATACGGACCCCTATACCTGTGCGGGCACTGTTTATTGTGAGTACTATTCACCTGAGCCACTTTAGTGTTTTTACATGATTTTATTTTATTTAATTGACATCTAAATTATGCATAATTGTATATACTTAATTATATATTTTAAAAAATATTGTCGTTAACCATTTGTGAAGGATTATTTGTCCAAAAGTTCTAAAGTCGTATTTGACCCATTGTGGTAAGGAATTCCTAATTCTGCTAAAGTATCATGTTCAATTATGCATGTGTTTGAAGTCATGTAAAGATTTTAACCCATAAGAAATATGAAGATATGCAAAGTATAAAAAGAAAATGCTACGATTTGATATATGTATGATTCGTTCTCCCTGAGGGAGAACTTTGTAAAGCAGTTTGGTAGATTTTTCTTAAAAGAATAAGAATCATGAAACCAAGACCATGAATTTATATTTTAGATGGTAGTATCATCTGGTATGCCATTGATATTACAGTGGAAGCTCAAGGATTATCCTAGCCATGTATTGTAACGGGTGATATTTCTTAACAAGCCTTAAGATATTACTGTGAAAGCACAATGACTGCCTCTGGGTCATGAGGAACATGGTGGCATATTTGATAAGGCCCCATCTATAGGAATTATATATAGATGACCCACCTCTGGGCCTTAAATAAGAGGTTACGACTTTAGAATATGTAGAAACAAACACATTCCTTTTCTCATTCTCCTATACCTTTAGTTGGTAAGTCTACTAGTTCTGATTTGTAAAGATGAATAATTATATATATTTTATATTCCAAAGAAAAAAAGATAAAATATAAAAAGTTATTTGTACTTCGAAAACACATTCGATCATGTTCTATGTTTACGCACCATTATTATACTCATATATCCCTTTTATGCTTTATTTCGCATATATTGTTATTGTCTCTGATTATGTTACGCTTATTGAGTTTTTAGCTCACCCTTACTACTTTCTTCCTTTCAGATGAGCATGCCCATAGGTTCGACGAGACAGCGTACTGACTAGGAGTGGGCTAAGCTTCGGATTGGAAGACATATTTGGAGAATTTGCATTTTGTGATTTTGTATAGCATTTCTGGAGACTTGTATATTTTTTGATGGATTTAATGATGTATATCGTATGTAAGGATAGTAGTATGATATAGTAGTTTTCGCTATATGTATGGTGATAGTTTGTGTTTTCACAGGATTATGATGATCTATTTCAAGAATTTAGTGGCATCTTTCTCTACCCGACGTTGTGTTCGGATACAAACATTAGAGCCACATTTGATGTGAATATTTAAATCCCTGTGTGGTTTGTTTTGGTTTTTGGATGTGTCGGAGTTGATTTAGATGGATTTTTGTTGTTGTACAAGATATTGCACCGATCTTGTATTACTCTGACGTTTGTATTATAGTTGAAACTTTGTCAAATTTTTGGTTAGAAATACGATACATCACAGTTGGTATCAAAGAGAGCGATACCTTAGGCCTAATTTGAATCTTGTACAAAGGTTTAGGTTAGAGTAAAATATGTTGAATAAGTAGATGAAGGCGTAGGATGATTAAGTTAGACCGAATAGTTGTAGTTATCATAATCTAATAATTTAGATTAGAACTAAGTTAGGATTGGTGGTTAAGATTGATTGTCTATCCTACATTGTTCTAGTCAGTATCCTAATAGTGACCTAACCCATGCTGTTTGATTTCAGAAAGGATATTAACAATCGTAATGGCTTCTAGACAAAGATCAACTCGTGGTGGTGGTTGACCGCGAGGTCGAGAGGAGGAGTTATAAGAAGGCGTTTTGAGGTTTAAATTTAATTAATGTCGATTTAGTGTTCGAGTTGATTGGCGTCAATTTGAGGCCTAGGTTAATCAATTTTAGTTTGATCGACTCTGGGTTGAGGTCCACAGGCGAGTAATTTGCTAAGAAGAGATGCGTGAATAGCGTGCCAAATGAGATGGATAAGGTGGAATCGATGGTTCGAGGTGAATATAATTTGGAGTCAACTCTAGTGTGATAAATCCAAGGTTGCTGATTCATAATCGATTTAGTAACAGTTAAGTGTCTAAACTTTTAGGTAGTTTGGATCTGATAGAGGTTGAGATATGGATCTTGAGAATTAAGATAGCATCGACGATTATCCAATGTTCGAAAGAGGATAAGGTAATATTGCCCCATATAAGATAGAGGGTGAAGTCGACCTCGAGTGGTTGACGTTAAAAGAGTCGTGGGTCTCGAGGATAAAGAGATATTGCAAGATATGTTCATGGATGCCCTATGGATGAATATTTTGCTTCGATTGAATTTTTGGGAGCATATTTCAATTGTGGATAGTTCGATCGTATAATTAGGGATTGTCCTTATTCCATGGGTCGGACAGTAAATGAGCCCAGTTCTTTGGATCAAGGCTTTGTGGTGATGGCATAAAGTATAGAAGTGTCATTTACCGTGGTGGAAGGTAAGACTCCGAGATCTTGATATTTCAATATATGTGTTATTTTTGATTTTCGAATCTATATTTCATTTGTATTTTCTAAGTTTATTTGCTATTCGAGGATCATGGATTTTATACTAATTGCATCAAGGTCAACGATATTTTCTTGGGTTTGTAGATATGATTGGTTAGGATAATTTGATTGCCTTGTAGTGTTAAGGTTTGATTTGGTATTATGGATGATTGGGTTGGTGAGTCGCCATGCTAACATAAATTATGGCAGTAGGATATGATACTTGCAATTAAATTGTGAAATTTTAAATATGAGGCATAGTGATTGAGTGGTGACAGAATTAGTATCGTTTTCTTATAAGTTGTTTAATGATGATATATGACAAGTTTATGTAGCATGTAAAACCATACTTGGAAGTCATCTTGTGGTCACTAAGAAGTTGAGCTGTATATGTAATTAAGAATGTTTCTTAAGAAAAAAGATTAGACTGATTTATTTTTTATTGATAATTTAAGGTTGTGTCGAGGTTGACACCGATATTTAAGGATTTTTGTATAGAATCGAGGAAGTATCGACTAAATACCCGTTATGGACTACTCTAGGACTTTTGAGGTAGGTAAGATGAATGATGAGGCTTCTTGTGAATGACTGAAAGTTTGATTGCCCGGGAGATGAATAGTTTGATAAGCAGGCTTTGGAAAATAAATAGGTGATTTGTTGATCCATTGCAAGGGTTGATCTTTCCTAAGGTTCATTTGTATCCGTAGTACTATCAATGTGGGTAATCGAGAATTATACCTACGGTAACTTTCAGAATTAAGATATAGCCATTATGAGTTTCGATAATGTCATTGGGTTTGTAGGTTTGTTGGCATTTTGTGAATTTTTATAAATTGGATCTTTCAGCTATATTTAGGTAAATTTTATGATGGCCTTATCAATGAATTAATAAAATTATGGGAGATGTATGAATTCTGTTGGAGGACTGTGTCATGGATTAGGAAGATATCAGCCATGTGCACAATCAAAAAAAGAATGTGAGGTTGGTAGGAGGAAATGTTATGTTGGATATGTGGCTTCTTCGATAGCATAATTTTGGGTCCGTAGAACTCTGAAGCGGTGGCTAATTAGGAAGGATGATTAATGTCACAAAGGTGTATGGTCAGTGTGGGTCTAACTAAATCTGATAAGTTATCCGATAAGTATTCCTCAAGGATTGCAGCGCTTGTGAGGCGTTTTGCTTAGAAGTGATTGGAATTCATTGAAATGAGATATGTGGAAAGAACCTTCAAGGATTAACCGGTAGGTTGTCGACCATGTCATTTGGGTTGATCCCTGATGGATCAAGTATATTATAGTAAAATGTGGTGCTTTTGAGAAAGACTTAGGACTACACTTTTCCTGTAACAAACGTGGGTAGTTGCCCTTGGATAAGTGGGGGAGAAATCCATGATTAGAGTTGCTCCACCCGTGGTTTGGAGTTAGAAATTGAGGTCCCTCCTTTGAGAACTTATAGGTGTTTCTTTTCGAGTTGGTCATTGTTTAATGATTTTAGGAGTCTGATTAATTATGGCTTCTAGCGAATTAACCTGTTTAAGAAATTGTGAAGACAAACCTCAGTGTCTTTTAAGGGAAAGCGGATATTAGTGCTGGTAAGTGATGTTGGGAGTTTTCAAATTAGTGATGTTTTTTATACTTTATAGGAGATGTGAAGGGTGAACTGCGAGTAGGTTTTAATGTTTGGGTTAATGGGATGTCATGTTTTGATTTGGGAGACCGAATCGTATACAAAGTATTGAAGTTATAAGATTATGAGATGAAAAATCTTTGTAATTTAACTTCGGGGCTACTATAATAGTAAGAAATTTGGGTGTTTGAATAATTATGGGTTAGCTAACAAGGACAGCCCATTTTTTGTGAATTCGGATGGTACAATTAAATTAATTAAGTGGCTCATTAGTATGCCAGTGAGATAATAACGTTGCGAAAAATTTGGAATTTTAGGGTTTTGGTAGTTACTTGAGGCTATACTAAAACTTCTGAGATAATTGTTTCGATCATGTTCCCTATGTTGTTGTAAAATGAGGATTATGGGTTTTGCCTTGGATATGTCGATGTCATTGGGATTTTTCTTAGGCCTATAGTTGTCATATAACCTAGGCGTCCAATATGGATCAACTGAATTCGAGTTGCTAGAGGATATTTAGCACGCTAGTGAATGGTCAATCAGAGTTGCACAGCGGAGCAGATAGTCCATGTATTTTAAGGTGTAGTTTGAAGTGATTGATCATTTTAAGGCTTAGGATGAATAGAAGTAAGAGTCCATTAGTCCGAGGAAGGTTTTGAATTAAGTCGGAAATATAGTCAATAAATTGTCTTGATTTCAAATTTGGTGGACTATGATGAAGTCTCCCATGAACTGATAATTGAGGAAGTAGGTTTGCGATTGGGGTAAACCATTGTGGGGGATTATGAATTTACCTTATGGTAAGGTTTCAATCTCGATATTGGGTAGGAAGCATCAGATGCTGAGAATCCGGACAATTCAGATGGTTTAGGTTCTCTAATAAGGATCATCTCATCTAGGAAATGACTTGGAACTCAAGGAAGAAATTTGGAGAGGTTACTCCCGATTGTTGAATTTCGAGGTCCGTTAGATTTCAAGGACAAAATTTTTATAAGTAAGAGAGAATGTGATATCTCAAATTTTTATCCGATTTAATTAAAGTTATTTATTATTTTGAATAATTTGGGTATGATAAAAATTAAATAAATATTATAAAATTTTGGAGGATATTTAGATCAATTGGCCGATGCTCGAAATGCACCCATACGGTCGTCCGAGTATCGATTTGGGTTTTGGAATAAAAGAAAAAGAAATATATATAATAATAATAATAATAATAATAATAATAATAATAATAATAATAATAATAATAATAATAATAATAATAATAATAATAATAGAAGGGAAGGGGGGCATGTATTCGGGAAAATAGAAACAGGGAGAAAGAGGAGGAGAGAGAGAGCGAGAGAGAAGAGAGAGAAGGAGGAATCGAGGTCCCGGGTTTGATTCCGATTTCGAGCTAGTTGGAGAAGTGATAGATCGGGTCAAGATAAGTACACTCATATCTTTTTTTTTCGTTTGATCTTATTCAGATATTTTTATCTCGATACCCATCCATTCTTTTATTTTCATATTACCCATGACTTAAACATCCACATATATTGATTTCATATTCAATTTGTAAGTTTTGTGCGGATTTTTGCACTCAAAAATCCTAACTCGCGTCCAGACCATTTTCACTTGTTATTTGGGGTTTTATGCATGATTTGGCCTTCGATAATTGTTACCTATAATATGGGCATGCACATGTGTGAATTTCACGCCTGATTTCATAGTTTTGACTGATTTTCAAATACGAAACCCTAATCCTGCATCCCAGACCGTTTTCATCGATGAATTTTAAATTTTTGTATAAATTGACTTTAGAATATTGTTATTTGTACCATGAACATGTTAATTTATCAATTAGGTGTGTTCAAATTTGCACATACATACCCTTATACCCACGCGGGCACTGTTCATCGTGCGGGTATTGTTTACCCGAGTCACTTTGGTATTTTTACGTGATTTTATTTTATTTAATTGACATATAAATTATGAATAATTATATATATTTAATTGTATATTTTGAAAAATATTATTGTTAACCATTTGTGAACGATTATTTGTCCAGAAGCTCTAAAGTCGTGTTTGGCTTGTTATTGTAAGGAATTCCTAATTCTACTAAAGCAGCATGTTCAATTATGTATGTGTTTGAAGTCATGTGAAGACTTAAATCAATAAGAAATATGAAGATATGCAAAGTATAAAAATAAAATGTCATGATTTGATATATGTATGATTCATTCTCTTGTAGGGAGAATTTTATAAAGCAGTTCGGCGGATTTTTCTTAAAAGAATAAGAATTATGAAACCAATACCACGGATTTATATTTTAGAGAGTAGTATTATCTGAGATGCCATTGATATTATAGTAGAAGCTCAAGGATTATCTTGACCGTATATTATAGCGGATGATATTTCTTAATATACATTAAGATATTATTGTGGAAGTACGATAATTTCCTCTAGGCCATGGGAACATGGTGGCATATGTGATAAGGCCATCTACAGGAATTATATGTATATGGCCTGTCTCTGGGCTTTGAATAGGAGGTTACGTCTTTAAAATGTGTAGAAACAAATACATTTTTTTCCTCGTTCTCCTACACCTTTAGGTGGTAAGGTCTACTGGCATTGATCTATAAAAATAAGTAATTATACATATTTTATGTTTCAAAGAAAGAAAGAAAAAATATGGGAAGTTATTTGTACTTCGAAAACACATTCAATCATGTTCTATGTTTACGCACCCTCATTATGCTCATATATCTCTTTTCTACTTTATTACGTATATATTGTTATTGTCTTTGATTATGTTGTATTTGTTAAATTTTTGACTCACCCTTGCTACTTTCTTCCTTTCAGATGAGCACGCCCATAGGCTCAACGAGATAGCATATTGACTAGGAGTGGGCTGAGCTTCGAACTGGAAGACATATTCGGAGGATTTGCATTTTGTGATTTTGTATAGTATTTCTGGAGACTTGTATATTTTTTGATGGATTTAATGACGTATAACATATGTAAGGATAGTAGTATGATATAGTAGTTTCCGTTGTATGTATGGTGATAGTTTGTGCTTTCACAGGATTGTGATGATCTATTTCAGGTACCTAGTGGCATCTTTCTCTGCCCGACGTTGTGTTTGGATACACTCATTGGAGCCACATTTGATGTGAATATTTAGATCCTATGTGATTTGAGGTAATTTTCTGGATGTGTCGGAGTTAATTTAGATGGATTTTTGTTATTGTCCAGGATATTGTATAGGTCTTGTATTATTCTGACGTCAGTATTATCAGCTGAAACTCTTTCTGATTTTCGATTAGAAATACGATACGTCACAACTTCCTCGGGAGGGGGAAGCGAAGGCCATTTCGCAAGTAAGCCTTGATGTAGGCAACAGTAGGAATGAAACCAATCACATCGATTTTGGGGGCTATGAAAATAAAAAATAGCAGGTTGCAAAGAGGCGAGAGAAAAGGTGAGTCGAGGAGAAGAAGAGAGATGAAGCAGAGTGATGAAGTGGCATCCTTTTATAAGGGATGCCACTCGAATTTTAAAATAGCGCTTCAAAAAGGCGCGTGCATAATGGCCTAACACGTGTTGGCATTGGAAGGAATGCAGCACATCCATCGTCCGACATCATTAATGATGACTTGCCATCATACGGGCAGCAGATATGTGGTAGAACAGGACAAGTCAAAAGTCAAAACAGTGCAACCTCCCAGGCCACTAAGCTCCACTACTTGAGGATACCCAATTGGCGGTGGGTAGATATTATGAACTTGGAATCGGACTAACAAGCCAATGACCCACTCCAAATTCCAATCGGTTTGACTGATCAACTACCCAATCTGACTCTGGTTTGCCAACCGGCTAGCAACCCAGTCTGACTTCCTACCGGTTTGACCGGTCAATGATCCAGTCTAGCTTTGACTTCTTACAAGTTTGACCGATTAATGATCTTGTCTGACTCCAGCTTCCAATCGGTTTGATTGGCCAACAATTCAAATTAGCCGGCTGCCTGCATAGCTGATCAGCGATCCAAATCAATGTCCAACTAGTTTGACGGGTTAACAACCCAATCCGGCATAAAAAAACTAAAATGAAAATAGATGGGTAAAAATAATTATTAGTTCCATTTATTTCTCTTTACAAGTTACGAGGCCTTAAGAGGTTGGCACACAACAAAAGAAGCCAACGAAAAAAAGAGATATATGGTAATCAACCACAGCGGAATCCCAGATAAGTGCGCCACCAAGAAAAAAGCCCAAATAAGAGACTAGGCTATACTCGGCAAGTAATAAAGCATGGCCTCCAAGAACAGCACGTCAGGAATCAGAATAGGGGCTCGCCACAAAAGAAGGCAGGAATCTAGAGGGAGCCAAGGGGTAAGGAAAGCCTCACCCTATGATGAGGAGGGAATAGCCTTGAAACCAAAAACCTGCCACCAACCCTACCAGCAGTAGGACAAAATTACAGAGACATCTATTCTCGAGGAGCCCCAAGTCCATTCAAAAGGCACGCCGCCACTCAAGGCGAAGGCAGAGTTAAAGGAAAGCCTCGTCTCGCTTAGAAACGATAGCAGGCATGGCTCGGGAATAGGCACAAAAATAGGTGACCAAAGCAAACCATAAGTGTGCTCTAGGAGGATGTCATCAAACATCAGGGGAAAGCCCCCACTGGTACTGGCAGTCAGAGACCCAAGTCTCATGGTGACTTCAGGTTCTCACACCACTTCATTGATAGAGGCAGAATGTGATATAAGGGGCACAGTGAACCTTCCATTTATAGCACACAAAGGAATCAAAGTGCCATTAAACGCCAAAGATCTCCCATCCCAGTAAATCTATAGAAAATCAAGGATGTATGAGAATCACGTCAGAAATAGTAAACGAATGAATCTGAGAACAGCCTAGGGAAGGAGCAGAAGGAAAAAAATGACATATCACATCCCATCATGAACATGTCGGGGGTTGAAAATTTAAACCTCCCGACATGGGGGGCTAGTGATGGGGATGGAAGAAATGGGAGGGGTAAGTGTAAAGATGACGGGCTTAGTGACAGACCCAAGAGGTGTCTAGCCTATAGACCTAGAGGCCAATCAACGCTTCCGTTGACCGAAGACAATGCTTCAGCTAGCCAAACAACCCAAGACGGCTATGGCCCAAGCCGGCTACGACCTAATCCGGACGGTCCACAACATCATTCCCGCACACTGAAGATCACCTACCTTAATCGGCTAGAACCCCGAATATTTTTCAGGTCACAATCTCTTGAAATGACAACTCCCAACTCTGGCAACTTCTAACTCAGCATATCTCTCGTAATGAAAACCCTGATATTTGTCATGTATAGCGTCTCCCCAAGGAAGAAAGGAATCCCATTCGACTGATCACGATTGTTTTAATCGACACTCGCAATTCTTACGCTAGCCCACCAAATTTGTACAAGGCAACTGGCAATCAATCTTATCACCAAAGTAAGGTTGAGTTGGCCCAGAGGCTATAAAAAGCCCTTAAGATAGACTCCAAGGGCATGCTAGCATCGTTACCTATATTGATGCTAATAGCAGCCCTCAGACACTGCTTTCATAGAGCACTTAAGAGCCCACGCTCTACTCGCAAAACCTTGTGAGAATTCCTTCGTAATTCACGCCTCCACGATATCAAAGTCGCTCTCTATTAGTGCACCACTATCAAAACCGCTGCATGTCGAGCACAATCTTCGAGTTAGATTCAAAAAACTCCTTCGCATTATCACTAGTGTACTTTTATTCCCGCATCTTTTATCTTCCAAGGAAAATTATTAATTTGAGTGTCAAAAGATATATTGGGAAGTGAGTCCCGTCAATTATTTGACCTTTCGTTTTTGAGTTATGGTGTGCAGGATTTAGGTCGAAGAGTATGGAGATCGGATTAGTCTCAATTTGACTTGAAGACCCAACGATACCCTAATCTGTCAGTAACCCCGATATATGTCGCATCAAGAGTAGAGACTTATATTTTTGTTATGTGTTATATAAAGGAATTAATATTATATCTAAACTCTATATTTTTTAAGAGTAATATTTTATGGTCATTTTTAACCTACTTAACCACTTATCATGATATAAAAATACTGTCAATTTATTTATTTACATATAAATTCATTATAAAAAAATCATTTCTTAAGAATCATAACATGATAAATTAGGTAAAAAAAAAGTCATTTATATTTATACATGTTATATAATATTTATATAACCAAGGTATGTATAATCATTTATCCTTGCTTTTGTGCTAATTGTTGGGAAAATATAAAGTATAATAAAGTATTGTAATGGTTAAATAATTTAATTATAAAAATTATATCCATATTCATTCAGTCATTAACTTGTGTCAACTTAGTACAGCATGCGTATTACTAGCTGACCAAATGCAAAAATATGAATAGCGGAAAATTCATATATGTTTTTTTTTTCTTTTGAAATAAAATGACTTTTAAATGACAATGTTAATACATAAGAGATATTAATAATAAGTTGTTATATTATTATATCTTAGGTTTGTGAAAACAATAATTATCTTAAATAGTTTTTAATCATATGTAAAACAGTTAGAGATATCTTATACTAGATCAGATCAAAATTAATAATCAATAAATCGAGTCGAGCTGAATAAAAACCGATCAACCGGGTTTAAAAGCCTTAATTATGCCCATCAATGAGCCGAACTGGATAGGTTCGGGTTAGTCAATAGTATTTTTTTATTTTTAGTATATTTATTGTAAATTTATGTTTATATAAAAAATATCTAAAAAATATTATAAAACATTATAAAAGTGTATATTTTAATAAAGAATTTTTATATAAAAAATATTTATTACATAAAAATATTATTTATTGAAATAATTTTTTAAACTTAATTTTTATTTCAAATAAAATATATATTTAGAAAAAAACTACAATCTCGGCTGGGTTAACTCAAATATAATACTTTCACCTATGATGATATCTGATCCAAAAAATTAATCAAATTTAATTTTATAATTATGTTGGTCTATAATATTTTTATATATTAATCAAACTTTATAAAATTTTAGATTGGTTAGATGGGGTTGGTTGAACAGTTTAATTTTGATCAGATCTATTTTAAATATACCTAATTTTTAATATTACTTCTAAATTAGAGTCTAATACAAGTGATTAAATTATTGATTCATTGATAAATTTATTGTCACCAAAACTAATTAATAATTTTATTTGTTTTCAAACTCTATTTTGTTATATCTTTCTAATAAGATATTGGATTTGACATTAAAATATTATTTTTATAATTTTGTAAATAAGTTAAATCCTAATCATTAAATCATTCTAAATCTTCCTTTTCATGCGCCACAGCGACTCTTATTCCTTCAGATATTAATCCACAGATACTTATTTTTCCATATAAATAGATTCAATATAATTATATTTTTAATTTTTTAAAATATTAGCATATATTAAATATAAATTTAAATACAAAAAAATAAACAATTATTTAAAATGTTATTTTAAAATTTTAAATATTACCTATTAAATTTTAAAAGTTAAGAAAGGACAACAGATACTCCGACGTGTTCACGTATTGTAGAATGTGAAATGCACCATGCACTGAGAGGCCCGTTTCAGTTTTTGGCACCTCATATTCACATTTTTCTTGGGTATTGAAACGATTATTCTCCCTCATGATCACATGTTTTCTCCTATTCATAAAATTACACTCACCTCATCAGGCAAAATGAGAGGTGCTACAACGCAGATATATATGGCATCTCGTCTGATGCCATATAATAATCGTTGGATTCTTATCCTACATCATTCATTAATTCTTTTATTTTAAATAAAAAATATTTTTTATTATTTTTTAATAACAAAAAATGATGGACGTTAAATAAAGATATGATAGTTATTGTACAGGAACGTACATACACTACATAGATACACGTCGCAGTGCTCCTGCTCTCCTCTTCACACACTGTCCTTGTTTCTTGTAGTCCCCTATATATATATATATATAGCAAGCTGGCTAGCCAGCCATTAGTTCCATATATACAACTCCTCCTATCCTTATGGCCAAACCTAGGTCCTCATTCATGTGTATGCTTCTTTTGTTGGTCATTTCGTCTGAAGGAAGGAGACTCGGACCGAGAAATAACCTAAACAACACCACGTGAGGCTATGTCGCAGCATCTGAACCACGATATGGGAAAGACATTGAGGCAAGAAGCATGGAAGACATTAAAATATCAAAGCATTGTAAGGAGGGAGCTAAGACTATGGAAGATGCATCGGTCGATGCTTTTTGGCCGACATCGCTGGGCCGTAGTCCCGGTGGTGGTAATTAGTCGATTGTGGGCAGTAAACTCGCCGTGATCGATAATGCTAGCTGTGTTATATCAGTTTGGTCTTGCGCATTTCTCTCTTATTTTCCTGTGTTGTCTCATACACATGCATGCTTGCTTCGATCACATTGTACTCGGTAAGTATTAATAATCATTCGCGTTTAGTAACTAAAAATGAATCCATTATTACTAGTTTTTATAGTTTGAATGATATTTTATACACCAAATAGGAAACATTTGAGCATGATATCTACAAGTAGTTTTTGTAGTTTGAATGATTTTTTATGCACCAAATCGGAAACATTTGAGCAATGATATCTATGAGTTTCAGGGGTTGCGTTTCACCCTTGAAAGGGCAGCCCTTCGTTTAGGGGTAGTATGTGTTTTTATATTTAAAAAAACTATTATGATTTTTCAAAGTAAAGTACATGAATGGTTAAGTTTACATCCAACGACCACAGAATCAGAGAAAAGCACTACCTGTGGAGTCGTCGGGATAAACAATTTTGGCCGAGAGATGATAATCATTTAAAAGTAAGTCAATATCCAATCACTTCATCCAATTTAATTTAATTTAATTTGTAAGCATAAATTGCGATATTCCTTGTTAAATTAAGTCCCAAACCTGGAAATTAAGAAGTCCAATTAGAATGTGAGGATCTGCATTGACATAACGTCAACCAACAATAGGGAGGTAGATCCGAGGCACGGTGTCCAGCACGAAATGTTCATCACAGGTTTAACAAAGCCCTCGTTCTCATCGGGATGCCATTTCCCATTTATTAAGACATAAGACTATTACTATTATCATTGATATTAAACCCCTTATATCTTTAATAAAATATAATTGGTTGGGGTGACTAGTTTAGTCATTCATATAGCAGCGAGTAGATGATTGTAATTAGGATAAAATGAGGCCTCTGCATCCATTGATAAAATTCAAAAAAGGCAATGGTGACGGTTGGAATGTGGTGATAGTCACATTCTTTCAACTTGGGTAAACGGAGGTGGTGATGGGCAAATGTGGAGGGGGATTTGGATAAGGCATTTTGCGGAGGAGGAAACACCGGGTGGTTAGTGTAGGTAGTTTTGTTAAAATGAGGCAATTCTTTTTCGCCGGTGAAGCTTGTATCTATTATCGTGTGGCGCCACCTTCAAAGGTGCTAAAATAAAATTTATATGACATAGGTTTAAGGGACCGAGGTGTTGAATATCACCTCGGTTGTTTTACTGAAACACAGAGAAGACAACAGAATAGAACAGAGGAGTTCCGGCGAGGGAGGAAGAAAATCAGACTAAGGGGGAAGAAGTTGAAGACAGGAGAGGAGAATAATCCTTCTTACCTTCTGTATTCCCACTAGGCCCATTTAAGGGACTCAGATTCACACGTAATAAACAGAAATTGTGAATAATGGAATCACATGGCACAGAAACAGAATGAGAAAAACAAAATTTCACATGTGGGTGTGTGCGTTAACAACGACAGTGCAAAATTAATAAAAATTCCTAAACTTGGAGGGAAGTCGGATTTGGCGGGAGCTGCGACGTGTGTCTGCTGGGCGAAGTGAAGCTGCGGTTGTAACTGTTGTATCAGTGGCCTCATCTTCTAATTTATCTAAAATATGCATGCAGTAAAATAGCTGTGTTATATCATCCTGCGCATTTCTCTTTTATTTTCCCGTGTTGTCTCATACGCATGCATGCTTGCTTCAATCACATTGTACTCGGTAAGTATTTAATCATTCGTTTAGTAACCGAAAATTACTAGTTTTTATAGTTTGAATGATATTTTATACACCAAATAGGAAACATTTGAGCAATGATATCTATGAGTAGTTTTTATAATTTGAATGATTTTTAATGCACCAAATCGGAAACATTTGAGCAATGATATCTATGAGTTTCAGGGATTGCGTTTCACTCTTGAAAGTGCAGCCCTTCGTTTAGGGTAGTATGTGTTTTTTATATTTAAAAAAACTATTATGATTTTTCAAAGTAAAGAATATGAATGGTTAAATTTACATCCAACGACCACAGAATCAGAGTAAAGCACTATCTGTGGAGTCGTCGTGATAAACAATTTTGGCCGAGAGATGATAATCATTTAAAAGTAAGTCAATATCCAATCACTTCATCCAATTTAATTTAATTTAATTTGTAAGCATAAATTGCGATATTCCTTGTTAAATTAAGTCCCAAACCTGGAAATTAAGAAGTCCAATTAAAATGTGAGGATCTGCATTGACATAACGTCAGAGGCATGTAAATTAAACCCCATTTATTAAGACATAAGACTATTACTATTATCATTGATATTAAACCCCATTTAATATTATCATTCATATAGCACATAATTGTAAAATGAGGCCTCTATTTAAAATTAAAAACCAAAATGACTTAGCTTTTTAAAAGACAAAGTTGTGAGGGGGATTTCTGTAATTTATACGACATTTTTGTAAATTGAGGCCTCTATCAGACACATCTCAAGTGTTAAAATAAAATTTATACGACATATGAGCATCTCTCAGACACTTATCAGGTGTCTATATTTTACCATGAACATATGTATGTGTCTCTCGAATACGCATTGGGAATGACCAATTTGCTTAAAATACGTACGAGTGCCAATTGGGTATCCTTTAGGTGCATCATTTCTATCCAAAATATGCATGTGTGCACGCCAGGTGTCGATTGTATCAAACTAATATGGCCTGATCAAAATATTAACTTTGATCTAAATCTTCACTTAATTTTAATAATTTTCTTATATTAATTTAATTAATTATAATTTAAAATTATAATTTAAAATTCATATATTACATATTTGATTAGCTATAATGGCATGAAGTTGATTTTGAGGGATGTACCATATAACCCGAATATCCAGTTCAATCTCATTTTGGTCATTAAGCTTAATGACAAAGGATTTTGTAATACTTTCTACGATGGTTTATGAAAACTTACTAGAGGTTCAATAATGATGATGTGTATGAAAAAACTACCTAATTTGTACGTGTTGCAAGCATTAGTCTCAAGTAGATACATTAATATAGCTAAGAGTGATGAGTCAATCAACTTATGGCCCAAACGGCTTAATCACATGAGCGAGAAATGACTCAATTATTCAGCAATTAAGAATTTGCTTCAAAAGTGAAGAAGATGAAGTGAGGACATATCGTTATTGATGGTCAAAAACAACCGAGAGTTTCATTATATGAAAACTTATCAATGAAGAAGATAAATCTCTTTAAACTCGTGTATACCAACAAATGTGATTTTACCAAGGTAAAGACTTTCAGCAACCCACTTTATTTCATAGCATTTGTTAATAAATGCTTCAAAAAATTATGGGTTTGTCCATTAAAGACGAATGATCAAACACTTGATATCTTTAGATAATTTCATGCTTTTGTTGAATGGAAAACAAGGAAGAAACTAAAGTACACATCGATGACAACAGAGAGAGTATATTGGACCATTTGACCCATATTATCATTCACACAAGATACGATACTATAAGGCTCTACCAAAGACATCACAATTGTATGATATTGCTAAGAGGATGAATCGAATATTGATTGAGAGAATTCAGTTTATACTTTGAGGCAAAGATCTTTGATTTGTTTTGGGGAAAAGTTTTGAACGCCGTGACTCATATTATCATCCTTTCTCCTAGAGGTTCTCTAAATGGTGATATAATCTATAATGTATGATTCGAAAGGGAGGTTTCTTATGATTATTTGTACGTATTTCGGTACAAGTTCTTTGTCCATATTCCTAAAAATAAGAGGTCCAAGCTTGATGAAAAAACAAGACAATACATTTTTCTTAGTTATGAGAAAGATAAATTTGGCTATCGATTTTATGATCCGGTAAAAAAAAAAAGCTTATAATATCTAGAGATGTGGTGTTTGTTGAATTTGAGACTATCAAGAATATCAATAAAGCAAAGAAGGTGATCTCCTATGACAATAATTGCCTTTGCAATATGGATCTCATACCTTTGACACAGATACCAATTTAAGTTGACGAAGATACTTAGGGTGATTATGAAGGTGACAAATACTATGATATTTTGACATTCAATCAAGTGGATGATGATGTTATTGATGGGACTCATGATGATATTCATCATGATACACCCAAGCCTATACTGATAATCCCATTCCGACAATCAATAAGAGATTGATGACTTTTCATATACCTATTGATCAATGAGTATATATTATTTACCAATGACAAAGTCCAAATATTTCGATGAAGTTTTAGAGGATGATCATAAGATGGAGTGGATGGTATTATATAAGATGAGAGGAAGTATTTGTATGAGAATCATATCTTTGAGCTCATTAAATTGCCTAAGGGCAAGAAAGCATTAAAAAACAAGTGGATTTTTCATTTGAAATTTGTAAAGAACAACTCTCAACCAAGGTATAAGATCAAACTAGTTATAAAGGGGTTTGACCAAAAAAAGAATATTGATTTTGAGGAGATATTTCCTCTCGTTGTGAAGATGTCATCTACTAAAGTTGTTCTTGGACTAACCATGAGCCTTAATCTAGAAGTTGAACAATTATATGCACACGACGTTCATCCATGATGATCTTGAGGAGGAAATTAATGCAAAGTAACCAAAAAGAATTTTGAATTTAAGGGATGAACATCTTGTATGTTGCTTGATGAAGAGAATTAGCAGGATAAAATAAGCCCCTAGACAATGGCACATGAAGTTCAAATCAATAATGGTGGAGCAAGGTTATAGTAAAACTAAGTTAGATCATTGCATTTTTGTATAAAAGTGCTCAAAAGAGGACTTTGTCATCTTCTTACTTTATATGAACGTCATACTTATAGAAAGGTGAAATGCCTTCCAAATTAATGAGTTAAATTGGAAAGTCTTTTGCTATGAAGGACTTTGGGTTGATAAACCAAATTCTTGGTATAATTTTTTTTTTTACCATTAAAAAGTGAAGAAACTTTGGATATCTAAAGAAAGTTATATTAGAAAGATGTTACAATGCTTTAACATAAAAATGTCCAATGAAGAGCACTCCAATTGTCAATTATTTCAATATAAGAACTCAGAAAAAATCTTTCTACAGGGGATAAGAAGGCCAATATGATACATGTTCCTTATTTTGAAACTATTTGGAGTTTGATATATATAATGATGTGTATGAGAGTGGACATTACTATTATAGTTAGAATCATTAGTCAAATTCTTTTTAATCATGGAAAGGAATATGGCCCACAATCAAATGGATACTAAAGTTTCTTCAGGGTATTTTTAAGGTGTGTGTCCACTTTGGCAATGGTTAGTCGTTTTTGTCGGGTTCTTAGATGATGACATGGCGCACGAGATAACCATGAAAAGTATACTTAAAGATATTTAGTTATATTTATGGGAGAGGCTATGTCTTGATAGTCAAGACTAAAAATATATTGTGCTCTCTACCATCGAAATTGAATTCATTATAGTGGCAGAAGCAATCAATGAAATGTTGTGGATGAGGAAGTTTATTTCAAAATTTGTTTTCAAATAAGAATAATGTGTTCTTTTGTGATAATCAAGACTTTATTCACATTTATAGAACTCTTCATTTTATTCTTGAACGAATTGATATACAATATCATTAAATGAGGAATGCCATTGATTTAAAATTGCTTACGGTCAATAAAGTCAAGATTAATAATAATGGGTTAGCCATGATGACTAAAACGGTGTAAAAGGAAAAACTTAAAATATGCTAAGAGATAGACATGACGGTGATGTGCCCCATAATGTCGTAAGGAAAAATTTGTTGGGTCACTTTCTTATGAGTTTTACATTCATTATACATATGATTTTTTTTATATCTAGAGTTATCAAGTAGGATCGCATAATATTCACTCGAAGCTCACTCAACTGTAATGGTTCGTTGAATGTTTGCATGAGACCTGTTCAAGTGAAATACATTTTTGTAGGCCAAATAAGCACCGCTTATGCAAACACAAGAGCCCCACGTGTATAGGTCAACAGAATGAGTGTCGCATATGCAGACTCAAAGGGCACACATGCATGACACATACTAATTTTGTGTTCATCATGTATGCCTGATTGGCACACCTGTAATGCCTAATTTTTATTTATTAAATTATAGCATCATTAGTATAATTTTATATTAAGTTAGAAATAACTATATAATAAAAATTGATGAGAAATTTGATTTAGAAATCAGCTCAACACATGAAGAAAGCCTAACTCATGCTCTTTTATGTCTGATGTAGAAATAGCATGCCTGATGTACATCTCTATGGCGCCCCCTGCATTAGTGGAAAATTGATAGTACTTAATGTGTGCCTGTATAATGCTTATTTGTATTTTAGGCAAATTTAATGATACCTAATGTGCATCTATATAGTGCTTATGTACAATTTATACAAAATATTAGCGCCTGAGTTGAACTTGATGTGGTGCTTATGCACAGTTGAGCCAATATGGGTGCGCTTAATGTGAGCTATTCAACATTCTTTTGCCCATTGATTATATAAGGCTTGTGTGCATATTGTTTGGCCATTTTATAGAAAAAAGAGAAAAAAGAGAGAAGAAAGAGAGGGAGAAGAGGAGAGAGAAAGAGAAAAAAAATGATTTCAAAGATTTATTTTATCAGATCTGTTAGATTAGAAGGTTAAAGTCAATATTCTAATCTTATTTTTTAGTCTATTTTTTGAATCATTTAATTTTATTCACATTTGTTGTTTGATATGTATGCATGTGGGATTTTTGCTTTTCCATTATGAATATTATTATATGTATATGATTTTTATTGAAAGTTTTAAGTTTTTTTATTAAAAGATTTAGGTGTTTGTTCATTTTTTATATAATAAATGAATATTTTGATATAATATATCTATATTTGAAAATATTTACAGAGAAAGGTCACAAACTTATAGATTTAGACCTTTTATGTGATAGTCCGTATATGCGTTTTGGACTAAAGTCCATTTTGATATTTGATTTAATATTTATACTTTCTCATATAGTAAAAAATTTTATATTTATACTTTTTATAGAGTAAAAAATTTTATACTTTTTCTATAGAGAAAAAAATTTTAAACATTTTGTTATAGAGTCTATCGTTTGTTATTTTCTTTGACAATTATTATAAGAAATTGAATGAAATAATATTTAAACACATTTGAAAATTGTACTTATCCCCACGGGTGGCAAAAAATTGACGTTTGACTCTATCTATAGGAAAATATTATAGACGGTCCACCTACAAATATAAATGGTATTTTAGTTTAAAATTATTAAAAATATATTTAATCATTTCTCAAAATTATGTTTTTAATCAATGGTTCCAAAATTTTAGTATATTTTAAAATTGTAGAATTTTTACTTGCATATTATTGGATATTTTAGAATATTATGCCTTTGGATATTTGCAAATTTTGGACACGATGTTTGAATTTATCTAACTTAACATAATTAGGCTTTTTTTATTAGATTTTTTTAAACTTTTAAGCCTTTGAAGTTACTATTAAATGGATATTTAGTATTTAGATATTCGGATAATTTCATATATTTGGATTATTTGATATTTCTATACGGATTACAAATTTTACATATGAAATCATTTTTGAAAGTCCGACATATTTGGACATTTGATATAGTAAATTTTGAATGCATTTTACTGTCTTTTGTTTTTTCTTATTGTTTTATTAGACATACTTTATTAATATTTATGTACTAATATTTATTGAGATTTGGCTCATAATTTATCCTATTATATAACCTTTTAAAATTAAAAGACAATTGGATTTCCTTGCAGGACTCAAGACTGAGAAACTAGAAGACTTTTGTTATTTTTTTATTATCTAGATGTATATTAAATTCTTTTGAGGATTATGTTGAGATTTTATTAAATCAATATAACTATGGTATATATTATTGAGAGATTCTTTTATTAGCATAGATATTTGTGCATATTTTACGTTATTATTGATGAATTTTTGGTAAATGTTTTTTCTTATGATAAGTTTGTATCAAGTTTCAAAACTTAATAGGTCAAATTAATTATTATTCATAAAATTAAAATTCAAAATAAATTCAACAATAAACATTATGTCCTAAAATTTGGGTGTGACAAACCATATATTACGACCTGACAAATTAAAACCCGCACAGAATTTTATCGAACAAATGTCCTGACAAAATAAATATGATTTACTCTACAAACAATCATAAGGAAATAACCAAATAATACAATAACTCAATCATATATTATAAGAAATCCAACAGTATTAGAATATACTAATCCAAGGCCTAAACTCGGTAGATCCAATAATCAAAATATAACCGATATAGATCCAACAATAACAAGGTGGTATAATGCTCACTGAAATATACGATACTACATCAGATCTCGTTTATACTATTTCAATACATCCAAACCCTCTATTCTGAAAGAATAAAATAAAAAATGTAAGTCTAAATTTTAGCAAGTATCATATAGGTTTATAGATATAATAACAATGTGCTCGATAAATCAGAAGGAGGGTCCACAAACAGATTTCAAAACCGATAATAATATAAATTAGATGTTCGATTATTTTATAAAATCTTCATTCAAATACCAGACAAACAAGATGGGTCAACTATAAATAGAACTCAACATTTCCTACTAATGGAAAGAGAGCAAAGTCTCCTCGTCAGATGAGGTGCCACGGATGCAACACTACGCTACAAAGATGGTGGTTAATAATAGATAGCTATAGATAGGCCTCGCCACAGATACGACGATTAATAATAGATAGCCACAGATAGAGCTTTGCCACAAAGACGGTTGTTAATAGCCACAAATAGGACTTTGCTACAGGAATAGCAGTTAATAATAGATAGTCATAGATAGAGTCTCATCACAGAGACGGTGGTTAATAACAAATAGCCATAAATAGAGTCTCATCATAGAGACAATGGTTGATAATAGATAGTCATAGATAGGGCATCACCATAAAGACGACAGTTAATAATAGATAACCATAGATAGGCAATCAAATTAGATATCCAATTGAATTGGATGTTCCATCAAATTGAATGCCCAAACAAATCTTGTTAGGGTCTTTTTTGTGGTTGATATATTTCATGATCATATTTAGTTATGTGTCGATATTGTGTTATATTCATCGAAGTGTTGTATTAACTTATTTTTGTGGTTGTCCGTTCTTAGGTTCCAGGGGCATTGCACCTGCCATGCGCTCGCCATCCTCTTGAGCCCCGATTCCAGAAGCCCGCGCTTGCCGTGTGCTCCGCCTTCTTGCTCGAGCCCCGATGGGGTTTTCTCTTGAAACCCTAGGTGCGCTCGTCGCGTGCTCGATAGTCATTAATTTTAAATGCTTTTTTAGCTTTTTATAAATTGTCTCCTTCTTTCAGTTGCCTTAACTCTTATGCATTTTGGAGCGCCCCCTTTAAGAGAAAACAAGCTTCTACTTCATTAATATTGCTCCATTTGAGAAAATCAAAATTATAGCATTGTGTTTCATGTACTAATAGGTTGTCTCACTACCTTCTCTTTACCGATTCAACACTCCTACCCTTTTACCTTCATCAGCGATGTGGGTATTGTGAAGAAGGAGATCCGGTGGTATTTGACAATTTAATTGGTTCGAGAGAGAAGATTAACGTGAAGATCGGAAGGCGTTTGATTCCGTTGTCGCGAACAAATCTAAGGAGTTCCTTTGTAGGGATCACAAGACGGGAGTAAGTCGGCTAGATTGGCGTATCTGTACCATCCGATCTGTAAGTTGATTTTAATAGTGGATATCTTCTCTGGCCATTGAAACCCGGAATATTTTTCTTGATTATTATAGGTATTAAGTTTTTCTTTCGTCACCGAAAGATTGTCTCTTTTTACTATTACTTATTATCATATTTGTTTTATGCATATTATTGTTATTGTCATTTAGATATAAATATTCTTTATGTGTATCGAATATTTAATTTTATACTATTTTTGCTAATCTTTCACGAGGTTGAAACTTTGTTGTAAAATTTGGAATGAAACGGTCATTTCAATTGGTATCAGAGACTCACCTCGATTTGCGACCCTGATCTAGATGCATACTAGTCAATCACTGTCTATTCCTTCTTACTTTGATGGGAGCAATTATACCTATTGAAAAGTTCGTATGAGAGTTTTTCTCAAATCGATAAATGAGCGCGTGTGGGCATGCACTCAAACTAGGTAGACCCCACCTAAAAGTACTATGGGTGATGAACCAAAAGTTTTATCCTTATAGAGAAAAGAAAAGCTTGATTCGTGCAATTGGAATAGTAAAGGGTTACATGTTATTTTTATGACCATATCCCCTAAAGAATTTAAACGCAACTCTATTGTGAGACCCCAAAGGATGCGTGAGATATTCTTGAAATCGCTCATGAAGGCACCAAACTTGTCAAAAACTCAAAATTATGAATTCTTATGACTAGATTTGAATAAACCCGAATCAAAAATGGTGAAACATTCGATGAATTCTATACTCAATTAAATGATATTGTAAACTCCTCATTTAATTTAGGAGAACGAATTACTGAATATAAAATAGTTAGAAAAGTTCTTCGATCTCTCCCTGAGAAATTTAGACCAAAATTTATAATGATTGAAGAAAGTAAAGACCTTGATAAAATAAAGATCGAAGAACTTATAAGATCTCTTCAAACTTATGAGCACACTTCCACAGTCAATGAAGAATAAATTGATTGCTCTAAAATCCATTAGAGAAGAGAGAAATCGTGACTCGATGAGAAGTTGAATAGCGATGAAGATTTTACCTTATTTGTTCAAAATTTTAAAAAATTTTTGAAGAAAAATAAATTTTTATCTGACACACTAAGTGTGGATTTAAAAAGTTCTCTTAAACCTGATAAGAAAGATCGATGTGAAATTAAAGAATACAAATAAAAAAATATCCAATGAGTTCAATGCCATGAGTGTAAAAGTTTTGGTTAGTATCGTGTGAATGGCCAAATCTTAAACGCCAACAAGGTCAAACTTTAAAAGTTAATGCAACCTTGAGCAATGACGAAGAAGAAGATGTTGAAAGATGCACTGAAGATGGCCCTGTCAAACACATGACTTTTATGACCTCGATATGTGGAGTTGATGAATGTTTGGAAGAAAACATTATTCTATCAAATGACTATGAGAACAAGTTTGGGGCTAAATTGTATGACCTTTAGGATGCTTATGATAAATTGTTTAAGGAATGCCTTCCAGATCAAAAAAACTAACGTGTCCTTAAAGTCTAAATTGACAAAGTTGGAAAATGAGAAATTAGCACTTAAATCCGACTTAGATACAAAAGTTCAAGAAGTTAAAAAATTGAAAAACTCTTTTACTAAAAAAAATCATGACTCTTGAATCTGATCTTGAGACTACTCGCAATGATTTGAAATAATTCTTAAATGGGTCAAAATAATTGGACAATATGCTCGGTTTGGAAAAAATCAAAGGAAATAAAATTGGGTTGGGTTACTCAGAAAATTCCTTAAATGCAAATGTTAAATTTAAAACTGTATTTGTCTGACCTACTTCCATATCAAGACAAAGCAGCATTTTTGTCTGGCCGTATTGACCAATCATGAGAGTTTCCCCCAAGAATTTGGTCAATTTTCAAAACGTTAGGAAGCAATCGTATAGTTTGGATGTCATGACTAAATATGTACTAACATGTCATGGGTGTGATATTATTGGCCATATTTGCCCCTATTGCCCGAAACGGTCGTGAAAAAATCATTTTCGGCAAAATCCAAAAGTAGAGCTTCTCATTCATTGCATCAACCGTCTAAATGATTAAGTATTAAATTTAAGCAATACTATACAACGTGGTAAGAAAATATGGATCAAAAAGAGTGAGCTCCATTACTCTTTGGTCATTCGTGACAAAAAGGAGGAATAGTTTTTATTTTAGGGGCAGATAGGGGGAGTAGTTCTTGTTTTTTGGGGGAGGTTATCCTTGTTAGGGGGAGTTCTTTTATGGTTAATTATGATTGTTTCTTTATTTGTCCCCTGCTATTATATTCTTACTATGTTTGTCTAGGAATAGCAGTTTCTTCCCTGGCGCACAGCAGCTCGGCAGCTTCCATAAATTTTACACTTCATTTTGTATTATATCTGTTTGTACTAACCATGATTGACCAAGTACCACAACTATCATATCAGCCCGACAGCTACAGTCTTGGCACATAGTTCTCGTATCTTAGCTCACTTACTTTTTGTATTATTTTTATTTCTTACTAGGTGTAGATATTTATATACACAGATTCTATTTCGGTGGTATCTGAACCCGTGCTTATTTTATATTTTTTTACTTTATGTGTTTTGTCCAAGAATTGCCAAAGGGGGAGATTGTTAGGGTCATTTTTATGATTGACATATTCCGTGATCATGTTTAGTCATGTGTCAATGTTGTGTTGTATTCATAAAAGTATTGCATCAACTTATTTTCATGGCTATATGTTCTTGGGTTCCAAGGGCACCGCACATGCCATGCGCTTGCCATTTGCTTGAGCCCCGATTCTAGTAGCCCCGCACCTACCATGCGCTCGCCATTCGCTCAAGCTCTGATTCCAGAAACCCCGCGCCTGCTGTGCACTTGCCATCCACTTAAGCCTCGATTCTAGAAGCCCCACGCCTGCCATGCGCTCACCTTGTCGCTCGAACCCCGATAGGGTTTTCTCTTGAAACCCTTGGTGTGCTCGTTGCGCGCTCGAGCCAAGTTTGAGCACCGCGGCAACGGTCATTAATTTTAAAAACTTTTTTCAAGCTATTTATAAATTTCTTCATTCTTTCAGTTGCCCTAATTCTTGCTTATATATTTTGGAGTGCCCCCTTTGAGAGAAAACAAGCTTCTACTCCATTATTATTACTCCATTTGAGAAAACTAAAATTATATCATTTTGTTTCATGTTCTAATGGGTTTTCTCACCACATTCTCTTTACCGATTCAACACTCCTACCATTTTACCTTCGTTGGCGACGTGGGTATTGTGAAGAAGGGGATCCGGTGGTATTTGGCAATTCAAGTGGTTCAAGAGAGAATATTAACGTGAAGATCGGAAGGCATCCGGTTCCGTTGCCGTGGGCAAATCCAAGGAGTTCCTTGGTAGAGATAACAAGACGGGAATAAGTCGGTTAGGTTAGCGCGTCTGTACTACCCGATATGTATGTTAATTTTCATAGTGGATATCTTCTCCGATCGTTGAAGCCTGGAGAGTTTTTCTCAATTACATGGGTATCGAGTTTTTTTTCGTCACTAAAAGATTGTCTCTTTTTACTATTGCTTATTGTTGTATTTGTTTTATGCATATTATTGTTCCTGGCATCTAAATATAAATATTCTTTACATGTATTGAATATTTAATTTTGTATTACTTTCGCAAATCTTTCACGGGGTCAAAACTTTGTTGTAAAATTTGGGATGAAACGGTCCTTTCAAATCTGATACCCAATTGAATTGGATGCCTTATCAAATTAGATGCTCAATTGAATCGGATGCCCTATCAAACCGTAATTTGGGACAAAATAGAATAGCTAAATAATCAGATCGCATGCACAACATATCAAAAACTTGATTAGCATCATAAACAGTTAGCTCAAAGTCTGGATCAAAACATACATTTAAAGTCAACTGTATGAGATACGTCAAATCCCCTATCGTATAAATAGACTCATATACGAGCATATACACAGTCCAAACGTTTTTTGGAGTTCCATAAAATAATTAAAACTCTCTAAAATCATAGAATTCAAACAAAACTCCTAAATCGACAGGTAAATTATATGTGCATGTATAGAGTAAACAAATAAGGCGTCTAAAAATAACATGCATGTAAATGAAATATCTAAACAGTAGTCAAAACATATTAAATGCTAAATCAGACCAAAGATAGAGGTTATAAATACTTGCCTTGATTTTATACGAAGCAGGTCTAACAAAAAGATACTCCAAAATACCTAAATTGAGCTTTCTCTCTCCTCATTGTGCACGTCCTTCCTCTCTCTCCTGCCGTGCCTCCTTCATGCGCTTCTCTTCCTCACCAGTGCCTCTTCCAACCTTCTCATCTTCTTTTCTTCTTCTTTCTCCTTTGTGTGCGGCCCCCTTCTCTTTCTCTCCCTGCCCTGCACATGCCTTTGATTTCCCCTTAGCCGACAACGATTCCAACACGGGCGACTGTAGCAATGGCGGTATATGCAAACACTGCAGATAACCTCCTCTTCTCCTGCTCCTTCCATTCACCCTCTCTCAGCCTCCTCTTCTCTTCTCTCCATCACACCTCATTTACCCATTCACTATTCAACCGATTTTCTCCAAAATCGATACATTTAAACACAAAATCGGTATCAATAAAGAGAAAGAAACGATTTAATTGTCTTGATTTTCAAATATATCCTCCACCGATAGCGGCAATAGCGGAGGCTCCTTTATATGACTCATGATTTCCTTCCTCCACTCACACCACTGCATAAATTGAGAGTAACTAGTGGAGAGGGCTTCATCGGCTCCCATCTTCGACATTGATTCCTTTGGCCGGCAATCGCGGCAGCTCCTTGAGCTGCCTTCCCTCTCTCTCTTCTCTTCTTTCTTTTTCTTCCTCCTCTCCTTTCTGCTTGACGCCACACCACCTTCCCATTTATTTTATTTCTATTTCTTTTTTAAATTATTATTATTATTATATTTTATGTTTTCCTTTTCCTTTATAATCCAATTTAGCCCTAATCAAATAAAAATTTGGGATATTACATTTTTTTATTTTTATAAAAATTTTGTTTTCGAAATTTACGCAACTCAAACCTCAAATAAAAGAAATATTCTCTTGAACTTTATCTTCATATTTTCAAGTCACTTCTTTAATCGGAGGATTCCTCGACGGTATTATGGCCAATAAAATCATTTTATTCCTCAACATTTAATTTCTTCTATCAATTAAGATCTCAACATAAAACACTTAGTGTCAATCAATAATAACTTCGATCCGAGAACATGAGAAAGATTATACACATATTTCCTTATACCAATCACATAGGATATATTACGTTCATCCATCAAACTCAGAAATGGGGCTAATTTGTAGGCCACCTCTTCGATCTACCAAAAACATAAAAGATTCCAATGAACCTTATTTTCAAATTACCCTTCGGCCCCAAAACTCAAAATTTTTCCCTTCAAGATACATTCAGAAATATCTAACCATTCACATCAAACCTCAAATCGGATTACAAGTCTGATCTTCTATTTCAAATCTCAAATCAAATCCTTTAACTTCCGATCATGCCCACACGCTTCTATGGTGCAACTCTTGATTAATCATTTGCCCAGATCATAATCAAAAACCTCAAAATTTGAATACCTTGCAATTTCCTTATCTTGATAAGATGTCGATGACCAATCTTAAGAATGACATTCTGATTGACAAGTGATGAGCCAACTTCATCAGCTTTTCTATCATCATCTAAATTGCCATCAAATTTCTCACTGTTTGAGGCACAACCAAAATTAAATCTCCAAGGCTTCTTCTTCTCACTCCCACATCGCCTCCTCAAGTGGAAGATCCTTCAAAAGCATTCTAGCCAATTGGATTATCTTGTTCTTTAGTATCTGATTCTTTCTATTTCAAAATCTGAACTAAAATTTCAACATACTTTTTTGGTAACTCTAACTTCAATCAATCGGTCTCTAATAGTCTTAATCTTCTTTGACAGATCATTAATGATATCGGGGTCCACCACGCTTCCAATGCCATATAGAATTTTAGCTTGATAACCAACATCTTATGCAAACTTTTCAAAATCTTTGGCACCATTTCAAAATCTCTTATCAGTTTTCCAAAGTACCTTATCTGTTGGATGATAACATATCTGACCATCAGATGATTGCGGTTTATATTTATCCAACCTGTCATGAATCCCCTCTAACCATAGCAACTTCTTTAGATTGTCATGGGTAAGGCAAATTGATATGCCATTCTTCAACTAAAACTTGACAGAAACTTCGATCTCCCCCTTGAAATGATATTCACACTTACGGGACTTTACTTATGACATATCAATGATCAACTTGTCATCAAACTCTCTTTCCACTCCGTTGGTTGAAAAATCATCGACATTTTCTTCGAACATGGACCAATCCAGCTCAGTTATGGCTACTGATGACCTCACCTATTCCCAAGCTTTTATCTGATCAGTCGAGACTCTGATGAGAGAATTCGCGAAACCACACCTCTTCTCTAGCCTCTTCTCAAACACATATTGGGAAAGCACTTTATACAGTAGGTTCAAGGTTTCCTACTTAATCATATCCAGTTTCATGATGGCTCATCCAAAATGGGCTCTAACTTTGATCTTCTCAAGGACTTCTTCCATAGATAGGAGCTTGATTTGAAATTCAATCCTTGCAGCAATGAAAAGTAATTTCTTTGGCCCAATCTTCCCAATGGCATCTTCAACATGGCACTTTCGTGCAAAATCCTCCAAACTACACCACATGTCAAATTTTCTATTAGATTTTTTCTTTATAATGCACCCGACTTTGTTGAATCCATACATACTTAGATCTTTCTTAAGAGTATCATCGAACGCTACCAATCTTTCTGATCCATCAAGGATTGAAAAAATTGGCACGACGACAATCTATTCCTTGAGAAGTCTTCAACAAATTTCTCATCGTAACCAACAAGATCCAAGAAACTTCATATCCCCGAGACCTTAGTTGGTCCTTTCCAATTTGCCACGGCCTCCATCCTCTATCCTTGGAAGGTGGTACATATTCAATTCCCAAACAATACATGCATAAACCCATCGATCCATCTTTCTTCACCAAAAAGTACTAAAACAACCCACGTTAAGACACTTGGTTAAATAAAACCTTTCTCCAATAGATTTTATAATTACTATTTTAATTCCTTTAACTCAGACGGGACCACGGAGCCTTCGAAGTAGGCACAAATCCAAGCACAACATCGATAGTAGATTCGATCTTTCGATCTAGAGACAGTCCAGACAAATCCTCTAAAAAATACATCCACAGATTCACAAATGACTCACTGTTCTCAATGGTTACAAAATGACTTTTGGATGTGACCATATATGTCAAATAAGCTTGATATCCATCTCTCAGTAGATAACTCGCATGTAATATCAAGATTAACTTTGAAATTTTCTTATTGATTCTTCCTTAGAACTCATGCCCCCACAATATAGAATATAGAGGACTCATACCCCACAATACAAAACAAAACGGTCTTACCAAAATAATCTTCCACGACTGAGGAACCAGCACAGTATTACAACCTATAACAGAAAATGCTCTGTCTAGAACAATCTAACTCCTATCTAGATGTTTAGGATCTAGATGTTTGGAATTTGTGTAATCCTTTGACAAATGGCCTATTTGACTGCAATTGAAGCAAACTCCACTTTGATGAAAACAAACTCGTCCCGTGTGATTCTCCGATAGACTTGCAGGTTGAACTCATAAATTGAAACCTCGAAGAGGAAAACTCTACTTCCTCTGACTTTCCCTTATCCCATCCTTTGGAGAATAAATGAGTCCACCATTCGAACTCTGACTCCAATACTTTAATTTTTTTGGAAAGAATTTTTCTAGAGCTACTCCTATTGGATCAATAAAATCTGGTCCAACTCCTCACCATGAGTTCATAATCGAAACAATACCAACTACTTTTGAATTGAATCTTAAAGTCCTCAAATACCATCCTACTTTAATAGATCTTTCATATTCTTCAACATCTTCATGAATGTAGCCTTAGGAGGCCGAACATCATACTCTTCGTCCATGGATTCTTCAATAATAAAGGATTTGCAAAGACAATCATCCACCCGATTACAGCAACGAGTACGAATAGATGACCCTTGAGTCTCCCTCTCACTTTATCGTAGCTTCATATCCCTACACAAATTGTATTATTGTTACCAACAAAATCAGACCTGCACTCCTTTATCCTTTCTTGTTGAGAAGAGAAACAAGTGGACTTAGCATGAGCTTCTTTATCTTTGTCTGTGATTTTTAATCTTGATGAGTCTTCTTTCTTTCACTTGAACACAACGACCATTCCCAATTTATCATTTGAGGAAACCATTAGGGTTTGCTAAGTAAGAAAAATAAACTTCCACAAAATTATGGGTTTGCACTATATATATGTACTCCTTCAATATGCATCTTGAAAGACATTCCAAGTTATCTCTTCATTCTCCTCGCCCAAGATAAGACATTGGAAGTCTCACCATCGGCTTGCTTTTCATTACTTCCGCTCCACCGTCTACCTTTCCATCGATCAAAATCTTCTTCTATCCCGTAGGATTTTAGACCGGCCTACTCCATTACCTACCTCTTTGTCGGCCAAAACCTTATTCTATCTCATGAGATTTTGGACCGGCCTAACCCAAGACCGCCATTTCTCCTCCAAAGTCATAAAACCCATCAAAGCCTCCACATAACTATAGAAGCCAAACAAAATCCTTGTTTTGCCGCTATATCAATCCGTCCAAACATTCAATCAATTATATACCCAAAATGACCCAAGACACCTCTCCTTATAACTTTTTTGTGATATCATTTCTATTACATCCAAAAATTTAGTAAGTCTAATTAATTATTATTTATAACATTAAAATTTCAAATAAATTTAACAATAAATATTAATTTCTAAAATTTGGGTGTGATAAACCACATATATAAGATCAAAAAAATCAAAACTCACATAAGATCTCATCAGATAACTATCTTAACAAAATAAATACGACCTACTCTATAAATATTCGTAAGAAAAATAACCAAACAATACAACAACTCAATCACATATTATAAGAAATCTAATAGTATTAGAATATAATAAAAGGCATAAACTTATCCGATCTAATAACCAAAATATAACCCATATAGATCCAACGATAATAGAGTGGCATAATGCTCATATAAATATATGATATTGTATCAGATCTCATTCATACTCATTCAAAATATCCAAGTCCTCTACTCTAAAGGGATAAAATAGAAAATATAAGTCTAAAATTTAGCAAGTATCATATAGGTTTATAGATATAATAATAATGTACTTGATAAATCAAGAGTGTCCACAAATAGATTTCAAAACCGATAATGAATATAAATTAGATGTCTGATTATCTTATAAAATCTCCATTCAAATATTGAACAAATAGGATGGGTCAACTATAACCAAAATTCAATTTAATTGAATGCCCTATCAAATTGGATGTCCAAAATTCAAACAAAACCTGCGCTTCTCCTCCTCACCCGCAAATCTTCCTTCCTTCTCCTCTCCTATTCTCCTTCTTTCTCCTCTGCACGCGGTCCCCTTCTCTCTCTCCCTGCCCTGCGCGCGCCTCTAATTTCTCCTTCGTTGACAACAATTTTAGCACAAATGATAGTAACAATGACAGTACACGCAAGCACCGTCAATAGCCTCCTCTTCTCCTGCTTCTACCATTCACCCTCTCTTAGCCTCCTCTCTCCTCTCTCTCTCCACCGAACCTCATTTACCATTCACCATTCGGTCAATTTTTTTCAAAATCGGTACATGTAAATACAAAATCGATATCAATAAAGAGAAATAAATGATTTACTTGCCTTGATTTTTAGATATATCCTTTGGTGACGGCAACAATGGCGGCGGCTCCTCTGTACGGCTCTCGATTTCCTTCCTCCACTTAGACAACTGTATAAATTGGAGGGTAACTAGTAAAGAAGGCTTCGTCGGCTTCCATCTCTTATGCAGATTCCTTTGGCCGACAGTCGCGGCAACTCCTCACGTTGCCTTTCCTGTCTCTTTTTTCTTCTCTCTTTCTTTTCCTCCTCTCCTTTCTGCTTGATGCCGCACCGCCTTCCTATTAATTTTATTTCTCTTTTGTTATTTTTTAATAATAATAATAATAATAATAATAATAATAATTATTATTATTATTATTATTATTATTATATTTTCTATTCTCCTTTTTCTTTATAATCCAATTTAATCCTAATCAAATAAAAATTTGGGATATTATATTTTTGTTTAAGCAAGTCATTAAATTATTTATTTAGGCGTGAGACAGGATAGCTTGTTTTGGTTTTGTGTTCGCTGTACGAGCTTCATGGCTATTATATTGTTTTGGTTTTGGGTTTTATTCAGGTTTGACTCGACAATTTGGGTTGTTTGGGTTTTGTCCTGTTTAAAAGAAAAAGAAAAAAATTTATGCAAATTTATTATTTATTTAAGTTTCTGCCCCGGCTAGGGCCGTGGCAACACTTGTATAAATTCAACTATTTACCTTTAATGTTTAAACGCTATATTTAGGTATAAAATCTTGTGCAATTTTCCTATCATTTATCATATGACTTTGTAATCTTCGGACAGCTAACTTAAAAGAGAAAGTGAATAAACAACGAGAAGACTCTTGTCATCTTTTTTGGCTTTGATATTTATTTTGACATTCACCACGCATTGGCTCATTATCTTCCATTGTTGATGTAGATATTTTACCGGTAGCCTTTTTTGTTTTCTTCTCTTATTATATATGTCTCAACTTATCAAATATTATAATAATATCAAAATGTGTGTTTATGGTCAATCTATTTTATTCGTCCCTCCATCATTGTCATTTAGATTCTGATTCCCAAACGTTGGGCTTGGGAAAAAAGTCTCCTGCCTCTATAAACCAGACTCCGCACAACACAAACAACAAACAAGAGGTCAAGGTCCTGAGGATTTCTCCCACCGAGGCCGCTTCGACGCTTAAGTCAACAAATTCCCGCAATAAACGAAAATGGCGCACGCTAGGGAGGGGCGCGGAGGAATGCTGTGAAAGCATAAGAGATGCTTGTGTGGTGATATGGAGAATGCAGTGAGCAGGTAGTGGAAGGCCCGGCTTCCTTGGTGCACCGCAGCGGGTGGCTAACTTTTTCGTGATCTGAGAATATGCTGGGATGGAGAGCAAGCTAGCTATCGCCGAAGAAAGTGGGGTGATAAATCTCGTGTGATCGATTAGAGAAGAGGGGAGCCGTAGAGTATGATTTATCGCTTTGAATTCTAGATTTTCAAGGAAAAGGGGCGTAAATACGCTCCCCTTGGACTTTTGGCCGCCAAAACGCCCATCTGGCTATTGTCACTGCTAGGGAATTCCTTGTCGTGGCTGGTAACCGCTAGCGTTGTCGACCACGCCGATTTTCCCCGAGCGGGATTTGTCACACTGCAGACGGGCAAATGGTGCCGTTGGCGCGCTCCACCCACTCTATAAGCCTTCCATATATGTGCTCCTGCAACGATTTAAACGCATGTGTTTCGTTGTCTTCCGCCAAAGCATGGGTAAGATCTCATCGACTCTCGGTGGCTTTTAGATCTCTTCGGGCCGCGGCTTGCTTTTTTTCACGGGGCCGTGACATGGGACCAACACTAGCCCCCACGCAAGCACGCCAAAGGTCGGGCCCGCATGTCAGGCTATTTCCGCAGCCTCATATCCTTCCTCGTGCCGCGCCATCTTTTGTTGTTTCGAGCTCGTCCCTCCGCAGAGCCAAGGTAGGGCAGGGCGCCGCCATGACCAACACTTCGCCAGGGCGATCAACTCAACCACGGCCTCCGCAAGCTTCCCAAAGACCGGATTGCCGCGGCGGATGAGAGGATGGCTTGCGCCTTGCCCATAAATAGGAGGGGTATCCAAGCGATTGAGTTCATATAAAAGTCGGAAGGCAATGTGAAGATTCTCGCTCTCCCGCTACTTGACGGGCGTCCGAGAAGGAGTTGGATGGTCCAGTTGCATCAAACTCTTCGGGTGGAGACCATTGTAATCCCGCAACTTGCCTTCTTTGCTAACGAGGGTGGCTCACCATTCTCGCATCGCCGTGCGCTCCTTTCCGGTTGTGGCCTGGCGGGCTTGAGCGGATCTCTGGAGGATCCTCAGGGTACCTTCACTGTAAGGTGAAGGCTTTCGCATGGGATCACCTCTCATGGTCACGCCGTGGCGCTAACCACGGAAGGACCGCGAGGTCAGCCCTCCGTGGAAACCTCGTGCTTCTCGGACCCTATGGATTGGACCCTTTAAACCTAGTGGATGCCCGGGCCTCCAAACCAAAAGGATTGCCGAAATCTAATGAATCACGTTCATTCGCACGACAGGGAGCATTTTGAGTCTTCTTTCGTCTTTCTCACAACCTTATTGTCAGAGATCTTATACTTTGTAAGAAAGCATTGATTAATAAAAGAAGTAGCCTCTTTTTGCCTTCAATTTTCATCTTGTCTCAGGCGCATTCAAAGCGTTTTGCCCCGAGGACCCGTGGTGGTCTTCGCGAGAGCTCGAGGAGTTTCTCAAATGCCATCACTCGGGGGTGGCCACCGCATTTAATTTCTTTGAGACGCCTCCTAAACGCGCGAGGTCTCGTGAGCCTCCCACGTGGAGAATCTTCATTGGCCATGCCTTAAACGCCCTTTCAGGAGAAAACTCGCCTATTTAAACAATTTTTCCCGAACTCGGCACTCCTTTGCGCTTGCACGTTTATTATTTTTTAAAATGCGAAATCAATGGAAGACACCTCTAACGACTGAACGCTCTTCCCACGAGTCCGGTCACGCTCCCGTGTCTTGAGGAGCCGACACCTCGTGGGGGCTCGCCCGGCCCATGGCTGGGTCCTTCTAGTCGGGAGTGCCTTCGGGTTTTGAGAGGGTCCCGCTGCCGGGGGAGGCTGCGGCTAAGGTGGAGTGGTTGAGGGCCCGCCGCACATTTGGAGAGCGCTTGGGCCTCGGAGGCTCTGTGGCCATCGGTTGGTGCCAATGTGGGGCGCACATATTGGCCCCTGAAGAAGATCGAGCAACTCATGAGGTTGAGGTCGCTGGCCGCGAGCGGAAGTGATCACTCGCCTTATCGACGCCGATGTGGATTGAAGTAGAGATCGAACACTCAAGAAACGACACGAGGCTGAAGTCGCCGAGTCATGTCGGAGCCGAGGATGAGGCTTTAAATTACTTACTTCGACGCTGTTAGACTTTGCCAAGATCACCACCGGGAGGACCTGTGCTTCCGTGTGGGGGTTCTAGATTTCGCAACTCGCCCGTAACTCGTGAATTGGTGGATTACCATGTCCAAAGCTCTTCTACCGCCACCGGGACCATTAGATTCTTGCCATTGTCGTGTTTCTTCTCCTTTATTTGTAACCGTTGTAATGTAATTTGTTGATATAATAAAAGTCCGGTTTTTCGCACCGCTTTTCTCGCCGAATTTTTTACTTTATTTTCCGGTTTGACTATCGTGCACTTCTTTGGGCTGCATTGAGCCTTCATTTAATCAAAGATTCGCCAGCGGTCAAGAGACGCTACCGTTGGCCTGGTGTCTAGCCATTATTGCGAACGATTTCGATGAAGCCACCACGTGTCCAAATTTAGGCGGCGCTAAGCTGTTTTTTCCGCCTTTGGCTTGGTGTTGCCTCTTTAAACCAATCGATCGCCGATTTCTTCTCCATGTACTTGGGATTTTCGAGAGATAAATGGCGATAAAGAGGAAAAGCTCTTTTCTTCACATGCTCCAGAGCTGAGGGCATGGTGTTCTCAACCAAATCGGTGATCGGCCGGGAACATTTGCCCTCGTAGTCGATTATGGTCTTCCCGCGAATGCTCCGACACGCATCGGATCAAACTCATAACCACCACTCGAGGGGGCTTCGCTTATCCGCCATAAAATCTGACGCGGTGGTAGATACCGAGTCCCGATGGTTTTCTTATGGGTATCCTTGTTATTTTTGCCTCCTTCACGGCTCACTTTTGATGCCAAGGCAGCAAGGATAATCTTCCGCTCACCGCCTTCGATGTCGCCCAAAAAGGCAGCTTGGAAGGAGCGCTTCTTTTGGCAGGAGCCCCGACTGATCCGAGGGTGTGGGGCCCGATTTTGAGTACTTGTGAGAAGCCAACTCCCGAGGACGTCGCAGTCCGAGAAGCTACTAGCCGCTATCAAGTCCAAGAGGAGAAGTTCTTGAATACTACCTCATTTTCGATTGGGGAACTCCTGACAGCGAGACTGTAAGGAAGGTCCCGGAGATACGGCCGCTCCTCCGCCACCTGTGAGACCGAGGAGGAAAGTCGTTGTTGGAATCGTCGGGCGGGCGACGGGAGGACGAGGCTTCAAGAGGCTAAGGGAAGCCAAAGGGACCTTTGAGAAGGTTCGGCCCTTCACCATGGTGGGAATGAAGAGATCCGCGAGCGCGGTTGTGGGGAAACCGCCAACCATCGTTTTGTCGCGGGCTAGCCGCCACGAGGTGCGAGGTGGAGTCTCTACCCGCCGTAATCCACCCACTTATGCGGAGGCGACGGATGATGTTCATTCTTGAGGGCCAGGGCCGTTTGCTTTTGCAAAAGCCAAAGATCGAGGCCATGGGACTTGTGGACAGCCATCCTTGTGGAGCCCATTTCGCTGTGCTCTCAAGATCTCGGCCACGCCTACGGAGGACGGCCGCTCCCGCCGCTGATCCGATATGAAGCCGCGAAGGGAAAGCGGACGCCCTCGTGGCAAGATTATATTGTTTTGGCTGAGCCGAGCCCCAGGAGAGGCTCTTTCAGCGATCTGTATCTCCCCTTTGATCGCCCCGCCCATTTTCCATCTCGGCCTTTCTTTTTGGTTACATGCTTTGGTCGTGCTTTTTTGGGTTTATTTGGACCCTTTTGACCGTTATGTCCGTTTAGAAAGAAAGTCTCTCAAGGAGGAGAATGGGCGCCGCGCCTGGTAGAGTGGCGCCGAAGCTCTACTTGTCGCCTGAGGCCCGCGTCACTAGGGTCGGCGGTGATATGGTTGGCCGGGACTCCTGGCCGAAGCGTGACAGTGATGGTGGCTCGATATTGGGACGGCATTCGCTTGTGTCGCAGATCGCCTCCTCGCGCTCCTCACATCCCCGAGGGCCCTCCATCCAGGGAATGCCGGGATAGAAGAGGCGTCCCTTCGAAGACTTTCCCCGAGGAACGGGTCCGCCGAGCCTTCCCGATTAGTCTCTGGCCGGTGTTGGTTTTTAGATTGTCGTTTGTCTTTGTAAAATGTTTGTTCTCCCATATGAATGAGAATCGCTTTTTCTACTTCGCATCTATGCTTCTTCTATCGTGGAGTGTTGCTTGCTATCTCTTTTTGCTTTCATTTGATTACGCTCATGCTCTACGTTGGGCCTTTGAGCCATCACATAAGGCCCTATCCAGCGCCTTCATGGGTGCTCTTCCTTCGTAAGAGGATGTCATCACAACGCTGCTTGGGGGCTCGAATGAAGCGAAGGAAAGCCCCCGGAGTCGCAACGAGGGTCGAAGACAGTGCCACGGTGAATCGGACTCTGGTTTTTGGCGCAGATGATTACGCGGGAGGTGCGCGCCCCTTCTGCTATAATCACCAAGTTGAGATCCTAGCCCACGACCAATCGAGGGTGCTTCTTCGTTGAGTACGCACGCCCGTGATTCTTGCCCCAGAGCGGGGACTCAGGAAGATATTTTGACCGCACGGATCGGGCGCCTTTTGGATGGACCACGGGTTCTTGTTATATAGCCGTCTAGCACGGGCTTGGTCTCTCGGGTGGCCGGGCTGGGCCTTTGATGGAGCCATACGCGTAAGGCCATCCTAAGGCCATCCGTGTGAGGATGGGGTCCTGGACGGCTAAAGGTGCAAGGACCGGGTTTTACTGACGGATGCTTGTCCTCCCGACTTAGGCGCCTCAGGTCGCTTGATTTAAGAATGCAATGCATGTCATCAACTCACACAAATGAATATGCAGATGATTATGTTAATCAAAGATAAAGTCATGTCCACATATTATGAGACACTTTTGAGTCGGCGTTGCATTTATAAAAAGGTCAAGTCCGCGAATTTAGTTTGTACGCCTCCGACAAGCGAGGATTGCGAGACGAGGAACGCCCCTCCCAACCGGGAGAGTTTGCCTAGTTCGCGAGCCTTCTACGCTCCGAAGGACTAGATCTCCAACTTTGCCTTTACTCGCTTGTTGTTAGATGAAGCCGACTTGCACTTCTAACCAGGCCGCGGTTTGTAGTCGTAGAAAAGAACTTCCGAGGGCAGGTCCAAACTTTGCCTTTGTTCGTTGTTGGATGGGTCAAGCATTCGATCCAAGCAGTTTTGCATTCCATCTCTACGGCACTACAGCCTCACCCAAAGCAAAGGTTCAAGGGTGTCTCCTTTATTGGCTCTTCTCAGCTTGTTCGATACTTTACCATAGCACCGACGGTAGCTCTTCGCCAGTGAGCCCCGTCTTCCAACTGGTTTTTAATCCATGACCGTCCGCTTGCTTCGAGGGTGCGCCACGACGTGTGTATCACCCTTGATGCGAAGGTCACTAGTACTTGTAAATGAATCGGGTTCCCGATCGATCACTATGACCTCGGGATCCCAAAGCGCAAACGATGCCTTGACGAGGAACTCCGCCGCATTTTGCCCGTGATCTTGGCGAGAGGGACGGCTTCCACCCATTCAGAAAGTAGTCAATGCCAACGATCAAGAATTTCTTTTGTTCATTGGTAGGGGTCCAAGATGTCAACATTGTGCAAACGGCCATGGGGATTGAGTTATGCGTTCATGTTTCATGGAGCAATCACACACTTTCGGACACCATATCTTCATGGTGGGCCAAGAGAACCCTACCGCATGACGTTGAAAGGCTTTCCGCCGATGTGCGAGCCGCAAGACAGCCGTCGTGCACTTCCGCCAACATTTCTCCGGCGTGAGGCACCTGAGAGAGGGGTGGAGTATCTCGCTTGTATAGCCTCTCATTCAGACCGTGTACCATCCCGCCGTCTTCTTGATTCGCTTCATTGATGTCGCTTGTAGGGTTCGCCCATGTATGGTGTCATCCAGTTTGTCTGTGTTAACCCGTAGAATTTGTCTTTAAGGCCAACGCTAGGTGCTCAGACTTCCCTTTGCGAGCACTCTATCAAGTTTCGTATCCGATCTCGGGATATGCCGATCTCAAAACGACAAACTGTGGATCGGACAGTAAAATTCACAAGATGTGGGTTCGAGGCCAAAGTTCCTTTCACCCGACACCACGAAGTCGAGTCACTACGCACGACCAACGACCGCACGGAACACTCTTCCTTACGTGAGGCTCGCGAGAAATTGAGTAACGGAGTAGACGATTCCATATCGTTAGCACGAAACCAGCTCCATGTAGACGATCCGCTTCACGCCTGTGGTCCACGCAGTGGATTTAACTTCCCGACTTTAAAGTCCATTTTAGACATTTTCCTTTAAAATGGTCGGAACTCCGTGTCGAATTCTAGCTCGACGTACCATTTAACTAGCCGGTGACGCCTTCGCTTTTACAGATCGATTGTCCTCACAAAATGATTTTGAAATAGGGTATTTCCGCGCCGCATGACAAAGCGCCATCTTTCGGGCCACAAGGATAACGCTACCAACACCCGGCTCACGTAGTACATCGCCTTCGTGCTCCGCAACTATGTGGCCAAGTAGATGTAGAGAACTTTCCCTTCGCTGTGAGCTTAAGAGCATGAGAGGTATTCCTTGAGGCTTTGTCACATTCTTCACCCACTTGAACCTCGCGATTTGGTGCCCCTTAGCGCCCTTGAAGAAGGGCCAATATACCGACTTGGCTAGGAACCGCGAGAGATCGCTATCCGCCCGGTTAATCCGGACTTCTTTTATTGTCCGCGGAGGGTTCTGTTAAGTATGGCATTGATCTTCTCCTGGATTGGTACTGGGACACGAGAATAGGAACTTCCTGCAGGTCACTCCGAACGCGCACTTGATATGAGCTTCATTCCGCCGCCGAGATTCAAAAATGATTTGGTGGTTCGCGAGCCACAAGTATGTCGTCGACGACACTCCACGTTCTGGTCCAATCGATCTTCGAACATTTTGTTTAGGTCGCGCCGGCATTCGCAGACCAAAGGGCATCAATAAACGCCCCTTGATAAGATTTTTAGAATGCATCCATGAAGAGGAGTTCATGCCCGATGTGGAGTCCAAAGCTTTCAATCCCTGGAAGCGGAAAGTCCTTTGGGGCAGCCTTGTTCACGCCCCGTGAAGTCGACATATCCGCCACTTACCGTCTTTTTCACCAAAGACGACATTGGACAGCCACTTAGATCGACTTTCCGATGAATCCCGCATCCGTGAGCCTCTTCACTTCTTTCCCGAACCAACTTTCGACGGAGTGGTTCCTCCGTTTCTAATGGATCAAGGCCCAACTTCAGGACTATGATCGGGTATGTGACCCTGCAAACAATGAAGCCCTAAGGAAGGTAATTTAAAGTAGGAATGAACTAAGGGTTCCGGATACGTTGTAGCGAGGTTTCGCCTCCCGAGATCAATTCAGCAGCATATGATCCGGAAATTGTCCTTCTCCATTTTTGTATCTCCAATGAACGCCTGTGGGGTTAGAAATTTCACCTTCAAAAAGGGATAAAAAATCGAAAGGTCTACCTAATATGGCATTGTAGACGGATGGAAGGTCAACGACGAGTGAACGCCACTTCCCGGCCACGGAGCGCGGGTGGGTTCCTACGGTGACTTTAGCCGGACTATCCATCAGACGGGATGTCCAAATAAAAGCCTCTTCATTCGCTTTAGTCCAAGTTTAAGGAACGCAGTTGAGATACAAGAAATTTTGTGAACTTTCATTATCAATGAAGACCCGCTTTAATTGGTAGTCATCACCATACCATGAAACGAGGGCCGATTGATGGGAGAGATTACATGAGTATGTCGTCAAAGCATAAATAATGACATCATTTCTAACTCTATCTTTGCCCGCTTGTTGATAGAAGTTTGGATAAAATGGTCACTAAGAATAAATGTGGACCACGCCGGCCGCCGTGGGCTCTCGATTGTTAATTAGAAAAATAGTGTAATTGATTTCTATAATTTAAAGCACTGCAATATTCATTGATTCGCCACTTAAGAATCATCCCGGACAAAGGATGAATATCGCTCGTGAGGGGCCGAGAGCCTCTGAAATAAATTAGCCGCTTGGGAAGGCCGCAGTCGCTGCCCCTCGTTCTTATGCCCGGGCTTCCGTGATCGGTCCACTATTGATGTACGCCCGGCAATGGTACGGCCTCCCGTGAATATCCGAGGGCGTTGGTGCGATAAGCTTGAAAGTCCCCTAACGCTGTGGTATTAGCTTATTTTGAAATAACTTTCATTTGGCCTTTCGCGAGGTATCTCCTCCTTATTTAATTATTAGATATATCTATTATTGATTAAGATGATATGGGTTTTTTTATCCCTCCAGATCGCATCTTGAATTATCCGCAAGTCCATAAGGGCGATCTATGAGGCTTATTGGAGGAGGGCGGGGTTTCTTATTATTATTATTCGGGCTAATGACGCCGCGATTATTAGCTCGCGGGGGTGGCGATTAGGTATTATTATTTATTTATTTGTTCGCCGGGCGGATTATTATTATCGCGATTATCGAGGTGGATTATTATCTATTAGAGCGAGAATTATTCCGCAAAATGTGGGTAAAATGGACGCCAAGCTCCGGGCTGATTGCTTCGCCTCTGTTATTAAGGGGAACGCCACGGGGCGATGATTATTACTACCTTGTGCTTCGGGTGTTATATGGAGGAACGAGGTGGGAAAGAGACATTATTATACAAGGCCCTGCCCATTATTATTTTGTTTTATTCAAGAAGGGTCGCCCCGTCTCTTAAACCCGACTGCACAACACAAACAACAAACAAGAGGTCAAGGATTATTTCTCCCACCGATTATCGTGAAATTTTCGCAATAAACGAAATTAGGGATTGGAGGAATTAAGAGATTATACGGAGAATAGTATTATTTTCATTAACTTTTATTGAGAAGATGTCGGGCCGGAGAGCAAGCTAGCTATAGTGGGGTGATATTACAGGTGATCGATTAACTTTGTTGTTTGAATAGATTACATACAGGTTTAAGATGTCAAGGAAAAGGATCCTTTAGGCCTTTATTATTATTACTAATCATTTTATTACATATTATAATTACAATCAAACACTTCTCTATCATTTTCCGCCTCTTTTCTTTTCCTATTGGCGAACATTTTCATTCTATTCCATCAATTCTTGCACAAATCAGATCTCTGCAGCCCAATACTAATATTCATATTCGACCAACACTATTCAAACTCATAATTATAGTGGAGCTACACATACCTTTGATTTTATAATTTACCCTTCAATTTAATTTAAGAAATTTTCATAAAAAAATTGGGTGAGCCTTGCTTTACTTGATTATTGTGACTTTGCCTATTGTCGAATCGCCTACTTTCATTTTCAACCAGTGAGGTCAATTTTCAATCGTAGAAAAGATTGGTTCCCGACTTACTTGTGCAGTTTTGGTGTGTCACGGGGCCAACATATATCTCTGGTTCCCGGCGCCACACATTCTCGTCCTCCACGACGGCAGCAGTCAAATACAGCGTCGGGAAGTCCGACAACTCGGACTGTCTTCCCCCTCACCATTTTCACGACATCAACTTTTTTCAGGATATGCGGCGGATGGTAGGGCGGATCCGACACTGACCGCGGGAAGGTTTCAGGGTTGCCGTCGGAATGACGGCCTCCTGAGAGACGGTGGTGGGGCAAAAAAGGTCCAATTTGGTTGGGCAGATTTGTGATCTAGGGTTGCAGACGTGCGAGAATCAATTTGTTAGAAAAGGATGCAGGTCGGACAGTAAAATTAAGAGGAAGAGGATGATGAATGCATACGCATACAACAAAAAAGAAAAGAGAATTGGGAGCATATAATTTATATGAAAACCCATTTTTAAATTTTACAAATTTATTCCATAAAATTTACTACGGAAATTTTGTAAAACCTTTAATTATACAAATCATGTAATAATATCTTATCTATGCACTCTACATACATACATTATAGTGAATGTAACCACCTTCGACTAACTATCGAGTCATATCGACATGTTATAGGCATTTATCAAATTCACTTATTTCCAACATTTTTCAAACAATAATTGCTAGAAACCAAATTAAAAAAATACCAAAAATTAAACTAAAATTGTCACATAAATTTATTATTGACATGTCAATTACCTCTAAAATTGAGATATGCTTTGTGCATGCTTGTGTAAGGGGTTTGCAGAAGTGATATATGTTATACTCCTCCCAATGAAAAAAAAAAATTATATTTAAACGACAGATAAAGTTTAAAATTTAAAAATAAATAATAAAATTTAAATAATAATTTAAATTATTTAATACAATTCCTATTACTCATTCATTCAATATATTGTTTTAACCGTTACGCAAATATGAGAACCTTAATGTATATTTATAACACTATTTTTTACCAGAAAGAGAAGAGAGAGAAAGGTGGCCTTGTGGGCTAGCCGAAAAAGACAGCATTTGCAACGAATAAGGCAATAAGATTGCAACAAGACCGATGCATCAGCGCATGTCTATGGACCAGCATTGATGGTTCATAATTAGTTAGGTGGCCAGGACGATCGCCGATTCAGCAATTAATTTTTAGCGATTATATAAATTATTACGTCTGATTCTTTTTACTGTACTTGTTCATATAATTAAAATTAAATAATATAATCATATCAGGATAATATTATTTAGATAATCACAGTAAAAAATAAATAAATACTATATAATCTTATTTTACAGTTAAAAAACTCAAAAATTGACCAATTTAAAATAACACTCTTCAGTCATTAATTACAAAATTATACAATCAACCGGGTCACATACTTGCTGTCGACGTGGACCCGATCACGTGCTTTTTTTTTTTTTTTTTAAAATTATTTTGTTGTTCTTTAAGACCAACAGGCTATTGGGTTTTTTTTTTTCTTTTTTTCTTTTTCAGATTTTCAGGCTGTCATCTGATTCATTCTTGCCGATCGTCTACCGTTATCCTGAATATGATAAATTTAAGACCAATATATTAATGGGAAGCTATTAAATATTATATTTTGATAAATTTTATTTTCAATTTTAATTAAATTTTAAATTAAATTTATATTATTTTAAGTCATATAATATAATACATGTGTGATGATAAAGCTCTAAAACAGTGCTGATTGTAATTGGATTGTCTAGAATCGTATTGAATATGATCAGAATATATGAGCATTATGGATGAATATTATCATAAAATTAAATTTAATTAAATATTATGTCTATTGGGATTAGAATAATTATTATTAAAAAATAAAAAAATAAAATATAAAATTAAAAATTAAGGTATTTGTATATTTTATAAACATAAAAATAAATTGCATGGGCCATCTGCAGTCGGGAGAAGAAGATTGAAAGGAGAGATGCACGTTTAGTCATCATGGCGGCAGGTTGGCACACAGCAAATACAAATATTGCATTAAACTTTTGAAACGTGGTGGGTTCGATAAATAAATAAATAAATAAATTTTTAATTAATTAATTACTAATTAATTAATTAAATTCTTAATTAGTTAAGTAAAGCATGAAATCGAATAATTAGCGCTCTATATATTTTACTCGTATAGAATCTGCTGCCGTCCGTCACCTTCTTCCTCGTTATCTTCTTCTTCCTTGCATCTCTCTTCCATCATTTATTTATTGATTTGTGGCCGGTTTATTCTTTACTCCCTCAATAATCAAACAAAAGCAATTTTCAATCATAGTTCTCCTCCTTCAACGCATACATTGAACACCGCTTAAGCGCAGAAGCTGGCTACTTACTGTCGGTTTTTTGTTGTCTGGTTTTGCTCTCTTTCCAGTACTGACCCTTCAACATGCGCTTCTTACTGATCTGTACAGCTTATATATGTGATTATTTATTTGTAGTTCTAGCTAGATAAATTAAAAAAATCAAAATCCAGGCATTTCGATTTCTGGGTCTCCAGTAGATTCAACTTTCCCGCTCATCCAAGGTATGAAATTTGAGCTCTCTCTCTCTATCTGTTGTGTGAAATTTGTAGGTTTGGTGAATAACAGAAGCTTGATCTTTGATATTACTATATTATTTTCTTTAATGATATTTCTATATCATTTTGTTTAATGCCCGTCGTCAATTTTTCTATAGGAATTCAGAATTGTTTCTTGGCTGGCCTATTATTTTCCAGGAAAGTGTGAGAGATGAATAGTAGAGCTGGCACGTCTCACCAGCCTATGAAACATCCTCTCCGTCCTCATAGTGTATGCCCTTCCTCTGTAGCTTTCATGAAAAATTTCTATATAGATTTGTCCCGTTTTTGATGGGCAAAATGTTGCTTCGTGGGTCAAAGCTGAAAATCAGTCGTTTTTTATTTTTCATTTTTTTGAAAAGTGGGATTTGTAATTTGATCCGAAAGGTGGTCTTTTTTCTCTTTCGGTCGTCGGATTAATCTGGCTATTTAATGCCATTAATCCTCAATTCGAAAATTTTGGTATAATCTTGTAGTTACTGCAGATTCTTGAGAAAAAGATACTAATTTTCTAGTTGTGTAGTAGAAAAAGGTAGAACATCTTCATTCCATCCAACTCTCAATCAGCTTTAAAAAAAAAAAATCTGATAAGAATAAACTTTCTTTTATTACGAATTTCTGGCTTTTATTTATGAAATTTGTATTCAAACTCCGCAATTTCACAGGTGCAGAAGATGGAGGTGCAGGGAAGAAGGTCAATGGACACCGATAAAACAAGAAACAAGTGCGGCCGATCAAGCAGAGAAAAAAAATTGGCCTTATTGCAAGACGTATGCTAATTATCATCAAATAGTATTTTTTCAAATCCTCTTTATATTATTCGAATTGTTCTTAAAAAATTGTTGGATGTTTGAAATAACAGGTTGATAAGTTGAAGAAGAAGCTTCGTCACGAAGAGAACATTCATAAAGCACTGGAGAGAGCCTTTAACAGACCTCTGGGAGCTCTCCCACGTCTACCTTCTTATCTTCCACCAGATGTTAGTACCGCCGTTGTTCCATAAGCTCTGTCAATCAAATTTTCCTTGATAGGAATTATACGCAGATGATTTCAAATACGTGACTCTTGTTATCTGCAATATTATAATTTAGAAATGAATTTTGGATTGCGGACAATTTGAGGGAAAGAAAGAATGATGGAAAATTTTGTTGTGTCCTGATCATAACTTTCTCTCCTCCTTAAACTTCTGGGATCCAATTTTGTCCTTTGCTTTTGAGAATGATGTGAAAAACCTCGACTGTTCTTCTGAATACAGACTCAAGAGCTTCTTGCTGAAATAGCTATTCTTGAAGAGGAGGTTGTTAGGCTTGAGGAGCAGGTTGTGAATTATAGACAAGGACTCTACCAGGAAGCTATCTACATATCCTCTAAGAGGAAGGAAGAAAACCCCATTGATTTGTGCAAGCAACCTTCAAATAAAACTTCGAAACAGAAGCAACCCAAATCGAGGAATGCTAGTGGATTCAATCTGGCAACTTTATTGGATAATTCTCCTGATAAATCTGCAAAACTTGGGCAATCAAAATTGAGGGGTCTTAATAATGGAGTCAGTCCTGCAATTTTGTTGAACAATTCTCCTCGATCCCTTGCCCAAATGGCTCAAGCCTCATTGGAATTTGTTTCTGGTCAGCCTGATCCTAGTTCAAATGACGCGACAAATGTGGACCTAGTTTTGAAGGAGAGGAAGTCTTCTTTGGATGAGGGAGGAGAAAAAGAGAACCACGCGCATTTCAATTTTGCAAAAGAAAGGCAATCTCCTGGAAAGAAAATTTCCAAAGTCAAAATCCCTGCAAGAAAGCTATCGATCAAACAGGAATCGGCCCAAAACTCTGTGGATTCTCCCAAACGGCAGGTAATGGATTATAACATCAGTCTTATAAAAAAAATGATGTAATTTTGTATTCAAATGAAAATCTACTACTGCTTTTCAGCTAGAGAGCAGCCTAATAAACCAGGAAAGAGCACAAGAGAGCTCTAATTCTTCTGCTGATTGCAAAATTCATGGAGGGGACAGCGAACCAAACAAAATCTCTGAGGATGTATTGAAGTGTTTATGCAGCATTTTCACTAGGCTGAACTTAACAAATGATAAAGTGCCTCAACATTTGATATTACCCTCTTCTTTAGCTTTAGCACCTCGAAAGTGTGACCCAGAAACCGAGTTTCAGGATCCTTACAACTCTGTTGAAGAATTCAGGGAAAGAGACATTGGTTGTTATAAGCATCTCTGCACGATTGATTCTAGCTCAATTGATCTGAAGAAGAAGAGAAATGCTTTGTTCTTGCTTCATAAACTAAAGTAAGTAACTAGGTTTAGCTCATATTACTATAATAAAATTGCTCAATCTTTTGTATTTATTTTGTGTAATTGTGTATCCAGGCTCCTCCTAGGCAAGCTTGCCTCTGTTAGCTTGGAGGGTCTCACCCATCAACATAAGCTGGCGTTCTGGATAAACACTTATAATTCATGCATGCTGAATGTAAGATTTCATCCAAAAATTTTGAAATGGAGAGGCTGTTGTGTTCATTATTATGTGAATTTTTTATACCAAGACTACGATCTTTCAGGCGTTTCTCGAGCATGGAATACCTGAGAGTCCAGAAACAATCATCGAATTGATGGGTGAGGTAAGATTTTGCCATATCATATTAACAGTCCAAATAAGATGATTTCCTTTTTCATTTTCTTTTCCCCTTCTTTACGCAATCTCCTTCATTCTTGTCTATCATTTTGATTTCTTTCTCAACCAATGTACTTGATACGACTAGTGTTTGTTGCCAACTAAAACTCTTAGTTGTAACTATTTTCTTTCAAAAGATTGTAATGAACAATAGTTTTCAGCTACTGATTGATGATGTTGCAGTTCAATTACAATTACTCGGAAGAAAATTTTCTTGAGTAGAATTTTGAATTGTAAAGCTACATAGGTAGGTTAAGAAATCTTGCATGCAAAGGTAGGTCAAGAAATCTTGCATGCAAACTTATTTGCATTATAACCCTAGTTGATCAGATTTCAAAAATGCTTCTTTTGTTTTCATTTTTTTATTTTTGGGTCTCAGGCAACTATAGTAGTATGCGGCCAGTTGTTGAATGCAATTACAATCGAGCATTTTATCTTACGACTGCCATTTTACCTGAAATATGTGAGTTAAACCCATCTTGGTTCCTCTCTGAATTTCCCTTTTACATATTGAAATTTGACTTTTAATTTAGTTTTCCTAATAACGATTGTATTGCTCCTCTATTTTCCTAATAGGCTTGTCCAAAAGCAGCCGCTGCAAAAAATGATGAGTTGGAGGCTTGCAGCATCTTTGGCTTGGAGTGGTCTGAACCGTTGGTTACTTTTGCATTATCCTGTGGAAGTTGGTCCTCCCCTGCTGTAAGCTTCTTGCCAATTTATAAAATCTCCACTCATCTATTTCCGATAATGTTTGCATACATATGGAACATCTTTAGATTCTACTTTATTTCCTTTAAACCGAGACACAGGTCGAAAGTCACTTACGCGACCTTTTGTTGGATTGTTGGTCTACTGTCTTGCCTTATGGAATGAAAAAAGAGGCCTATTAAAAATCAGATAAGAACCATTTTTGGCTGGTTTATTTTGGTTCTTTCAGGTGGTGGTTTGGCTCCCAGGCCACCTGACTTTCTGCAGTCAGATTTGGGTTCATCCATAATAAAAATATCGATCAATATTGGTTGTATTGAGTGATAGTTGTCGTTATTGCACATGCAAGACGGTTTTTTTTTTTTTTTTGGCAAAGAAAAAAAAAGTGTTAGAAGAAAATATCCGTTGATATATCTATTGTATCAGGTGTATTAGTCTCTATATCACCGATATGGTGATTTCCGTTGTTGATATATATTGGTCTGTAATTCATTTCGTGAGTTCACCTTCTTTTTGAAAACTAACCCAACTTAGCCAATGCACATTGTAATTATCGATCAAGTTGTGAGTTCGACCAATTTAATCAACATGTGGTTGGATTGGATAGGTTGGACTCTTGGGTCAGTTCTCGGTCTACTTTTCTAGATCGATCTCTCTCATTGGATTTGTTTATTGTAGTGTTTCATCTCTAACTCAATCAACTAGCCTTTGAGTTTGATTGGGACTCCAAAAATTGCGGTCTACTATTAAAGTTTTCTATATGACATGACACATATTTAATAATTTATTGAAATGATTAAGTATTACAATTTCATATGGTTTTATTATATTTTACTAGAGAAGTTATTTTCTTAATTGATCTAATCTTTGATGGAAAGAATGATATTAATATAATTAAGGTATTGATTCTCTTTTTACCATTTAAATGATAGAATAAACCATCATATATTGTGAATAAAAGAGGTAATTTTTTCTGGATAATATTGAGCGATTTTGATGATTTGATTTAGAGGTTAGTTTTCATAACTTTCCATCTGCATTTTGTTTTTAAATAGATTCAGCCCTCTAGAAAAACTATACACTAAAGTCTCCACGCGCAAAATTTAGCAATTATCATTAGGGAAGAGAGAGATAAGGGTGATAGGAGAGAAATCGATTCAAGGTTTTTGGAGAAAAAAATGCTATGCATGGATTTAAGTATGTTGTTAATATTTCATTATGCATTATTAATTGTGTAATAATATAATAATTCTAACTATCTATGAATGGTATAAACCTCATCAAGCCTTACATTTACTTTGCCTGATGGCGCACATTTTTCCAAATGAAATAGGTGAGGGTTTATACAGCATCTCAAGTTGAAAGTGAGCTGGAAGCAGCAAAGAGAGACTACTTACAAGCTGCAGTGGGCATTTCAAAAACTAAGAAGCTGATAATCCCAAAGCTCTTGGAGTGGTATTTGCTCGACTTTGCCAAAGATTTAGCATCATTGCTCGATTGGGTCTGCCTTCAGTTGCCCGATCAGCTCAGGAAGGATGCACTTAGCTGCATCGAAAGCAAAGGGAAAGAGCCTCTTTCACAGTTATTACAGGTAATGCCATATGATTTCAGTTTTAGATACCTTTTATGTCCATGACAACCTCAATTTTCCTTTTGATTATGTATCATTTTCTCCCTTGAATTCGAGGGTAATTTTGTTGAGCTAATAGTTTTGAGTAGTATACGAGCATAAGTGATCTGTTGAGATACATAAATTTAGGTATGTGAATATTATGTTGAAGCTGGTTTGGGAAAGAATAAATCACCATGGAATTACCATGCTTCCTTTATCTTTTCACTCCTAAGGAACACTCTCATTGGATCGCCTATTTAAAAGATCAAATTATAATATCTATACTATTAGTTTAAATTTAGACATCAGTTATAAACATGTAATACAATAAACAATTTATATTTGCCGTCTATACCAATTAAGTAATATTTTTTAAGAATTAGTTTTTTGATCATTTCTTATAAATACTGTTTTGAAATTCTGAAAAATGGGTAGGTGGTGGTGGCAGTCGTGGATGCAGTAAATCCTATGGGATGGAGGAAGAAAAGAGAAGCAGTAGTGATGAAATTAAAATGGGCTTCTACATGAAAAAAAGGCTAGACAAAGAGACGCAAATATGTCCTTATTACGATCTCTTATATTTTCTCTTTTCTTATTTTCTCATTGGTTTGTTTTTTATTTCCTTCAGTTAGTTGTTATTTGTTAAGTTGCCTTTCTTCAATTAATTCGGTTGCTTTAGTGCTTAATGTATTATAAATGTACTGGTTTTGGAAGGAATGGAATAGAGAAGTAATTTGCCAACTCTCCTGTTTTCTCTTTCCCTTCTGTTCTCTTTGTTTTCCCTTTGTGGTTTCCTCTCTCTCCCTCCGCCACTTTCCTGCTCCTCTCTACAACTCTCCTCTCCCTGTTTCTCCCTGCTCTCTCCCGACCTCGGGCCTTAACACCTCGGCCTCTCTCTTCTACTTGCGTTCCTTTTCCCTAATTGCTTATGTTTTACTCCTTCCCTTTTCCTTACCTCTTCCCTTGTTTTTCTTTCTCTTTCCCTTACTCTCTCTGCATTCTTTCCCTTCTCTTCTGCCAGAACTCCCCTTCAATTCGTCGTCGATCCTCACGAGCAGCCATGAAGCACGCATCAAATGGTGCTCTCATTAGACCAAAGCAGAGGAGATCGAAGAACGGGCTCTCAAAGCGCTCGAAGGGGCCATCGCCGAACTGGCCAACAAGATGAAGGCCCTCCGACGTGCTAATGACAGATTGAGCGACACCATGGCCACCGCGGTTTCCACAATAGTACAACTCCGGTCGTCCTTCACTGAAATCAGCTCGTTCGTCACTGCAATCCGCCAATCACTCTACCGAATCGAGTACAACACTAACCGGTCAGTGGCTTTCTCACCTTCTATGTTTTCTTCCGCCATTACTTCACATCTTCCAGTTCCGATTGCGCCACATCTTCACTTTCCCCAACCTACAAATCCCCAACCTGCAATCCCTTCCTTCACTAGCTCCATACCACCTCAACTCACTATTTGTACTTCCACTGCCACAGAAAAAATTCGGCATTCCCGCTCTACCTACGTCGACTGACTACCCTCACCGACTATACATCCCTATGGTCTTCGACCTCATCATCAATTACGGCTTCCACCCCTGACCATTCTCTCCAGACCGCCATTACCAGTTCTGCCTCCATCAGGGCAACATTCCAGCGAACCTTCACTGAAATTTCTCCCTCCTTGTCCCGCGTCGAGAAACAATTCGTCGAACCACCGTGGCTTCCATACCTTGCTTCATTCTTCTCACATTCAGCTGAAACCCCTGATTCCCAAATTGCTAAGCCACATACTGCCACAACTTTGCCAAATTCCCTTACTCCACACAGCTTTATGCCCGAACGGCTGGTTGAGAACTTAAACCCGATAGATCTGGACTCGGAGGGTGAAGGTGGTCAGATTCTCGTTCCACTTACGGAGGCTGACTCCAATGAGGATGAATTCCCAACAGAACTGTTTCCAGAAACGGTTCTTCATCCACTTCTTGTGTTAGAGGATGAGCACTTGTTACCTTCAACAGTGGATATTTTTAGCACTCAACGTTTGAGAGAAATTGCAAATTCCATGGGTTTTCAGTCTAAGCAAGAGGTATTTCTTGATGTTATGATCCTGACGCCCCTGAGGGTGATTACGAAAAAGGATGAACAGGAAGTAGATATTGAATACACTGACCGACACCTTGCCCCTCTTATGCTTATTCACGGCCAACTCGTGGTAATGCCGCAATCTCAGTGCAGACATGTTGCTCCTCTTATGCATATTCGATGTCTTCTCACCCCTAAACTGCTGAATGGCCCTGTAATTATAACCCATTTTCATTTCAAGAATGAAAGAATCAGGAGTGGAATTGGGATTCATGGGCCTTACTTAGATGTCATCCAAAAGTTACTTCCATTATTGGTGATTTGTCACACGGCAAAACGTGAAGGGGATGAGGAAATAAGAGAAGTTTTCTATGAAGTTGAATCATTGGAGGAAGCTGGAAGACCTAAGGAACGTGTTGCAGTAGCTTGGAACTGTCTTCTAGTGTATGACCCTGCTACCTATTGGAATGAAGATTTGACTGCATCATTTCAATACTTGGAGATCCGTGATTTTGCATATGCTTACCAAACAAGGCTTGCAACTCCATCCATGGTTGCAGAGCAAATAATCTCGGCATTGGAGGATTTTAAGAAAAAAAGAAATTTTGATGATGTTGCTCCTGTCAAATACCAATGCAAACCTTCTGCGTCAGTTCTGCCCTATGTTGGTGTTGCTTGTTTGGGAGCTATTCTGTTTGGGTATCACCTAGGTGTGGTCAATGATGCTCTGGATTACCTATCCAATGATCTTGGTATTTCTGGGAACACTATCTTACAAGGGTGAGTTGTTAGCACATTACTTGCAGGTGTAATTGTGGGTTCATTTACTGGTGGATCATTGGCTGATAAGTTTGGTAGAACAAAGACCTTCCAACTAGATGCAATTCCTCTCGCAATCGGAGCCTTTGTCTGTGCTACCGCACAAAGTGTTCAGATAATGATGATTGGCCTGTTACTTTGTGGCATTGGAATTGGCATATCATCTGCACTAGTGCCATCAGACATCTTTGAGATCTCACCAATCAAATTCGGGTGCACTTGGCTCACAACAGCCTTTTTATTTGCATCGCATTCCCGCCGCATTAGTGGTCGGATTGCCTGGCCTAAAACCTCTATGGTGGAGGACAATGTTTGGTATCATGCGGTAGTTCCATCATTTCTATTGGCACTTGGGATGGTGCTTTGTCAAGAAAGCCTCGGTGGCTTCTCCAAAGAAGGGAAGATTTTGCCGAGAAAGCAAATACAACCATTTTGGAAAGGAAAGAGTTTCTGGAAGTTATGCATGGCTTGAGAGCAGCAGCTCAAGGTTCTTCCGAACAAGAAGCTGGCTGGTTTGACTTATTTAGTAGCCGCTACTGAAAAGTTGTGAGTGTGGGTGCTGCACTTTTCTTGTTCCAACAGCTGGCATGAATAAATGCAGTCATTTACTACTGTAGATCTGTGTTTCACAGTGCTGGAATTGCATCTGATGTTGTAGCCAGTGCCTTAGTAGGAGCGGCAAATGTTTTTGGTACTGCTATTGCATCATCATTGATGGATAAGTAAGGAAGAAAAAGTCTACTGATCACAAGTTTCTCTGGAATGGCTGCTTCAATGTTGCTGCTGTCTTTGTCCTTCACATGGAAGGTTCTGGCACCCTATTCTGGTCCTATTCTGTCCTTGGAACTATTCTATATGTGCTGTCCTTTTCCCTAGGCGCTGGGCCAGTGCCTGCATTCTACTTCCGGAGATTTTTGCCTCTAGAATAAGAGCAAAAACCATTGCTGAGTCTCATCCGGCCCCTCTCTTGATCAACCTTGAGGGCAAGGTTTTTGTAATGGAGAGGGCAATATTATGATCCCTTATATTTTCTCTTTTCTCATTTTTCCTTTGGTTTGTTTTTTATTTCCTTCAGTTAGTTGTTAGTTGTTAAGCTGCCTTTCTCCAACTGATTCGGTTGCTTTTTTTGCTTAATGTATTATAAATGTACTGGTGATAGAAGGAATGGAATAGAGAAGTAATTTGCCAACTTTCCTGTCCTCCCTTTTCTTTCTGTTCTCTTTGTTTTCCTCTGTGGTTTCCCCCTCTCTCCCTCCGCCATTTCCCTACTCCTCTCTGCAACTCTCCTCTCCTTGTTTCTCCCTGCTCTCTCCCTACCTCGGGCCTTAACACCTCGGCCTCTCTCTTCTACTTGCGTTCCTTTTCCCTAATTGCTTCTGTTTTACTCCCTCCATTTTCCTTACCTCTTCCCTTGTTTTTCTCTCTCTTTCCCTCACTCTCTCTGCATTCTTTTCCTTCTCCTCTGCCAGAACTCCCCTTCCCCTTCAATTCGTCGTCGATCCTCATGAGCAGCCATGAAGCACGCATTCTTTTGTTATGACATTGGCGTTTCTTTCACAAATGTTTAACTTAAGCCACTTCTTTTACTTATTGTTGAAATTCAGATAGATAACTTTACATATATGCGGCTAAACGTAATATGTTTTTCGATCTTAGGTTGTAAATTTTGATTTGAGTACCATTCTAGACGGTCCAATAAAAATGCTCTAATTCACTTCATTGGTTTAGTTTAGTTAAATTTAGTTCGGTTTTGTTTTATTGGTTTTGGTTATTATATCCATGCCCATCTACTTATTGTGTCAAAGTCATGAACTACAAGCAATCTTGCTCGCCGCATGTCAAACAATTTTATTGCCTCATGGGCGATCGCTTGCTTTGTCTTCGTCGTATGTAAATCTATTGGTTTAATCGAAATAAGAAAGGACTTCTATAAGTTTATGCGTATAGAGAGGGAATTAATCAACCTTGTTGACAATGAGCAATCCCTCTCTTTGAGGTCGGGTGGTGCTCCGCTTTAGAAATTAATCTGTAAGTTAACATTTTGAGAAATGTTTAGTAATGTTATGATATTTTATTTATTAAAATTAGCAAGTCCAAATAAAAATAAATTAATAAACTAAAGACCATATTAAAAAAAAAAAAAAAACAACTATGGGACCATTTGAGTCTACCACTATAGGCTTTTCCAATGAAATTTAAATTAGAATTGAAAATTTAAAAAAAAAAATCAATTTAAAAGAATAAAATCCCTCAAATTTTAATAGATCGTTTGAAATAGTAATGTATAGATTCTATATCACTCGAGCATGGCACACACCTCCATGGAGCAGCAAAATAGGAGCAATTGCATCGGATTAAGGGAGAGTAAACGTAATCATATAATAATTAAAGTGCCTACTCTTTAAAAAAATAATAATAAATTTAATTTTTTTAATAATAATTGTTTAATATTAATTAAATAATTATATTATTTTTTTAAAAAAATTTTAAAAATTAAATATTTAATATTAATTAAACAGTTATAATTAAAAAGAGTTAAATTAACCCCTCTTTTATAGAAGTAAATGTGACGAATTCATATCATATATGCTACAAACATATATGCTAATAAAATTATTTATTTTTACATAAGTCATTAATATTAATAAAAATATAAGATTTTATATCATTGAATAGTATCTCAATAATATTTAAAAAAAATATTGCCCAAAAATCTTATTAAAACACATTTAACCATCACACATCTATAAATATCAATCTAACACTCACTCGGAAAAATTATAATCCATATCGATGCCTCTTTGTGGAAGATTATATTTTGTAACAACTGTCCCACATCATTTAAATTAAAAGGTAATATCATTTTCACAGATTAAAAATGCTTCCTAATTTATTCAAAGTGCATTTTCAAGGACAAATTTCAAAGACGACCGGTGCCTTCGAAGTGTCAACCCGATCTCAAAGCTTGAGATGATTATATACCTTCTAATAATTAGTGATATTATAAAATCATCCGATACTCGCAATATATATTATATAAATTTATTTTATTTTGCTAAGTGAAAAGAAATAAAACACAACCGGAGCTGGTGCAAGAGGGCAGATTGTGCTAGAAAAGTGAATGCTTTGGCCGGTGTACCGCCGTGAATCGATCGGGTCCCCTTCCACTCTCTCAAGTCTCTTAGTCCGTAACAAACAGCTGATGTCGCACGGCTTGATTGTTCATTCTTAGGACAAATTCGTAGGCTTCACATGAAACCATTGGTCCACACTTGACAAAAATGTTGCGCAGAATATTAATCCAGGGTCCCCCAAAAATTGTCTTTTTGCCGGATTTCACAAGTCACGGACCATGACAACATAAAAAAAATACAAAACGTTACCCTTAGGATATCCTAATAATATAATATAAAATACATTGATCAATATTAATAAATTCACTTAATTATCCGTATTAGTCTTAGGTATATTAAAAAAGCTGTCACATCACATGAGTATATATATGACACTTGACACGCTATATACGTGCGCGTGTGCATATAATGTTAGCTTCTATTGTACGTAATATAATTGTCTTTATAATTAACAGCTTAATATTAATACAAGTTTTCAAGACCAAGGAACATGTTTGAAACGGTAATCTTAACCTCATTACTGCATTGAAGTTCACGATAAAAAATTATGTTGGCTTTATTCAAAAAGAAGGAAACAGGACTTTATAGGGGCCCTTGCGCCTTAAAACTCTAAGTGGCGTTAGAGATATCTTATTAGTACACTCCATGAAATATCAATTATCATACACGAAATGCAAAAATAATAAGAACCAAAGACCAATTATAACCCCATTACCACCGGGACGGATATCAACGATCAGATTATAAATTTACACCCCATAGTTTATGTGAATATTTAAGACTCGTACGTTAACTATTGTAAATTTTAGGGCCATTCTTATGATATTTCACCACTTTTCAGATTAGTAGAATTAGATCCCTACTTAAATCGAACAAAAATTTTGAAAGATTAGCTTAACAATGTCTTAATTGTAATCATATTTTTTGTTGGTCTTCGGAATAATGTTAGATGTAATTTTCATATCAGGATGTTGTATTCTATGGCCAATGTGCCTATAATTATGTTTTGATATTGATGATAGTTGCTAGTCTATAGATGCTTTACCTTATGCTTGGATTGTCCGAACGGATTATCATAAATATTATTAGATTTATCTAACATTTGGTGGAGTTGCAGCCCCATATTGGTTAAGTGTGTATAGTCATTATATCAACAGGACATATAAATTTGAATTGGCATGCAAGTATATCTGCGAACCTTGGATGTAATTTTGTTATTGTTGTTGTTGTAACAGGATGCAAGAAGTCTTAGAAACGAGAGGAATACAGAACCACCTTCTCACCTTTAATCTTTTTGCTTGATCTAGTGCCACCGAGCAATATATATGACTGAGGCGTATTTGACAAATTCACGAGTCAATTAAGGGAAGGAAAAGGAAAATGTAAAATGGAAATGGTTCTTCATACTCATCTGACAAATAATTCCATTAGTGCTAATAATTACTCCAACCATATGATGTTCAACAAGAATGAACGTCAAATACTGGTAAAACATAATGCACTCTAACCGATGATATCAAAAGGGGAGAAAAGAAGCAGAGACCAAGGATAGAGAAAATCAAGGTACCTGGAAAATCGGTTGCCCAGAGACTACAATACCGACTTTGTGAGCTGCCTCTTCACATCTCTTTATAGTTTATATACAAGCCCATGTGAGCGGGAAACTGAAAGTGAGCAATTCCATAGGGTAACAACGGGAGAAGAGAATTTGATGGCCCCACCTACTGTAAGTATGTGGAGCCCACGTTGTTTGTGAGTAGGTAACACTGGCCATGCGACAAAGGAACTCAGCCAAATGGTGAAGGAATGGGGCCCGAGAGTGCATCAGACCTCTTGATGCTTCCCATACCACAGATAATACATCCTGGTGCTGCAAGAGCAGTAAATTTAGCACCACAAAGGTCACAGACATCGTACCCAATGGTCGACAAGCGGCTGAGTGTGGCAGCACAAAATTGGGAAGGATCTTCCGTGGGATCAATAGATTTGTTGGTTAAGCCTCTCTGGAGACACAAATCAATCAGGCTCTGCAACTCATCTTGTTTACCAGAAGGCGCTTTTGATAATAGCAGATCAAGCATTTGCTTGGCATAGGCATAGTTCTGCACCTCAATGTTCCGTTTTATGGCAGTTCTGATGCAGCTTATTCTATGCTTTGCCAAGAGAGGCAGCGAACCAAGGTGGCGAGACAATCTGGCCATCTCATCCTTCGCACTGATGGTACCTGGGCCATGAACTTTCTGCAGCCGTCCAATTTCCTGCAGGTTTTTACATCAACAGTTGGTTGAATAAGTTGATATAGATATTGCACGACATTAGAATGCAAAAAGTATTTCAGGGACTTTGCCTAACAGTTCTAGTTTTGGAGATGAGTGAGTTTCTTGACATAAACAACATGCATTTGTGCAAGAAACAGCCAAGTATTAAAAGGGGTGTGGCGAAAAATGAAAGGGTGCCGCCAATGGCTGATCCATAACCCAGGTCACATCTTGACTGCATTCATGCTTTTTAAAACGATCTTTTCCCAAATGCATGGCATTTAGTTCAAACTACAGCTAGTATTACAGTAGTTCTATTAAATTAAGAATAAGAAACAAAAAAGAATTCATTTTTGCATGTTACTTTGGGAAAGGGTTACACATTTGCAACCTGGTTTATTCTTGGAAAATTGAAGAAATAAATTTGGTGCATGAATTTATTTGGATGGTGGGAAATGGAATTTTATTTCCATAATTTGAGATTACCATGTTTGGATAGTTAAATTCAGCATTTACAAACACATGTGGGAAATAAGACGGGCTTTGGGGCAAGCAACTTGTACCTATTTTGATATCATTTCTTAAATTCTGAAAAATTTGAATATCTCCACCTTTGGCCTTCTAGTTCCTACATCCAATTTAACAATCATAGCCAGATATAAATGCCCATCCATCACAAAAACCATGCTGCGGCTGCAGTTGGCATTACCTTTGCCACTTTACTAGCATCAATACCGACAGTCTCCACAGTACACCACCAACAGCCTCTGCCTTACACCGCCATCTGAGCCTCCTCTGCATGCCACCGCCCACCATTCAATCATCTTCAGACCAATCTATCACCACCTCAGATTATGAGGGGCTCCAAAAATTTCCATACAATACCCCACACCATTTGCTGTGGTGTGGGCCTTAAAATCTAGAATATCCAAAATTAAATTCATAATTTAGAATCACTAGTGAGAGTGGTGAAGAACATCTCCCCATGTAAATTGATAAATCATCTGCGTGATAGTGTTTTGCAATAATTGCCTATTCAAAATTCACAAACCACAAAATGATCAAATTCATCTCATTATCACCGATGAAGCAAATTGATGACACAGAAAACCCTTCAATAGTTGGCTGTGATTTTTTTCAGTTAGCAATCTTAGCTGGGTAGTCCAATGGTAGTATGTCATTCCCAGCTGCTACCAGTGGTAATGGTGTGCCCAGAAGTGTAGATAAGACAGAGATGATGAAAGTTATTTCACCTTTTTTTTGGTGATGCCTAGGGATTTGATTTGACAGATTGAAATAAAAAGCAGAAACCATAATCAACATTTCTTCATTCAAACAGTGAACTTGAAAAATTTTTAACTCTGAAATGAAGGGATTCTTAAATACAGTAATTTCCCAAAATTCTTGGTATTGAAAAATACTCCATCCAAGCAGCCTGAAGGAGAAAGTGACTGAATAATAACTCAGTTTTTGAACAAAAGTTCCCATTCCCTCATTTCCACCTAAATTTTCATATCTCCGGTAGTCTGCTATGCTTTCCATTCCACCCCAACTTCACCATTAATGTCCTATCAAATGCAAACGAAACACAACACATAGCTCTTCTGAGTAAGGTTCAAAAAGGCCTGTCTATGCTAAAAGACAGCTCTCCATCCCTTCACACAGGCCTAGACAATTGGAAATATCAGTAGTCCACCTTTGTTAATCCTTGAAAACGTTCCAACACTACATTGTCCAAACACCCTCACCACACCCCCCAAAAAAAAATGAAAATAAAATTTCTCATCAACTTGTGCTGTAGTAAACAAGAATTGAAGGTGCCTTACAAACGCAATCAAGAAATAGTGGAACCCTTTGATACATAAGTCACGGGTCCTCCCCTGTAATTCTCAAATAAAATCTCTACGCCGAGCCATTGTCCAATTATTTCCCAGCTATTGGCATAGCATACCACCACAGGACATAGGACTTAACATCCATTCCTAAGATTCTTGTTTTTTCTTCCATTTTAGGGAAGTTATATTAAGCATGAATGTTCTTGAAATAAATAGCTGCTTTTATCACTATTGAAATTCAGGTCATCACAATAATACCTGAAGAAGAGTAACAGCAATCTTGTACTGAGCACAAATAGTGGCTTGAGCCTTAATATCAGAACCACGCGATTGGTCCTTCGCTAATGCCAGAAAAGCTTCATCAAAACAGGATAACGCATCTGAAAGCTGATTCTGCTCAAGGTGTGCAAGCCCAGTCTTAAAGCATACAGAAGCAGCTGCTCCTCGAGGAACCTGTTTAAAAGAACCAAATAAGAAAATCTATATACAAGACATGAGAATGGTTCACAATTGACTAAGAATTAGACATATGATACTGTAAATTCCAACTTTTAGGTGTCCGTAAATGTTATTACATAAAAAACGGTGATACATTTATGAGCTTAAATAAAAGAAGCTTTTTATTTTTAACGGAGTCTCAGGGTCCAGCATTTTGTTTTCTTGCTTTCCCCAAAGCTCAATCACACTTTGCACATTAATTGCCACCAGCCACCAATTTTACCACAGAAGCGCAACCTTTCTGTTGCATTTTTCCAACTAGAAGCACACTCAGTCTAAGCATAGGTTGTCGTTTTGTTTCTTATACCTTGCCTGCTACTACAACACTTGGACTCTTCTTAAAGCTATTTTGTTTGATGAAGAAGCTAAAGTATGAATTTGGGACCACAATGATGGAATTCTTCAATATGGACTGACATGGAAGGCACTATTATGTTTGAGCCCCTAGTAATTATGTCATCAGTCAAAACAAGAAGACACAAAGTAGTTAAAAAAGCCAAAAAACAAGGAACCACTACAAACAGGGAAGCTATGTCCTATGACTTGGAGGACTGACAACAAAAGGTGGAGCAGCACAGGGGCCATATAATCACCTGTCCAGGACGCACAAATGCTGGTTGTGGAGTAGGTTGCACGGGAGGCTTTCCTGAATTTGGCAAACCTGGACCTTCGAGCACACTAAGATCAAGAGGCTGGGAGGTAGTGAGGACCTGAGCTGTCTGAAACTGACGCTGAGGTGGAAAATTGGTATGACCTGCTGTTTGGGGTGGAACACCTCCATCTGGATGTCCAATGGAATTGGCCTGAACACCTCCATCTGGTTGTTGTGTAGCTTGTGGAGGCACACCACCATCAGGAAGACCAATGTCATTTACATATGCACTAGCTTGATTAGGTATTCCCTGTTTGCTTTCCATCCCTTGGATGTTTTGATTCAATTTTGAAATCAGAGTTCCAGGAGGAGCAAGCGAGGCAGCAACTTGAAGAGATGAAATAGTATTTTGGAAGAAGTCCTCTGGAATAGGCCCGGGTGTGGCCCCAACTCCCATAGCCGACGGAGAAGGCTGTGAATTTACGGTTGTTTGTGTCATTGCATCTGTACCAAAAGGATCAGCAGGAACAGGAACAGAGGGAGCTAACACAGTTCCAGTTGCTGTGGGAGTGGGCTGGGGTTGCATCAGGCCAATATCCTGAGGCCCACCAGTCAATGACTTGGTCCTACTGATTGGTGGGCCCAGACTGAACTGCCTCGTGGCTTCTTTGATTTTATTGACATCAACTGTAGTAGATGAAGCAGGCTTATCTCGTATTCTAATTTTAAATTTCTTAGTTTTTGACACACTCTCTTCATCACTGCTGCTATCACCAGCAGAAGCAGCGCCATAAAGTGACTTCTTAAATTCTTCTTCAGCTTTTGTCTGCTCATCCACAGAAGCAGAACTCGGAAGTTGTTTGGTAAGGGTTTCCAGACCCATCAAAGAATCAACTTTGGAATTAGCATCAAGCAGTCCCTTGGACTTGTTAGATATGGAATTACCCAGAGACGCATAATCCCCATTTGCTTTAATGTCACTACTGGCAGATGTATAAGCTTTGACCAGACTATCTTCTCTAACCTCCACAACATTACCTCTTCCTCTAATAGAGCCAAGATAAACACCAATGTGATCTGAAACAATGGCAGGAATAGGGCCATCATCAGTTTTCATGTATGGCATTACCTCTGCAGCCAGTTCCCATTGAGGTATATCCTTCATGCTCTTAGCTGTTTTAATTTCCCAATTCCCACCTCCCCACTCAGCTCCTTTAGGGATCATGCTTTCAGCAGCAAAGTTGGCAAATATGCCTTGTGTCCATCCAGTGGAGCGAACTCTTAAAATTCTTTCACAGTATCTTCGCAATTCAGGATCAGCACCATCTTCTTCCAATTTCTGGACAAGGCGTCTCATTGCACTGGGATTAAGGTGGCATATAAATAGATCAAGCATGCTTTCATAGTCTGCTATAACTTCAAATGTCTCTTTTGCATTGTCAAACTGACCATACCTGCAATTTCAATTTTTTCCAGTGAATTACAAAAGAAACACCACACAGATTAGAAATCAACAAGCCAAAAACAAGCATTATACCTCCAGTCCCTCTTTGTTCATAATATCAAAAAGAGCCAGATAAATATTTCTATAATAGATTGGAGCCTGGGATTCCTTTTTTTTTTAATTTAAAGTTAAAATTTATGTATCAGATGGTTTTATAAAGATTCTCATTTACAGTGAAGTTAGTATTTACCTTGAAATATGTCAAAAATGTGGAAAGACTGATAAGGGATTTTTTTCCTCTTTCCGGTACATCATTTAGCTAATGATGTTTAGTCAGTTGATTTCAAGTATTTAATTGCAAAAAAACTGTAAATATTAATTCATGAACATGGTATCCCGATATACTTTGCCATCAAGCTTCAAAACACATCAGTTTATTGTGTGTAGCACTCTCAATAGTCAAAAGAACAGCTAGCTTGTGCAACATGCTGAAAATGTTAGTCTCAACAAAAGATTTCAAGCTGAAAGTACATAAGAAATAGTTGTTATCATTGGAATTTAGTATTATTTCACTTTCCAAGGTTTTATCAATAGTACTTTATAGAGGTCAAGATTTTCTAGTAGAATTGGAGATCAAGGATGCTTCCTTATTACACTAGGACTATTGCAGACGTGCTTTACTTGTTTTAGAAGTCATATTAAGTCTAAATATGAGCGGTGCAACTCATGAAAGATTATTAATATCCCCTCTTCTTCATTCCCTTTCTCTTCCCTACATGCCTCTCTCTTTCCCTTCAATTCTTGCTATGTAGTTCTCATCCTCCATCAGATGTTCTGTCTTGAAATAATGACTCAAAAAGAAACTGATATCATTTGTAAAGAAGCTCACAACAGTCCCTAGCTACAACAGAAATACTGTTTCAGAGCTGTCACTTATGATTTGATGAGATGGAAATGTCAGAAACTAATGTCTTATCTGCGTACTTGATACAAGCATATCCCAGCTGACGAAACCGGTGGAATAAGTGAGAAGTTGGGGGGCACTTTGGATAATCCCTGGAACGCAGGAACTCATCCTTCAAGACCGACAAAGCAGTTGAAAAACGAAGGGCCTTGATTGCATAAATTCCCCTCAACACCTAGGTTAGTTCATCAAAAAGTAAGAAAACCAAATCTTTGGAAGAACCAGTAGATGATATTTGATGCATGATCTACTGCTAACCTGGGTGAACTGGGGACCTGCTTGAGATAAAGACACAGCAAGATCTCCACAAATGGGAGAACCTCTAGCCAATATGTCTAGGGATCTTGGAGTAATCCGCAGGCTATCAAACCTTAACATAGATAGTTGGCTCAAATGTCATTTTGCAAGATATTGATTATAATAAAACCTCAAAGAAAAAGAAAAGCAATGCACACAGCATCAACCATTTGGATCTTTAGAAAGTCAGGTAAAACATTGGTAGTAGGAGAAGGCGGGAGAGAGACAGAGAGACAGAACCTTGACGTGATTTGGTACAATATTTCAGGAAGGTCAAGCTTCTGCTCAAAATATTGCTGCATTGTTGCATATCCAATAAGAAGAGGCTCAAGAAGTCCAACGAGACAAGTCTTTATTTCAACCCCCTTCCTCTGTTTTGGGTTTGTTTCAGTTGGGTTTGCAAGCAGCAATCGATCGTTCAAAGCACCAACTAAAACTGCAGAGAAGAAGGTTACCTAGCAATGCCATAATAATAGCAAAGACAATAGTCTACGGCTTAGAGGTCAAAGCATGGGAGAATCAACTTACAGAAGAATAAGTCATCAAGATACCTGCATTGGGCATACTGGTAGATAGGAGGGTTCTCACTTTTCCATCCCAGCCAAGTACACTGATGGCAGTTGCAGTAGAAAAAAGAAGTGCTGGCCCAACCCAGAGTAGAGATCTAAAGTAAACAAATAGTCAAGTGTGCAAACCATTTTGGGAACTATAATTAACTTGATCAGAAGACAAAGGGTGAAACTATGTAACACAAAAACAAAAAGCAGGATTCATTTGTCAAAGGATATTGGAGGAAGTCCTGTATCAAAGTTTGTTGAGCTACTTGCTAATATCTTTAGATCTGCTGACACAATGACCACCCTCTTTGTAGTTAATATTCCAGCAACATAACCTCTAAGAGTTTCTTGCCAATGTACCTGGAAAAGAGTACATCACAAAGTCCTGATAGACATATTTATGACAAACATAGAAAAATTCATCCAAAGATCAGCAACAGGAATGTAACAGGAGGAGGATTGACAATAGGCAATTTGTGTTGAACAAAAACTAAAACAGCTAAGTCAACGCAACTATTAAAGTTTATGACTAAGAATATTTATGGTTGGGGAATCATGAAATAACATGTTAACATCCTCAAGTATGGTTCAGAGACGCATTATGAGAAAGCCATGCCAGCAACAGCCAGAATACATCACTCTAAGCAATCTGCAATTCTAAGTACAAAAATGATTGTTGAAGTATCAAACCATGTACAGTGTCAACACTGATATTGATGGCATCTCAAAACAGGAATCTGGTCAGCCAACCTTGCTGCCACAAGATGAATATAAAGCGTTCCAGTTGAACTTGTAACTTAAACAACATATTTCAGATCCAATTTTGTGTCCTATAATCTAAAGATATGAAAGATATAGAGTGAAGGTGAATGGGTAGATCAAGTGAATAATGATAAAAAGCGACCTACTCTCAAAACAGATCTCTGCAGCCTGAAATCTTTAATGAATAGAGAGTCACTAATTGCGGGATTTGGACTGTTGTTGGGCAGAGGGAGATGGCCTTGATATTCTAATAGACAATCTTAAAACATTAAGGATTAGGTCATGAGACTTAGGATTGGCCTTTTACAGCACCCCAACCCAACAATGGGTAGGCTAAGGGGATTAGCTCATGAAGAGGAAAGACTTTGATATGAGACATAAATGAACAAAAAGGAACACAAAGGAGCAGGCATGACAGATGAGTTTTAGAGCTATTGCCCATCGTTGCACCAGATCCTAACACAAGTAATCATTGCATGACCAATGGGTTTTAGAGCTATTGCCCATCGTTGCACCAGATCCTAACACAAGTTATCATTGCATAGGCGTTGTTTAACAAGGGCCTTATCATGGCAGAGGAGCCTCATTTCATCCCATATATCAACTTTCTGCTAGTTGCACTTTAGATTGCCCTTCACTTCTGCTGCACTCAGGGATAATCATTGAACCACATCCACCACACTTCTGTCTCTATTCACAGTTTCATGAGATTTTTGATCATGATGACCAACAACTTTGGAATAAAATATTTCCCATTATGTATTTGGATGTTAAGAGGTTCTGATACTGATATTTTTTGATCAAAAAATAACCCTATATGTCATTGATATGGTCACATGTCACGGATCACAATATATCAATCAATATTAGAAATATTGGCCGATATACTTGATATGTATCAAAATTTTTTATTTTATTTTATTAATTTTAACCTTTGGAATAAAAATTTTTGATCATGATGACCAACAACTTTGGAATAAAATATTTCCCATTATGTATTTGGATGTTAAGAGGTTCTGATACTGATATTTTTTATCAAAAAATAACCCTATATGTCACTGATATGATCACATGTCACGGATCACAATATATCAATCAATATTAGAAATATTGGCCGATATACTTGATATGTATCAAAAATTTTTATTTTATTTTATTAATTTTTACCTTTCCTTTGCTCTTGGAAGCCCAAATCTAACTATTTTTTAGTATACCCAAATTTTTTAGGAAACCTAAATCCACATATTTTCTAAAGGTATAAAACATAAATAGATCCAATATTAGAATATTTTTTCTATGAGCTAATTTATAGAGCTTAATTTTGATGAAAGTGACAAGAACTTAAAAATATGTAAATATATGATTAAAAGGTAGCCAAATTTTAGTATATAACTCACTCTTGATATAATCAATAGAAAAATAAATTTGTGCCCAACAAATTCAATACCGATACGCATCCCTGATAAGGTCATGACCGATATAATATCAATACCGATATTTCAATCCATGTTAACAGGGAGTTTAAAGGCTCAAAAATCAATCTACTTGAACTCCATCCAATCTCCCTTGAATAAAAAGGAAAAAAAATTAACCCATCAAACTGATACCCCCATTTAAGTATGTAAACTTGTATAAATCCAAAGAAACAACTTTTGAATCTTCTTCCACTATTAAGCTGTATCAACGCTACAAGCAACACACCCCAAATCACATGCATGTCTAGCTACCAAGGTAGTGAATTGCATATCCATGGATGTCACATCTCCATTCTAACCAAAATGCTCAAACTCCCTCAACCTCCGTCTATCTAAAATCAAAGTAGTTGCATTTGCTCTTATATCTACGAGTACAAACCACCCTTACGAAATGTGACAGAATGATGGAAGAAGCAGAGAGGGATAGAGCCATAGAAAAAAGTAGAATTAAAACAATATCAATGTAACTGTTGCAGAAAGATTTTACGGCACAAGCAATTCATTTCAAATCTAAAAAGATTATTAATTTATTACCTGAAGCACTATCTCATTCATTTTCAGCTTCATAGACTTTCTCACTTCAGATGTTGTTGATATATAGTGGCTGTCAGCAGTCGAAAGACGGTATCCATGCACAAGCTTGGCCAAACCAATTTGAATCCCATGAGAAGCAAACATCAAGGTTGACTCTGTACTTAAAAAAAAATGTTATAGGCAAGAATTTCTAAAATGATCATAAATAAAAAGATTAGATCTTTTGTAAGCTGTAATAACCTAATGGAGTAGAAAAGATGCAATCAACTTCAGTCTCTAACATAAATTGCACAGGGCCCTTGACTGAACCAGATGCAGCTTTGTCTGACTGATTTTGATCGAGAGCTATGTCATTCTTTTCATCAAGTTCTTTTGAAGATATTCCCGGAAGAATATATAGGGAAAGTGCAGACTTATCTTCTTCAAGAATTGCAAATTGGCTTTCATTAGGACCAATGAATGCAGCATCTCGGCCTACATAACACAATGAAACCACATAATTTAACCATGCATGCTCTGCACGGAACTTGCAAAGGAAACAGAATAGATGAGCAAACCTTTAACTGTGTTGCTTTTAGTATTTGCCAACTGAGAATCTGTGTTCTCCCAGTAAAAAACTATTTCATTAGTCGCCCCATTGAACTCATAAACAACAAGAAATAGGTGCTGCTTTTTACTGTAGACAATGTTCTTTGGATAGTATTCAACATTTCCAGGAATCTGAAAGTGACAAAACAGAATTCTTATCTTAATGATAACTAGCCTCAAAGCTGCTCCACAAACTAAGAACAGCAAAACTAGGACACAACATATATTGGAAAGAAGATGCCAGTACTGATCATACCGATGTGTAAAGCTTCTTGTAAATATTTTCTGATCCAGAACATAGATTATATGCGATAAGATTTATACCATCTACATAAAAAGCCCTGACAGGATAATGAAGAACTCGGTTCTCCTTATTGAAGAAAGTAAGCTCCAAATGAAATGGCTGCCAATGAGCACAAATGCATTACATGTAGATTACATGACAGCATAAAAAATGTGATTCATTGCTTCCATGAGTGATACTGTAGATATACCTGGCAAACAGGCAAGTCTCTTAGATGATTTCTAGTGTCTAGAATAGTGATGAGGGGCAACCAAGCAATTGGTGCACTTTTGGCATGTCCTTCCAGGAAATGCTGTAGGACAAATGTCAAGATCACAAGTCACACACAAAGCATGAGCACAAAAGTCTTACTGGTTACTGTTAGAGGGATATCTTTTAGCAGTGCCCTAATTTGTATTTAGGCAACAAGACAATAGCAAACATTGAAAATATGCAAACAAGAAATGAGAGACAAATTTACAGGTATCATGATCAGAAATCCTTGACGACAATTATAAAATTTGCATGATGAAGACACATATTACCAAATGAAAATAATTACATGATGGGCATAGAAAATTCTATTTGAACCTTCACTGATGCTTATCACATTTATGCCTCCCAAAAGAATCCAATCAAATAATGTGGTGATCCACGATAGTGTATGTGTGTAATGTGCATATTCTAGGCTGATCATGTAATTACACAAGGAATCAGGAAAAGGCAACATACACTGTAAAGAAATGCCTTCCGTGCAATGTCTGCAATGGTAAGCTGACTTTGTCTAGCACAAAAAAAATAATATTCAGCAGGGCCTTTAAGAGTCAGGAACTAGTCATTCATTGAACTGAGACAAAAAATTACATAACATGCATCATGGAAACAGGAAAATAACTAAGTCACAATTGATAGCATTTTTTCTTGATTTTTCATATAGCACGTGGCTGTATTAACTTATCAGCAATATATGCAAAATGAGACCCATTGGCAACCTCATCAAGCAAAAAAGCTGTATCTTGCACCGCTTAACTAACATGGAAGTTTTCACCAAAATAAAGTGGTTATTAAATCATGGAATATTATCATCGAAAAAACAAAACCAAAAAAGGCTACTTTCAATATGGACCAGGTGAGTGACCAGAAAATCAGAACTGGAAGAGATGAAGTCTTCAAACTAATTACTTAAACTTGAGCTACTATTCAACTTACATTCTAGATTTTGAAAGTCAAATTGAGGTGAAACAATCTTATCCCTATTGTATAAATTAACATATTAACCCGAACAAGACATCCGACAATCACATAGGCCTAAACCTTGAGTGCAAAACCATTCCATAAATAGCCAATGCGGCATCGAGTTTCCCACTAAATCCTCATAGGAAGCAAGGATACGGGAGCTATAGCTGGAAATTCAAGCACACCAGTCAAGAAATGCCATAAAGAAAGATCCTATTCCTAAAAGCGGCATATAACTATCAATCAGTGCTTCCACTCACTATTATGGTGATAGATATATTAATGGCCTCATTCCCACCCTTAAAAAACACATCCTGCTGTCTCACTTGCCTAGAAACTCAAGATGCACGAGCAGACTTGCAAAAGCAGGATCATTGATGGAATATACTAGGGAGAACTTCAAAGTCAATTGTGGCAGAAAAGAAAAATTAGTACCCTGGGCAGATGACACATTTGCATTCTTAGTACCTGTTTGGCTTGGCCAGCCTTTTGGAGTAGCTTTTCTCATCCAAAAGCAAAAGCTCGCTCAAACATGAGTTTTGATTAGTATTAAAAGCTCTTTTGGGCAAGCTAAGCAAGGTCCAAGAGCTTTGGACACAAAACATCAATAGTAGCTTCTTAAAGAAAATCTTTTACAATATTAAGACAAAGCTAGGCCAAAGTGTTTCTAAATAAGATCTTGTTTTTAATAATAATGGACATGAAAAAAAGAGAGAAAAATGATGTTGAAAAGGGATGCCAAGAAGGCATATTTTGAGGGCAAAACATTCCTTGAACATTTATGGCATGAATGAAAACATAACCCCACTTGTCATGCACAACATAACAATGCTCTCTAACATAAATGCAGACTACAATAAATTTACTATCTACACAAGAACCAAAAGTCCCTAGATTCAAAAAATAAAGGTTGTGCCATGGATCTTGATGAAATTGGGAATATGACTACTACTTAAAAATTCTACAATGAAATCATAGATCTTCATGACATGGAATGAATGAAAACATAACCCCACCTGTCATGCACACACAACAAAGCTCACTCAAAAAGTCAATTCCCACAAACTTCTAGCAAACAGGCAATGAAGATGAATCTTTCCATTCTCAAAAGAAAATAGCAAATAACAGAGATTCATTCCATCAAAAAGAGCCACTCATAGGCACACCACATCTAGATAGATACCTCTCTCCTACAATTAAAGGAGAATTTTGTACCAGGTTAACTTCCACCAAAGCTCTCAGATGTTTTATCTGTAAATTTTCACCAGGATGCAGGGACAGATAGCCCAATTTCCCTAAGAATAAGCTCAACCAATCCAAAACTGACCTTAAGCAGGACACACTCAAAACAAAAGGATCAATCAAATGTAAGTATTTGGACACAACTGGCTTCAATAAAACTAAAATTTGGAAAAGAGGAACTAAGAATTAGAAATGGTCACATTCCAACCTTGATTCCCAAACTCCATGGAGGAACTGAGAATCTTGCTACTAGCTACATAACTATTGAGGGAAAGAATAGGATAAGAGACTTATCGTATAAGACCTCTCAAGAAACAAACAGAATTTGATGGACAATCATTGACAAGACCACATACAGGATCCACAGAAAATCACTTCTACAAAGTTTTTCAACAGAATGACCATCTCAAGGTTGTATCTAAACAGCAAATATATCCTAACAACATTAAAGATTATCTAATTTGCTATATACATGACAATCGGATACTATGATTTACACAGAAGAATGCCAAACAAGCAATGTTCTGTTTCATGATGAAGGTTACTGCTCCATTGCTGCAGCCTTGATCATGCTTCTCCACTTGAAAATAAGCTCGTGCACATGTGCATTAATTCCTCACAGATATTCAGTAAGCTTACACCTTAGCATTGGAGCTGCTTTGATGATTTTAAGTATGACAGTTCAGTTTTATGCTCACATAAGAGCAACTATGAGGTCAACTACTTATGCTACTGGTTTCTGTTATTATACAAGGCTTCTACACCAATCACGGCTGATCATTTTGGTTATACTCAATCTACAAACTAATCAGTACATAGATCAGCATACTCGAACTGATTTTACACTCTGCAAACTAACACACTCTAGTTGCTTCATGTGGTGGTTCAGATGTATTTACATTGTATGGCTTAGATTGATTATGGCTTTTGTATACATTCAGCTTTCAACTAATCATTCAGAATACAAAATCTAGACAAATTACCTTCTCCATATCTCAGTTTGTCATATACTTGCAAAACTAATAAACAATATTAGATCCTAACAGAACAAATTTCAAACAATATATCAGTAATATGTAATTCAGCACTCAGTCACAATAAGAGAAAGGATTATCCCCTATAATATCCCCTTTACTCATCTCATAATTGAGAAGACAACAGAATCCTCTGATAAATAACAGCAGAGTCACTTCTCCAACTGGTTGGCATATACAGAATGCAGAATGATTGGAGTAAAACAAACCACCAGCCCAACTCACCCTTTCAAATGGTGCTCTTGCAATTGTGCTTTTAGTTGGTGGTCAGCTAATATTCCAGATGAACCTAAGGCTGCAAGCTTTTCCTTTAAAACAGATGCTGCAAACAACTCCACCAATTAGCCAATGGCTGATCCAGCAATTTCCCCCAGTGGGGTAACTCAAAATCATCAGTTTAAAGAAATGGACCACAAGTGCAAAAGGAACAGCATAAGAACAAAAGTGAGTAAAGTGAATTATATCCATGACATAGAAAAATGAATAATAGCATACGAACATGTCACTAAATATTCATCTATCCCAAATTGGAAGCAACATACTTTGGTCCATACAAGTCAAATTGGGTAATGATGACATTGACGAAACTCCTGGCCCAAAAATTCAATTATATTTTACATCTTCTCTTCTGAACCTCACGTTTAGGATAAATTTTAAGACCCGAATCAAAATTAGGCTTGCTGTTTGTAGCATAAAATAAGAAGTTAATATATCTATATTATTACCCTTATTTGGTGGTCCATACAACTTTACATCATAGCCATGTGATATCAGCAAATGCAAAGCACTATAACAGCAGGTCACTAGTTCCAAATGGCAAAGCAAGCAATTAGGAGGGTAATCAGGAGAACAAAAAGGGAAAAAGGAAAAAAAAGTTTCCCTCTTGCCCCCTCAACTATCACCAGCCCCCCTTCTGAGACTTCATTGTTTTAATAGTATTATTATCCTAGGCAGCATCGATAAAGGACCCAAACAGTTACTACTTACTATGCAGATTCGTCTATGCTATTACTAAGTCACTTCTAATAGTAGGATGATGGAACATGGTCAAGCAATTTAAGTGTGTTTTGAAAGATATATCACAATAAATAATTGAAAAAAAAATGCTAGATGATCATGGAGGAAAAGGACAGCATATTAATTTCAATGAACTGGAGAACATAATAAAACAACAATGAATTTATTAGCATATGGTTCCTGTTTTCATTTGTAGATTTTGACTGAATGTCGGCAGATAACAAGATCAAGGGTTTTTAAAGAGTTTGTCACAAGAATATACCTTACAAGAAAGAGCTTCATTATGCTCTAGGCTTCATTCCTTGATACACAAAAGCTCAGCTCAATGATCTTTCTATTGGAATACTATAACCCCTTGATGTAGGTGGATATAAACAAAGCAATATCATTGCTCATCCAAACCGCGCCACTAGTGATAGTTCAAATTTTGCATATGCCTGCTGTAACATCCCAAGTGTTTTAGTTATAATTTCGAATACCGATGTTTTTGACGGGCTTAGAACTTTTTTGCTTGGGCCCTGGTTTTAACAATTAGTGGGTTGTTTGATTTATTACTTTGGACCTTATTATTAGAGGATAATTAGTGGACAATTGTGTACCTGAAAATAATATTTGACATCTCAGACGGGCTCAGTGGGCCGAGTAACTTGGGATGAATCTTGTAACAAATTAGTGTCAACAGTAGACTTATGGGTAAGGTGTGTGCTTGCATAAGTGGCCAGCTAGGTAGAGGTGGCAGGTTCAAGGAACTCTTGCATTCATGTCTATGATTTGAAGATTAAGGCTACTTAAAACAAGGGATGCTTGGCTGGTAGGGGAGTGAATATGGTAGTGGGTATTCACACTTAATTATTTCGAGGACTAACGAATATTTATGGCAGGGGAGTGTATCTCATGAAAGAAGTGCAAGACTAGTGTGAGTATTTATTAGTGAAGCTGTATCTGATTTGAGAATTCTGATTGAGGTTCGGATTTTATTAATTGGGGTGGTATCTTGTATTGTGGCTGCTTTTTGTATTAGAGGGGGAGAGAGAGAGAGTCGAAGCCCCTACTGCTGTGTCTTGCTGCTACTGCTTTGCTGCAGCTGTGCTGTGCCATGGAGGAAAGATCAGGCAAGTGAATTTATAATCCTTGTTACCATCATATTGCACAATGCCTCTCCGTGTTTGCTGCTTAGCATTTCATCAAGTGTAAATCCAAACACCTTGTCACTTTCCTCTGTATTTTGGAAATCAAAGACAAACATCACATGTATGTGTTCTTGGGTGATCATACTGTGCTCAAATGTTATTGAATTCAGTTTTTTACCTTGTTAAATAAGATTAATGAGAGTTTCAATAAAATTGAGCTATTGTTAGCTATGTGAACAGTAACAGTGCAGGGAGGAAGATGATGAACAGTAATCGAATGAAGAAATCAGTTTTTGAACCATTTTTTAGCCAACTATTTATACCTTCAATCAATGGATTTGTGTCCGCAAATTTGCTATTCTCATACTGTAATACCTAAGTTTAATATTTCATTGACAAAACACAGTTTCGATTATCTGGAACCTTAGAAATTGATTGACAAAGAAAGATGTCAAACATTGAAATTCTAGAAAACTTGGCTTGAATTTGGAAACCGTGTGCTCTAACTTTCTTTTCACGATCCTCTCACAGAGGTTCAGTACATTCAAGTAGAACTAGGCCTCGATGCCTTATTCTCCCAAACCTCTAAAGGTTAGTTTAGCAAACCTCATGCAAACACGCAATGTTGATAGAATAAAATGCAGGCCTTAAAAAGGAGATTGTTGTCATTGAAAAATTATAACAATATGTTGTTTAATGCTTTATTATTGGATTATATTTTTCAGATCTCGCTTTCTTAAGTTGATTAATCAACACTTGAGTAGCACTAGGTTGACAATTGAGCACCGAGTTGGTATCAATTATGTCAGTAATTCATTAGTTTTGTTCAATAGTAATAGAATAAGACATACTCTTATGGCCTTAAAATGAGATTAATAAACCAGTAAGTCCAATAATGATTGGGTAAAATCTTACAAGTTGCTTTGGACTTGGTATTTAGCTTTATACTTAGTGTCTAGGAGGCATTTGTTTGAGTCACATGACTTAGTACGCCATGGTGGGCCCAATGGGATGGAAAGAGTCGGATATTTAGTTTATTCATGGGGTTTCTTTATATTCTTGGTGATTGTTTCTTTGCATTATCTTAAATCGTGTGTGCGGCCTTTTTGTTATGTATGGTTAAAGTTAAAGATATAATACGAAATCACTACGATAATGTGGTCTATAGCTACTAGATATTGATTTCCATATCTCAATGGTATTAGGTCTACATTTTTGGATAGATACTTATAGTCCTGTGAATAATGTGCGATGAGATATCCAAGGATATCTTGCAGAGGGGTACTTGGTTTGACTTGCTGATTGGGATAGATTATTATGTACCCTAGATGGGCATAAATTCCGGTTGGACTATAAGAATATGAGCATGTCATATTCTAGGCTTACCCAAGGGGGTAATAGAATGTTAATTTTTGGATTAAGTTCGATATTTGTGCACTGGGTGGCAAGTATCATGAGTCCATCAAGTTGATTGGTTGTCAAACTTAAGAGTATTGGTTGGCTCGTGGTATTTATCCAACAGTTGGTAGTAGGCATGTAAATGTTAGTTCATAGTGATAGAATAAAATCTAAGGAGATTGTTGTGATATCATATTTAGTTGTAACCTCTGTTGAAATAGATTCGGTGAAACCTATATTATTATTTATATTTAAATTTTGTGGAATCCCAATTGCATTCATGTTGTTCGATTTCCATGGAAATACTTCATAGTTGTTCTGGTAGCTCTTAAGTTTTGATTACAATGTAACATTGAATCTCGGATGGTTGATTATATGTTATTTCTATTTCATATTATATATTGTTATCTGAAATATTTTATTAATTTCTGATATTGTTGATTATATCACTTGTTAAGCTTTCGACTTACTTAAATATTTTCTTAGTTCCAGAGTGGAGCAAGTTGATAGTGTGCTAGTGGAGATCACACAGTTGCTAAGGAGATTTCATGTAGATGCAATTCCAAAGTCTAGCTGCTTTTTATTGAGAAATCAGATATTTCTTTTTTGTTTGATAGATATTTTGTTTGAACTACTTTTCCTTAACTTTTATTTTAATTATAGACATTTATTTCATCTCATATTTTAAGGAGTTTAATTTTATAATGGATACTAGATTTATGATGGTATTTATGATAAGTATTTATGATTTGAGTTTTCACATGTTCGGTTCAAACTGGGTCAAGTGATTTAGGTCTGGGTCACCATAATTTTAGTACAAGGAAGTTTAAAACAAGCCAGCAAAAATAAGATCAATAGATCATCATCATCAAACCTTAAGTCCCTCTACATAAGGTTACAAGATCAACTAATGTAACGTAAATTTCAAGATGAGGAGTGACTTATCCAAGGGAAATGCTAGAAAGAATGGCATTTTGTTTTCAAAAGGATGCTTATAGGCTTATTTGAGCACAATGATAAGGTTGCACCAATGTGACTTTGAGATCACAATTAGGAAACATTAAACCATGTACAAAATAAAGTTCCTTCAACAGGTGAATTACATTCACTGGAAACTGGAAACATCAGATACGTTTAGACGGACACCTGTTGTCTCAACATGTATAAACTCTCATGTAGTGGACTCCCTTGTCCTTTCTCATTAATGTGTTGATTCCTATGCTGAGGACTCATTGTCCTTTCTCATTAGCCAATCTTTTTTCTGCTGAATATTATCTTTATTTGATCAGAAGGGGAGCAACAAGGTCTTGCAAAATCTGTCCATGTTTATTCCTTCTTTCTGTGATTCTAAAATCTGTTTTATTCCTCAGAGGCAGTTATACAAGATACCCTGTTTGCTGAACATAGCACAGATCGTTCATCTGAGTTGTTCCCTTCCGAAGGCCCTCAAGGTTTTTAAAGGAAATCCATCACCTTAATTATTTTTGGAGGTCAGCTGTTTTATCATCTAGAAAAGCAGTTGTTTGCACCTTTTTTTTTTTTTTTTTGCTGTCAGGAAGCTTGTTTCTAGCTAGTTCTTCGGGGAGCTGATTCAATTCCAAAGAATAGGAATCGAAGGCACACAAAGGAGTTCTTAGAAGAGCATTTTATTTTGTTTAGTAAGAGCTGCTGAACTTTTTAATGAATATTGGAGAGGGTAGAACAAGTGTTGGACAGTTGGACTCCATGCCCTTAGAATAGTTGTTCCAATCCTAAGCATTATCCCAAGACAGAAAGCTTATCCACTACGTCTACATAAGGAAGATTCTATACAAATATCTCATTTTTTTGGTCATTTCAAAGAACCAACTCTCAAAATGCTGTTCCTGGCAGACAGCTTTTGCATCACTTGGAGAATTCAACGTCATCAACAATTAAAAGTACCACAAGGTTGGTGAAAATTTGAAAGCTGTGGACATCCAAAGTTATTGGAGCATTAGTGAACAACAGTAAGAGCTAGTTCTTTTTGAAAAACTACTTAGTGTTTTCCATTTTCCAATTTCAATTCCCACTTTCCATTTTTATAGTTTTGCAGAAAATATGCTCATTTATTTATGTTGGAAGGATGTCCATTTCTGCACTCCATGTTTATTAATAGTCATTTACAAAACATCAAAAATTGACATATGATGATGGCTGATAAACAGCACGTACTCAATTGCAATAGTTTGGATAGAAGTTTCGATCCTTTTTGTTGGCCTTAACTGATGCGGACATCTCGGAGATTTATACAAAGAGATTTAATCTTATTTGTTTTCATGTTTTATTATATCTTGAAAATTTCTGAGTTAATTTGTAAATTTAATTCATCGTTAATTTAGAAATTATATTTGTTTCTTAATTAACCTAAAAGAAGAATATCTATAGACCCTCATTTCATTGTATGGAGAATCATTAATGAATTGAATTATTACTAAAAGATTGTACTTCTCCTTCCCCATAATAATCTTTGCTTCTGCCTTTTCTCTATTCACATCTCCGTTTCCTCATTTCTGTTCTTCTCTCCTTCCTTAGTTCCCCTTCCCAGCATAATTAACTATAAAGTTAATGACTTGAGAGCTCAAACTCAATTTTAATTTATTGAACTAACAACATAACTCAAAACTAATATGTAATTCATTTTGCAAACTCAACTTTGATAATTGTTGATAAGTTAATTGTGGCTATCACTTAGCAAAAAACTTATGAATATTAGTGATTCAAAATTTCCTAATAATGATCATCCACTGAAATCCTAATAATGTGATTAGTATTTTATTGATAAGTTAATAAAGCGTGAAAAATAAATTTTATTAAGATATGGAAGCATTAGATTGTAACCGAATGCTATTAAGAGAACCACACATTTGACTTGTCGAATTAAGTGACTTTAATTGTATTTTGTATACAATAAACAAATTCAAACAAAATTTATTAAAAATTTAAATCAAATTCCATTAGTACATATATCAAAGATTTTGTTCAAATTTGGAATATATCATCTTTATAAGTTTATGAAACATTGTTTCTATTTTCACAAATTCTTAAAAAAAAAAGTATATAATTTAAATCTAGAAAAATGTGGAAAACTTACTTAATGACAAGTGGGAAGTTCTGGGATTTTTTTTTTTTTTTTTTTGGTTTTCCAAGAAAAGTTTAACAGAAAAAAACCTCAATTTTACATAATTGAACTTGCCCAAAGCTACTTAAAATGATAAATTTAACAATAAAATTTAAATCATTGAGGAGTTACTACACTTTTTGATGGAAAGGCTACACAAGAAATTTAATTAGTAACAACTTAATGATCCATCATGATGATGTGGCAGGAGACAAATGAAAAAACGAAAAGAATACCTAAGAGGATATAAAAAATGAAAAGAACAGAAGCAGCTATGTAATCTTGACCCTTTGTGACCAGTAGCACACTTTTGGGAGACAATGCATAAAAAGCCAAGAATGAATACCTGACGATCCCCTGGCACTTTGCAGAACAGCAAACAATTGTTTTCTTCCTTCCCTAGTGAATGCAGCCTTATTTTTCAAATTTTCACCTCCCGCCGTATTCTGCCAGGAAAAGAGACAGGTTAATTATTCAAAAATTCTGATGGGACTAACAATATTATCTAAATGGATACACTCAACTGCAAAAAGTAATGCTGCCATATTTAGCTTCGGGTGAACCTCCAAAGCTTTGAGCCGCGGTAATGGGTAACTGACCTCTCCACCCTTCTGAGAAAGAATCTGAGGAATGTCTATGGTTTCAATAGCTAGAGAAACAATGTAAGAAAAATGTCAGTGCCATTTCAATTTACAGTCTAGAACAAGCAGATCCAAGAATAACACTACAAAGTACACCAAATAAGCTTATGCATCACATCATGTAGTACAAAAAAATGAATGAACATGGATGTTTGGAGATCAGTTTTCTTCAAATATCTACTCCTAAATACTCTTCATAAGACATCATTAAAAAGATTACTTTATAACTTTTTGTCCTCTCCTACAGTGCCACCCTTCTCTCTTCTAATAAATTCTTCATCAATCCAAAAAAACAATAAAATAAAAAATAAACAGAAGGAAAATTATGCTTGTTTGAATGGATGGCAGTGCGTCAATGGAACCTGCAGGTAGATGAACCAGAATCATGGCACGAGGACATGGCTAGTTATGCTAATTTTTCAAAACTCATACAAAAAGCATTAATTTGGATGTCTTTTGTAGTCTGCACTCTACTAGTCTACAGGTATCCTAATGAAATTATGACAAAATGAAGTGCCCTTTAGTTGTAGGTTTTCCTAGATAAAGGCATACCTATAGCATGAGGTATGAGATCATAAGGAGCTAAAAGTCTGAATTGACTGTTACTCTTACTAGAGAAACATGGCAAAACAGGGAATATATTACCCAGCATGAAAAATGCAAATATGTTGCTCATAATTGGGTGTGAGTGTCCACTGTTGGGACGTTGTGTGGTGTTCAACAAGTCTTTTAGTCCATAAAAAGAAATCAGCATAGGGCAACACATAGTAAACACATCAATTGGTTCATAATGTTGAAGACACAGAAACAGATATTCACAAGCCACAGTCCTAATAATTGACCAATGAAGGGTGATCAAAATGCAATACAGATAGCTGTGTCAAGGACACCAGACAACCTGTGAGCTCAAGTTATCTCAACTGCAGAGTCAAATTAAGCTTGACCTCTCAAGTAGTCTCGAAAGTCAGGTTTGATATTCGCTCACAAGACCAATCAAGCATCTAACGTTATATATATATATATATAAGAATATCTTATCATGGAATTATCACAAATAACAAAATAAACTGCTATTAGATACCAAGTCTTGGAAGCAATATCATCACATATTATCCAAATCTAGTAGGTTATCAAGTCTCAAGCTAATGACTAGTGGTGCAATGCCCAACTTAGGTTGGCATCTTTACTAATTGCAACATTTTTTATGACTCATTTACAATATGCTAAGTGGATTTATACAACTGATCCTACCTAAAACTTAAGGCTTTGTTGATGACCGTTCCACTACAGGGAAGAGAAATAAACTATAGCTCGCGTAATCTACAAATGTTAGATAGGAGAAAAATCAAGGCAATCCATAGCAGCAGCAGTGAACTCATCAAAGCATAAAACTGTAGTAGCAATACTACAAAAATGTAGTTCATGATAAGTTAGCTAACCAGCTGGCTCAAAAAAATTTGCTTGCACAGGAGGCCTATTTGCATTCAGTATCACCCGGGTTTTCCAGACTTGGAGAGAACCATCCTTGGAAAGAGTAGCCAGTAACCGCGACATTGGAAGCCAAGAAACAGAAGTGATTGCTTGGGAACCAACTTGTATACTGAAATAATAATATACTATCGGCATGATACAGTGGAGAATAGACTTATAGAAGTCAAATCACATAAAGATTTACATCACCACCAATCAAAACAAATACAAAATCACAACCAGAAATTCCAACTTGAGCACAAAAAAAAAGGAAATATTAGAAAAGAAGGAAATTAGTGGTTGGATGGTTGCTGCGAGGCCAGATGAATTTAACAAGCTCATTTCTCAATAGTAATGCAGATCACTCTTTTTCAATCTTCTCTAGCAGTTCCCACCACATCATTTGTCTACATAAAAAATTACCATTCAGGTCACTCATGGAGTGAGAATACATGATTTTCTATGGTCAACTGTAGTCATGGCCTTAGATATCACCTTATCAATATGTAAAATTGTTAGTAAACCTAATATTGAGGGTGGTAGGCTTTTGGTTGTAGTAGCAAAGTGGTAGAAGTGTTTTCATTTGGAGCCTGCTTCTCTTAAGCAAAAGGTTTTTTTATGCAAATTACAACTAAGTATGCCAATCAAAATGGGTTGGACAACAATCATAACTTGACAAGAAATATCGCCTGATATATCAGCCAACATATTGCCGATACGATAACATATCGTAATTTTATTTTGGTACTAGGATATATCGGTCTCGAGAGTCCGATATTGATATTTATCGGTCAATATTTTATACCATACTTTGGAGTATTTAGTCAGAGAGAAATGCTGGAGTGTTCAGAGAGCAATTTGTTTCCAGCCTTTTGTACCCAGATGTTGTGTATTCTTTGCACTCTTTGGCCAGAGGCTTTTCAAACTTCAACAACTCTCTGTTGGATATTCAGTAAGTGTAGTACTTCTATTTTCTGATCCCTTTTTTTGGGAGAGGATTGAGGGTCAGCCCAACTGTAAGATTATTGCATTATAACCTAGAGGTACGAGTTTAAATCACGGAATAGCATCTTTGATGGACGGGTTAGACTGAGCAATATAATCCTCTCCTGACCCCATGATGTGGGAATCTCATGCACTGACTGCTCTATTTTGAATGGGTGGATCTCCTACTAGTGTTTATCTTTCAGTGGGATTCCTGGTGCTCCAGCACCATTCTGTTTTCTTTCTCCTACTGATATATAACAAAGGTGTTCTACACTCAATTTTTCTGATCCATTTTTTGGAAGGGGTCTCATATGTATTCCTTTCAGTGAGATCCCTCGTGCTCCATCCTCCAGCATCATTCTCTTTTCTTAAATGAATAAAAATCTGCTTTTACCACCACCACCACCCCAAAATTAAAAGCTACAAAAACTAGAACAACTTACATCCCAATCAAATTTGGCCTCTCAGTTGATACATCCCATGCCAACAGTGCGCCCCGCTGATCACCAACAAAAATCCACTCCAATGTCGGATGAAAAGCAAAGGCTCCCGCACCAAGAAGTTTGATGGTGTTATCAACTGTAACAAGGGGGAACAGAGAAACATGCATTATAAGAAAATGACTGACAAAATTTAGTGATAGAAACTGTTATTAAAAAGGAGGGGGTGATGGAAGATGTTATTCAAGTCTCACGTTGCAGTGTATATAGGACTGCATATGTATGAATATTGTATGCTCGAATTAAACCTTCTGCATAAGCTACATACTGAAACATAATCACAAACACATTTAGCATATATTTCCAGACAATTAATATATCAAAATGTTAACCAGAGAGTGCAAGAAGAAAGTATAAGGAATTTAAGGTGAGGCAAACAATGTACCAAGACTGGAAGGCGAGGATGGCAAGCAAGATTCACAATATGCTTTTTCAAGTCTGCCTTTATTTTCGTAGGTGTCCTGCCCCCCTCCACAGTTCCAACAACTACATGCAATACACAGAGGTGGTGGAATAAATTAAAAAGCAAGTCACAATGTCGGATATACAGTAAGGAGACAAGCATAGCCCATTTGCTACATTATCTAGCAATATACTACAGTATATTTGTAATATGAAATATATCAGGGCATGGTGTAAAAGAACATCAGAAGCAAGATCAAAGCAAAAACATATTTGATAATCCATACATAGAAAAGCATCGATTAAAGTGGAAGGTTATCAAGAAATTTGAGGGACACAATACATGTGACAAGCGAAAGAGAAGGAAGAACTCAAGTTAAGCCCACAAATTGGCTACAAAAATGGTTTCAAAAGTTCACTTAAGACAAAAAACAATCTTTGCAGAAACTGACTAGAGGTCTGCAAAACAAAGTTGGAATCGTGTTCACAACTGGTGCAGTAAGGAGATCAGTCCATCCAGTGTGAAGGACTACAGAAAGTCCATTATGAGAAGTGAGTCAGGTGACAATGCAATCAAATGTTTGTTTTGTTATCATATTGTGAGAAGGCACGGTCAAAATCCAGTTTCCTGCACATTAGAGGCAACATTTCAAAAGAAGACTAAAATTCAGCAAAAGTAGTTAATGGATGTGACTGCAACGTCATTGGGATATAAGATTTAGATATTCAAGTCAAATGACAATTGGGAGAAGATCTTGGTTTCTACTAAAAGCATTAAAAGAAAAATAAGTTTATGAGAAGGGAGTCAAAATGGTATTGAGCAAAGGACACAAGAGCAGGATATAAATTAAGAAAGATGATAATTGGAAGAAGAGCAACGTGATTTCAACAAAAAACAATAAATGAAAGAGATGTTTACCCCGGGGAAGGGGGGGATGTTATCAGAAAAAGAACAAGAAGTGTTTTCTGTGAAGAGTTACTGTTGAAGACAGGAGGTTAGAGATCTTCTAACCAAGGTGACATGGGATATAAAAGCACTAAAAGTTTGTGTTTATGGAAGGGGAGGAAAAGAAGGGGAAGCTTCCTACATGAAGTTCTGAAGAGGAGACATTTCGGCATAGCAATCAGATAGCCCAGGTAAATAGCAGCAGAATCAACTTCCCGTCTGCTTCTGCACTCTCCACTATCTTTCGGGAGAAGCTATTTTAGGAAGAGGAGAAATTTCTGCATAGCAAATAGTTAGCCTAGGTAAATAGTAGCAGAATCAACTCCCCATCTGCTTCTGCAGTCTGCACTATGTGCTGGGAAAAACTATTGGAATCTTTCACTTGCATCTATAAGTGGATGAAGGATATCAAGAATAAATAAAGACTAGACGTATTAATATGAATAAGTGGATCTGTAGTACACCTCATATAAGAAACAAAATCCAAAAAAATCAAATTCGGAATTATGTTGTCTTTCCCATACTACCCTTCATTTGAGAAATTGTAAGTCCATTTAACATCCTGGTGATTATATGACTCAATTTCAGCAAACTATGACCAATGTGCTTTTTTCTACAACTTTGTCCAATTTAAAATTCGAACATACATTTTGCAACGAGGGGAGTAATTGCTGCTTATCTTCTGGATGAGTTTGGCCAAAGATTATTAAACATACTTAACTACTAGTGTTTTGGCTGATATTCATTTTAGTGATGTTCTTCTCAAGTCATATGCACATGCTGCTAGCTGTGTGATCCTTCCTATCCTTTGGGAGCATGAAAGTACACACATGGAAATAGCAAAACCAAAAGCACAGCCACTGCCTTTTCACAACAAATTCTTTCCAAGAACAGACAACCTGTTACGCTCATCCTTTTATGAAAACCGAAAAACACTACAGGTTGGAGAGGAGTCAAAGCAAGATAAACTTCTGTTTCAGAAGAAATTGGTTCCATTTTCTTCTCAGGCGAATGTAGAACACATGTTTGCTCAGAGTCGAAATCACAGGATCTGACAGTACAATCCTGAAAAAGCAACACAAAAAATCAAATATAAGAAAAAGGCTCACCCAGCAAAAGAAATAGAAAATAATATAATATAAAGTCAACGGAGAGCAAAAATAAAGTATCATTTATTGGACAAATGTAAAGAAAGCCACTTTCATGAATCTTTTAATGTGGATAAAATCAACATAGGAGCTGATTCATCTTGCGTGCATCATGAGGGCTGCAAGTTGAAAACCTTTGTCCCCTTTGCACATGAATGACACCTGTTGGTATCTTTTTAATGAATTTCCAGTATAACTTGTCACGAAAATATCCATGAATTGAAAAAAACAATACGAATAATTCAGCAAGGACCAAGCAGAAAATTACTAGTTTTAAGATTGCGCAAACATTACAGTCCAATAAAGTTGACCATCGTTAAGCACAGCCACTCAAGGCCGACATGATTGTAGGTATTTTATCATGAGAGCTATACTGGACACAATTTTTTTGCCCTTTCATATCTTTTCTTTGAAAATGAAAGGAGGTCTAAAATCAGTAATTCTTGACCACTGTGGAAAAGGAAATGTGTTGAATCTTAATTTACTTAACGGGGTGACTACAACAAAAGCCAGATAAAAGGCAAGTCCAAAGTTCTGCACCCTTTTTTAGTCTGATTTCAAATCTTCAGTCAACCATAAAAACCAGAGGAGATTTCATGGAACTTTCAAACATACTGACACTCACTTCAAAACCACAATAGCAAGCAGGAAGATGGGGGAATTATATATATAAATAATCTGAATATAAAATCTTTTTTCAGTAGTAGCAAATATATAAACAGAATATATACAAAGCTTCACAAAGCTATTTTTCACAGAAAGAAAAGAATTATAAATGAGTCTACATACATACAATGGGGGCAATATAAACCCTATTAAAAATAGGAGAGAAGATGAGTATTAGAAAAGAGAACAAAAAAATGAATGGCTACATTCTGATACCTTTGACAGCAGAGTTAAGACGTCATAAAATTGTAAAGTGCTTGGCAAAGAAAAGAAAAACAACTCGATTCCATATTCAACATGACAAAAGGACTCATTCGTAAACTTTAGGACATGACCATATATCACTCTGCACAGCATTAATTTTCCATGTCAGCAAACAAAGCTGCAATCCTCCATTGCATAAGCCCTAAGCAAACAGCAACAAAGGAGAATAACAAGCATTTTCCATCTTTATCCACATCCACAGAGAAATGCCTATTGATTCTCCTCATCTACATTCTGCAAAATGTTTCTCTTCCATCTATTCTCAATAACGAAGAAACTCCCAACATAAAATTGCTGAGAGAAACAGCCAAACTCCTATAGAAAGGATATTAAAATTTTCAATTGGTAGGAAGCAAGTCCAAAAGCTTTGAGTTTTTACTTCTCAAGCAGCCTTATTGTGGCAGCTATCGAACACATACTACTTTACATAGAAAACACATCAATATGTGCAAAGCCAGAAGTCTTCACCAGTTCATCTTGAAATTTAGCCATCAAGTGAAAAAAAAGAAAAGAAAAAAGAAGGCCTGCTCAAAAAACCCATAAGCCCAACAACCTGTAGGCTCAATATAAGTCCACTTATACCATTTGCTTGACCAGTGCAACATCATCCAAAAGTTAATAGTGTGACAAACCTTTTTAACTTCTACTCTCCAGGTGCCTCCTTGCCTGGACTCTCAATCAAATTACTCATTCCCAATAATACATATCTAGCCTATGTTTCAAAGGCCAATACCATCTTAAAAGTGTTACCTTTATCTTCAATTGCTTTCATCTCTCTCTTTCTCCCCCCTCCTCCCCCACCCTCTCTTTGTATTTATGATTACACATAATCAACCTCAAGGGTTCAAGCACCCCTGATCTTCCTCATCTTCATCCTTGTGTCCTACATGTTTCCCAGCTCGTGCAGAACCAGACTTGGTATGGTTAACATAGACTAGGACTCTGTTCTATTGAAAGCACTAAAAACTTAAGAGGTGCTAAAAAAAATTTGAGGCATTTAGTGTTGGGATTCAACAAAACATGTACATAACTAGTGTAGTGGAAACAAGCTCGAATCCTCCATCAACTACCAAGCCTTTGAGTGCAAGAAACACAACGCAGTCAAGTACACAGAGTTGTACAACAATATTTAATGTGGAAGGCCCTTCCAAACCAAAGAAAAAGCCAGAGAATAATTTCCAAACAAATACATTATAAATAGTGACGATATCAAAATAACCTTTCCAAAATCCCTTCATTACAACTCAAGTGAATGACCGGTTAAATATAACCTCTAACGTATCTAACAACCCATAAGAGAAAATATACCAAAAAAAACGAACAACCACTGGGCAATACATCCTGAAAACAACACTAAAGTAACATACCCAACCTTGATGAAGAACGGAACTTGAGTCGAACCTCAATTAAATATTGAACCTCTTTTTTTTCTCCCTTTTCTCTCTTCTCTCTCTTCATGCAGCCTCTTTGTGTTGCAAAAAATAATTTCAAATTCTCTAAAATTGTGTCAAGACAATTTATAGAGGTGTCAACGCATGAGTGCCCTCAGACATAACATCATCAAACAATCGACTCACAAGTGCCCCTCGAACACACATCAAACACGTCCATCTTTTCCCAAACGTGCACATGTGCCCATTGTATGCCTATCAGGTGCAAATACTTTCAGTTCGTTAGAAATAGCTTTCACTCAATCACATTGTGCACAAACCTCTTGTGAAAACCAGTGGATTCTGACAATCGAGCAACTCTTGCATAAAAATCCCACAATAATTGCTTGACATCTCCACTCTAGCGTGTCTCATGCGAACATCATGCATCCTCCTAATCCCCGTCCATTGAGTCTATAACCAATAAAGGAGTGATTCAAAATCCAAATATTTTGTTAGGCTTCAACTTCAACTCCAAAATTTTAAAAGTGTTTTAAGTTCTACATATATATATATATAAAAGAGGTTCTCTTTTGTTTAAGATATATAAGTACTGAAACTTTAAGAGGTTTCTATATTTCAAAAATGTGCTGAAATTTTAAGCGCTATAACTACACAGGAGGATAACACTTATCCTCTAAAAAGTGTTCAAATTTTCAGAGAGGTTGAAATTTTGAAAAGAAAACAATAAGTATTTAAATAATGAAACTTTAAGACAAATTTAAGCCTGACAACTCATAATAGAATGGGGCCTCTATTAGCTATGGAAATGCTCTCAGAGTCTCACAACACAATCTTTTTAAACTCAGAGGCAATGGGAAAGTGGCAGAAGTAGAAGGATGCCCATCATTCCCTCTTTCTTATTATAATTAGATATATGCAAATTCCATGCATCCAAAAAAGGGGCAGCTCAGGGCATGTGATTCCTACATTGCATAGTTTGGGGTGGATCAGGTATACATAACATTATCTCTATATTGGAGAAAAGTTATTTCTGTGATTCGAACATGTAATCTAAGGGAAGCTCATCATTCCTTCTCTCTTAGTATAATTTATGTTACATGCATATCCCATGCATTTTAAAAATGGCCCTGGGCACATAACTCTAGCATTGAATGGTTTTAGGTGGATCTGATATACATAGCCTTCCTACCTTGCAGAGAAGTAGTTTCTGTCATTCGAACATGTTACAATAGGGTTCATCCTTTCATTCTATTCATCTGGAAAGGGGCAAATTTCTAAAACCTTCTAACATTTTTCCTTTGGGAAATAATTGAACAATTTTTGAAAGATTGGTATAAAGAAGATCAACGGAATCTCTTTTTCCCTAAAGAATCAATTCATCTCTGTTTTCAGTTCATACCACATAGGTGCACTCTAGTAAGGAGTAGTTAATGATCTTGATGAAAATGGGAATATATAGCCTTACAAATGATTGGAGAAGGATTTGACACAATGCCAATTAAGGCTCCAACAGGGGTAACTCCAATTAACTTAGCCCAAGCTTAAGTAAGGCACCATATAGTTTGCACTTGTACATGGCCTGGTTTAAGATAACTGTCAAATGTTGGTGCATTTGCACAGTGGCCTTGTCATTAAATGAATAAAAGTGGACTTTTGTGACAGTATCCAACCATCAGCGCGGGTAATCGAACTGTCATGGATGCTATATCACTGATGTACCATTAATGGAAAAAAAAGTTAGAGAGAAGACCTAATTTACTTTAGACACTTGTGGTTAAACAAATAAATAGGGAATTATGTGGGGTAATGGAGTCAGCAGATCAGATCCATTAAATATTGAGTGACCAATTTTCACCTTTGTCATTGTCAGTGCGATGATTAGTGATACTTCCAAGAGTATGAGGATTTCACAAAAAAATACTTCTTCGTAAATGTTATTTAATTTCCTTGAAACAAATCAATCCTTGAAAGCTTGGTTTCCCTCCGACTAAATAAAGAAACCTTTTCTACATAACAGCTTCATACGTCAGAAACACTCAGAATATGCATAGAAAAGAAGCAATTTTGTGATGCAGACGCATCATGCGCATAAAAACAGCAGAGAAATATCCAGAGTCACACTGCAGTATGCTGCACATTCTGCAGTGGAAGTTAATTGCAAAAATTAAAAACTAGACTAATTTAACATCAAGAATCTACAACAGAATAATTAATCCTACAGAAAAATATCACTTAATGCTGCAACTCTAAGCATTTACAAAATCTTCATAGAGTAAAACTCACATAAACAATTTTATTAGCATTTAAAAAAGTGCATACCACCTCCTATATATCCTACCACACTCATCCTTCTAAAGCCAATAAAATGTTTAACATAGATAAGGCTATATATTAACTGACCTCAAGAATGGCAATCACTGCATGCCCACTCGTGGGACTATAAGACATACGAACAACAGGTGAACCTATATCAATAGTAGAAACCTTGCTCCCAGTAATCGCATCAAACTCTGCATCAAGCAAAGGGACATTGGAATTTATTTCATAGTATACATACAAACATTGCAAGCAAACATGAAAAAGTATTGCCCTTATGAATTTACATTGATATATCAGATCATATCAACACCCGTCCTACATTTACAGACCAATTCCTTTGACTATCTTGAATCATAACTACCTCTGCCTATGATGTTTGCACATATTTAATTTTTAGGATGATCCAAAAGGATTTCATACAAAGAAAAAGAAAAAGAATAAGAATAAGAAGAACTAGGTGTAGAAAATTTTCAGTTCACCTGTATAGGGCTTCAAATAAAATAGTCACAAGTTAACTAGATAATTTGAAAATAATAGAGCAATCCAATGATAAATGTTAGTTCATTAAAGAAACTAGTATGGGAAAGTATTATTGTAAACACTTGATACATGATCACTTAGAAGCTCGGATTTCCAAAGATTTACATAAACTTTGAAGTGATAAAGAACATAAAAGTGCAAAAGTAACCTAGTTTTGACTTGGTTTGGAAGTTAAAAGATTTTTCAGTAGTATATAATTTTGCAAGTCACTTTCCTTAAGGCCAGAAAGGGGCATGATCAGCTAACACATTGTACGGATGACTTGGCTTAGCACTCAGACAATTGAAACCTGGAAAGGCTCTTGTCACACCATTCACACTTCTTTAGATGGTACACTAAGAGTACATAGCCTTATTTCCATTATACCACGCCCATAAAGCCCATCGTCTCAAGGACAGAACACCACTTTGGCACTATATATAGTGCAGTCTCCCCATGATAGACTGGCATTTGTGCATGAGCTTACATCTAACATAGGTCTAAACTGAATTGGACACTGCACTTCCTCACATATCCATCCACCAAAACTGATACTTCCTTGCTCATGGCTCAAAATAGAACATAATCAGACCTAGTCATCACCTTAGTTGAATTTCACTTACTGTTGACCACACCTAGTAGGACTTTTAGCCTTTTTATATTGTTGATGTGAAGGGGCTACTTTTCATAACTCTCTAGAAATATACACCAACAAAGAACCATGAGTAAGTATTGCCTTTCCACATGTGATGTTTAGCATAAATATCCCTATCAAAGGCATCATATGCGCTATGGCAATGGAAGTGCTTCAAAGACCTGATGGTCTAGGAAGAAGAGGGAAAAGATAAGACATTGCTGAAGCCTGATTCTTCAAAATGTAGTCTGTGCTCAAATGAGCCATCTTCTAGGATCAAGTTATCACATGATAATTCCAAGAAACTAAATGAGATACTGTTATACTGATTTTAGAATTTAAAGAAGTTTGCAGCTCTTCCAGAGGATCAATAATAGAAGGATCAAGATAGTGGTCTTCAAGTGCAAATTTTCATAGCCTGTGAAATGTAACCACTGAGTATTCACACAACTTTCTGGAATGAAGAGCTTTATCACCAACCAAAAAAAAAAAAATTCACAACGTCTCCCTGTTTTACGAATTCAATTCTCAATTTTTTAACGAAAATAAAACTTGGCAATTAAAAAATGGACTATATGACAAAATGCAGTCTATGATTTTAAAGCCAGCAAATTATAAGAAACTAACAAAGAATAGATCCTTGATACAGATGCTACCTGTGATTAACAAAAAACGCAGTATTACGACTAAGTACAGCAATACTCATATAAATCAAGTGCCTAAATCTCTTTGCTTTCCTACAAGTAAAGACAAATAGGCTGTAGATTGTGACAGATCTAAGAGTATTCACTAGTGGTGAGAATAGATCAAAGAAACAAATTCAAATACAGCGGCAGAAATGCCAAATTCAGCTGTGTAAATTACCGATAATGTATTTTCCAACAGCAGCTGCTATGAGAGCTTGATTAGGATGAAATGCGGCGGCGTGCGGCTGCAATGCTTTGTCTTCTCGACCAACATGTCGAAGGCCAAGATGTCGTATCGTGGACCACTCCATTTGATTTAACACAATAACTCCCGTGAATTTCGACAATTCGAATTCTATAAGAACAAAGTGGAAGCCAGAACGATTTAATAACACGATGAAAACAAGCACCTAATCCTCATTAGTGCTGAGAAAAGTCAAGAATCATCGAGAGATTTTAGATCCTTCATTAACATCAGCTATTACAGAGATCGTGTGAATCTCAACTCCCTTTGTTACAACAAAAGCATGTTTGTTTACCTGATAAGACTGTGACAAGCAACAGTCATCTGAATCGGAACGATTAAAGTAAGAAAGTTCAATCCCGGAGACGGGATGGACGAGTGATGATATATGAATTCTGACGAATGTCATTTCATCTTTTTCTGTGGGAATGCGCGGAAGGAGCCCGGCCCACCGAGTCTCTGGCTAATTACCTAGCCCGGTCCAGCCCACCCCATGTTTTTAATGACCCGTCGCGATGGGCGTTCATTTGACGAAAGAAGCTGTTCAACTTAATATATTTAGAATGGAAAATGCTATTTATTTTACTTAAATATAATTTATTGATAATTTTTCTCATATATGATATTTATTAAAATTATAAAATAAATTAAAATAAAATACAGTAGACCCACGTATAGATAAAATTATTAAAAAAAATTATAGCAGATGAGATCTATAACAATTATCATTTAAAAATGACATTAAAGCTTTAGGCTATTCAATTATAAAAAGCAACAATTATAACAAATAATTTAAGAATAATGACAAATATAGTGTTACAGATGGATACTGATACCCAAAGCCTATTTGTAAGATCCATTCCCTTGGAATTGGGCTCTAATGTCATAAAAATTCAATAGGCTCAAGAGGCCTAAGAGATGCAGGCGTTAGAACCAATCCGTGTGACATAATAGATTTAAAGTTCACTTAGGCCTATGGACTCAAAATGGGTCTCAGATATCACCCTGCCTGTAAAATCGGCGTGTCAGATATTTGGTTGTTGACCTTATCCAGTTACAAAAGGAATTATGGGTAGCAAAGCACGCGACCTGGTAAAAATGGCGTCACACCAGACTCGCGTGCATGCGACATTCCTGACACAACAAAATAGATTTGTAAAGTTGGTGACATAATCTTCTACACACACCAGCGCCGCTTGGATTCCTCTTAGAGAAAAGTTTAACCACTATAAATATATTAATTATCTACCAAACAAAGGATCCCAACGTTTACACTTACGTAGCCATTATAGAGAGAATGAGAAAAGGAGAAAGGCTTGAATACATTTTGTAATCTCTTTGTAGTCAAACATATTATAGTGAAGTAAGTTATCAGACCAAAGTACTATAGTTTTTCCTTCTCATTGACGAGAAGGTTTTTCACGTAAAAACACCACATGCCTTAGTCCTCGTACTCTCTTTCTCCACTTTGTTTCATTCTTCGTGCTGTGCGGGTCTTGCTCGAATACTCAGATACGATTCGTGGACTCAGTCAAATCCACGACCATACAAGTGCACAAAACTCGAGGATGAAACATTAGCGCTATCTGTGGGAAACGATTAAAAGTCAATTTTCTAAATTTTTCAGACATAAATATTCCAGAAGTTTCCTTACGCTTTTTCTAATGTCAAATATGGTGAACACAAGAGTACAAGCAAGTACTCCAATCAAAGACGCAACCTCATGTGACAACGGCCCTGCCGCATGTGCCAGAGTGGAAGACCATCATGATCCGGTCATGCGGGCGTTGGCCCTGAGGATGGACAATGTGTCCAATGCCGTCCGGGCTCTTTGCTCAAAGATGGGTGAGCGGATGAATGGAGCGCACTCTAATGCCTCTCAGACCGCGACGTCCTTGAGTAAGGGTAAGGGGAAGAAACACCCCAACAAATAAGTCGGTCAATACGAGCCCCCGAGGACCCAAGAAAATCTCTCAATGACTTGAAGGTCGCTTAGGTTCTCGGGTTCAGGAGGAGAGTCCAAAGAGACGCAATCCTCGCTCTGTTCGCAACAACCAGGAGTGCGCTCCCCGTGAAGACATACCTCCCAGGATTATGGGCTCCCAGAACTCCAAGCGGTGCAAGGTCCATACGAGTTGAGAAATTACCTCAACGATAACAAGGTGGTGACCCCATCCCATATAAAGGAAAGACTAGAGAAAGTAGAGAACTGAGTCTTTGACAGAAACAACGGAGGATGAGTTGACCTACTCCAATCTCCATTCACGACGGAGATTAGGACGAGGCCACTCCCCCCCGAAATTCAATCTGCCAAACCTCGATATCTACGATGGAAGTGTTGACCCTATAGATTATTTTAATCAATTTTGCGAGCACCTGAGCCTCCAAGGCTTAAATGAGATGACCATGTGTTAGTACTTCCCACTAACACTTAAGGGCGATGCGAGAGTGTGGTTCTATGGACTGCAGCTGATTCCATTCACTCCTTTAGTGAGCTAGCAGTAAGTTTCATATCGCAATTTGCCTCCAACCGAAGGATAGAGAAACAGCCCTAGCACCTCACCTGAGTGAAGCAAGGTGCCAAGGAGAGCTTGAGGGGATTCATTACCCAATTTATAGTGGAGGCCAGACAAATCTCAAAGTTGACCGATGGGGTAAAATTGAACGCATTCTTATCCACCCTAGAAGGAGGAGCTTTCTTCAATCACTTTATTCACAATGGCTCCCAGACGTTCGTAGAGGCCAAGACTGTGGCGCGAGCATACATCGTTGCTAAAGAAGCCAATGACGCAAAGAGGCCAGAAAAGAACGAGAACTTTCATTCGAGGAAGGTGGAAGGAAAGAGAAAGGGTGGGGACCGTCTAGGTCCCCAGATAATAAAGAAGCTGCATAAGTCCGAGCAGGTCATTCGGAGGGAGCCTAGGCTGATAAATCTCACTCCTCTGAACGATACCCGTGCCAACATCTTAATACAGATTCGGGACGAGAAATTTTTGAAGTGGCCTAAAGTACTAAAGAATCCAGAAGGTGGCAACCAGTTGAAATACTGTCATTACCATTATTGTGGAGGCTATAGTACGGAGGGCTACTGGACACTGTAGAAGGAGATTAAAGAACTAATAAGGAGGGATCACCTCAACTGGTTCTTACAAAGACCCGGGTAAGGCTCCGGAATAGTAGGTGATGTTGGGGTTGACCAACCCAAAAATCGAGTGGCTATGAGGGTTATAAATATGATATCAACTCGTCCGACCAATGAAGACGCTCGAGATATCATCACGGCTAAGAGACCGATGATGGAAAATAGGGATGAAATTATTAGCCTTAGTAATGAGGATGTGGCCTATGTAACTTTCCATCACTTTGATCCCTTGGTTGTAACCGTACTCGTTTCAAATGGAGCAAATAACCACCAAATGAAATGAGTCTTTATTAATAATGAAAACTTGAGAAATTTACTCTATCTTGATACGTATTTTAAATTGGGATTTAAGAGAAATCAAATGAGAGCAACCGAATGACCCCTTTACGGACTGGAGAATGAGCCAGTACCAATTCAGGGTGTCATCCAGCTAAAAGTTATGCTAGGAACGTACCCGAGGACTGCATCTAAGTTCGTCACCTTCTTGGTCGTGGACTTTCTATGAGTTTACAATGAAATCCTCGAACTTCCCTACTTGACCTCCTTTGGTGCTGTCACTTCTATCCCGTATCTATAGACAAAATTTTCAACTCTATTTGAGATTGGGAAGGTCCTCGGAGACCAAACTATCGGACGGACATGCTACTTGTTCCAAGTCACGCAGACACCTCTCCCCCATCCTTTTGAAGACCCAGAGCCGCGAGATGAAGCAACATTGCGGCAAGCACAGTCCAAAGAGCCTACTGTCCGAGTCCCACTAGATCTAAGAGATCCAGAGAAGTATATCCAAATTGGAAGCTCTTTGCCTCAGTGCGTCCGAGACCGGCTTATCAGTTTCCTACGGAAGAACTTGGACATTTTTGCTTGGGTGCCAAGTGACATGTTGGGGATCTTCACAGAAATAATGGTCTATATATTGGGCCTAAATCCTTATCATAGACCCATCAGATAAAAGCGCAGAAATTATTCAGTAGATAAATTAGTGGCCATACGTGAGGAAGCGAAGAAGCTCATGGAAGCTGGATTCATCCAGGAGGCATAGTACCCGAACTGGTTGTCAAATGTGGTCATGGTAAAGAAAATTAATGTAAAATGGAGGATGTGCGTGGATTTTACTGACCTCAATACAGCATGCCCCAATGACAGCTTTTCTCTTCATAGAATTGATCAACTTGTAGACTCGACGTCAATCATAAACTTTTAAGATTCATGGTGTGTGCTCGAATTACAACCAAATAAAGATGAACCCCAAAAACAAGGAGCGCACATCATTCATGACGGACCAATGGACATACTCTTACAAAGTCATATCCGTTGTCCTCAAGAATATGGGTGCAACTTACCAGTGGCTCATTAATAAAATGTTCGAGGACCAGATTGGATGGAATATAGAGGTCTATGTGGACGACATACTTGTTAAAAGTAAAATAATCGACCACCACGTCCAGGATCTAATCGAGACTTTTGGTGTGCTCAACACTCATCAGATGAAATTCAACCCAAGCAAGTGTACATTTGGAGTGATATCTGAAAAATTCTTGAGCTATATTATTTCACACTGAGAAATTGAGGCTAACCTAAAGAAGATCAAGGCCATCCTTGATATGAAATCTCCTCGGTCAATAAAGGCAGTCCGAAACTCACTGAACGGATAGCTGCTCTCTCTCACTTCTTGGCCAAATTGGCCGAGAAGCACTTGTCGTTCTTTAAGACCTTGAGAGGAACAAAAACCAACGGCTTTTAATGGAATAATGACTACGAGAAGGCATTCCGAGGACTTAAGGACTATCTGTCAAACCCTTATCTTTTAACTTCTCCCCAACCAGGCTAGGAGTTGTATTTGTACATCATTGTATCTGACACAACCCCTGAGCTCGGTGTTGGTGCCACAATAGCATGACAAACAACAACCTGTATATTATGTGAGTAAAACCTTGGCTGATATAGAAACCAAGTACCTCTACACGAAGAAAATTGATTTGGCATTGGTGTATTCCGCTCGAAAGCTTAGACTGTACTTCCACGCGTATAAGTAGTGGTCCTGACTGATCAGCCATTAAGAGAAATCCTACAGAAGCTTGAGATGTTAGGATAACTGGTCAAGTGGGCCATTGAGATGGAAAAGTTTGACATTAAATTTCGTCCAAGACCAGCCTTGAAAAGTCAGGCCCTCGCGGACTTCATTGTCGAAATAACGACCCTAACCCTTGGTGATCCAAACCATCGTAATGCAAATGAGTCGAACGAAGCAACAATATGAACACTGCACGTGAATGACTCCTCAATAAAGGACAGTTGTGGAGCTGGCGTTGTGTTGTATATGTTTGAAGGGATAGAGATAAAGTATTCGATGACTCTTGGGTTCTCGACCACAAATAACGTCACGGAATACAAAGCATTGCTAGTAGGACTCCGATTAGCCAAGGAATGCTCTACCAAAAAGTTGATTGTCTACAACGACTCTGAATTAGTCGTCAACCGAATTTGCAGACATTTTGAGGTTAATAGCCAACAACTATCCAAATACCTATTAAAGGTCCAAGGTTTGACTGCGGATTTTGTCAAGGTAGAATTCGTCCACATCCCTAGAGAAGAGAACGGGAAGGCTAACATGCTGGCAAGGGCAGCAGCTTCCGGAGACTCAAAGTAGTACGCTTGAGGAATGCGTGAAGTCCTAAACAAGCCAAGTATTGAGGATCCCGAGACGAAAGTGATACAAGTTTCGAGTGCCAGCACTTGGATGACTCTCTACTGGAGATATTTGTCCGATGGGATATTACCTGAGGACACGAACGTAGCTAAGAAGGTGAAGAAGACAGCGGGTTGGTACACTATTATGGATGGTCAATTAAATCGATGTGGATTTTCAGTTCCTTACCTAAGGCGTCTCACTCTCAAGGAGGCAGATTATGCCCTCTAAGAAGTGCACCTTGGGATTTGTGGATCTCATATTGGGGGCAATAACCTCGCCTTCAAGCTCATAAGATAAGGATACTATTTGCCAACCATGAAGTATGACGCCATGAATTTCGTACACAAATGTGAAAATTGTCAAATTCACGGTAACATAACTCACCAACCGTGCATTGAACTTCGAGCATTGCAATCACCATGGCCCTTTACTCAATGGGGGCTTGACATCCTCAGACGCCTTCCGGTGGTGACAGGGCAAAGAAAGTTCCTGATCATCGGACCGACTATTTTACGAAATGGGTCAAGGCTGCGCCATTAGCAAAGACCAAAGAGTAGAACGCTATAGAATTTGTCCGGTAGAGTATTATGTGTAGATTGTAAATTTTCAAGTGTATCGTAATCGACAATGGGACCCAATTCACTGGAAAATAGTTCACTAAGTACTACACCAGACTAAGGATTATGTTGGTCCATACGTCGGTCGCATACCCACAAAGTAACGGGCAAGTGGAGGTTATGAACAGTATAAACCCGTACATGGACTCAAGACGAAACTAGAACACTCCGGGAGCTCATGGGTATACGAACTACCATCCGTCCTTTGGTCATATAGGACCACTTTGAGGGAGCCTACGAAAGAAACACCCTTCATCCTATACTATGGGGTAAAAGCGGTTGTTTCAATGGAAGTTGGACTTCCAAGTCTCCAAGTCGAGTGCTTCAATCCGAGCGACAATTATCAAAGATTTTGAGAAAATCTTGATATACTCAAAGAAGCACAAGACCTTGTAAGGTTAAAAATAGTAGTATACCAACAGCGGGTAGCCCGATATTACAATAGGAAGGTGAAGGCGCGATTATTTAAAGTTGGGGACCTAGTACTGAGGAGCATAGAGGCCATGAGTAAAAATATCGACCGGAATAAACTCTCCCTAAATTGGAAATAACGGTTTCTAGTCTCAACCATCCTTTGAAACGGGGCCTATAAGTTATGCACCCAAGAAGGCAGATTAGTCCCTCGGACGTGGAATACCATACACCTCAAAAAATAATATCAATAAATATATGTACAGATGGCTAGGTAAGGCAAAACGTATCATTCGACGTACCTGTAACACGTTCATTAATATAATAAAATGCTTTTTCTCTTATTTCCTATCTTGCATTTCATTGAATGTTTGCATGTTATCTCATTAACTCACAAGACTTAGGCTGCCCCTAAGTCAAGTGAAGGTAACCCTTTCACTTACTCTGAAATTCGACTGTATCTGAGCAACTCAAGAGGTCGTAATTAAAATTTGACTGTGTCCGAGCGGCCCAAGATGTCGTACCTAAAACTCGGGTATGTTCAATCGGCCTAAGAGGTCAAATTTAAGATTTGGCCACAATGTCAAGCAGCCATAGAGGTTGGACTTAAAATTTATGGGGTTTAAAACGACAAGTATGGACAACCCTAGATGTAGCATCTTCAGTGTAATACGGTCAAAAAGTTCAAATGTTAAACTAGTATAAGACTAAATTTCTTTGACAGCATGTCATAAAGGAACCAAACACTCGAGCAGTCAAGCAAGACAAACGAAGTGTTTACACTTTAACAATGTGAATCTTATTCATATATGCCATATGTGTATAATAGTATACATACCTAAGAAAAAAAGAAGAGAGAAAAACTCCATAACTCTATAAATTTACAAACTGCCCACAAAAGATCCCGGCTAAGAAGAAGAAGTCCCTTGTTGTTGCTGCTGTTATCCCCGTAGTCTAGAAGGCCCCGCTTGCTCTGAAGATCCCAACTGCCCAAAAGGTTGAGGTCCACTTGATGGCCCAAGCCAAGAAGAGGCTGGGAAATGCCCTTCCGGGAGGCCATACAAATCATCCAAGTATGTAGCACTAGTATTCCGAGGATCAAATACGACCGTAACAAATTGAGGATGCATCAACCTCATCACCCAGCGGCACAAGTTGATGTCGTCCTAGTACTTGCCCTCCAGTGCCGATGTTATGTCTGCGGCCCTGATTGAAGTCCTCAACACCTCCTCTAGCTGGAGGTTCCTATCCCGCAGCAGCCCGTACTGAACTTGCTGAAACTCCAATGAATCCTCTAGGAAGGCAATTTTCCTCTTGGCCTTAGCAAGCTCAACCTCCAAACGTTTGTTGGCCCTTCCGGTGGTTTTGAGGGACTCCAACTCAAAATAAGTCTGGGTAACACCACCAATGAGCCGCCCAAGGTTCCCAACCAGCTCTTGAAACTGTGAAGGAAAAGTGAGCCGTTAAAGTATGAGTTGAAGGAAGTAAGAATCTAAAAGGCTAAGGGAAGACAGAAGGATACCCGAGAGATGAGAGAGTCAGCTGGCTGAGCTCTCCTCTCTAGGGGTCTCGGACTCCAGTGGCCCGGCAATAAGCACCATAGAAACCTTAACCCTAGTCTTGGATGTAGGGACGTCTCCATCAAGATCGAGGACTGGGGGCTCAGCAGCTCCAAAAGGCTATGCGGCCCCATTCTCAGCCTCGTCAGCACTCAGAGCCCCAGCAACATCCTCACCCAGGGCCTCCTCTCGAACCTCAGGAAGAATCATCATTGGACTGTAAATTTAGATTTCAAGGTATGGGAGCTCAGTAGTCCCTGCGGCAGACAGCTCCACGGCATGACTCTCCTCAGCCTTAGCAGCATCAGCAATGGTCATCGTCATCATCATCATTGTTGGTTCCTTACCCTAAGTCGCCTCAATCTCCCCCACTGCAAGTCCCTCAACAGTGTCCTTGGATGGATTATTAATCCAATTTGAAACCTCACCAGTAAAGACAAAAGGAATGTCAGGCACTGGACACAAAGAGGGAGGGGCGACAGGTAAACTCCGCGAACCTAGAAGGCACCTCAGAAGGCCCTCTGGACAGCTGCCGACACTTCCTTGTAAGGCACACGGCAAGAGTTTCATCATCACTGGACGAGGAGCTCTCCACAGGAGCAGCGGGATGCTTGGACGAGGACTCAGTCCGCTGACTTTTCTTTGGACGTTCAGCCGGCTCCTCTATTCTCAGACTTTTCTGAGTGGTTTTCTTCTTCTTCTTCTTGGTCAAGCGGCCAGCAAGGGTGCCAAAGTCCCCCAACTGAGGTCCCCACTTGGCCTTAACCAACTTCTCGGACCTCAACCACTTATTCTTATTATTCTCATGGAAGCTAAGAAAGTTGGGCTATATGAAAGCAACAATATCCTTCACCAACGCCCTCTCCTCAGGTGTGGCGTCTTGGTAGAACTTAGGATCGATGTTCCTCCAATCATTGGGGATATCCCAAATATGGTGAACCGCCAAGAAAAAGAATTTATCTTTCTATCTCTTGGTAGAATTTGGGTTGCCGCCAAGAAAAAGAATTTATCTTTCTATCTTTTGGTAGAATTTGGGTTGCTGCCACTTAGTGCCACAAACTCAGGGCGCGGAGTGATGACAACCCAGTCCTGATCCATGGTCTCAAAGGTCTTATGATGGCAACGAGTAAAGAAGCAGAGAGAGATAAGATACCTTACTGCATTTGGTTGAAGCCGAGCAATAGGGACCTTGAGATCCCTCAGGATATGGTACAAGTCCAGAGACATGTCGAAACAAAGCCCACTCTTGAGGTGGACTATGTAAACAGTGATGAAACTGTCTGGAGGGCTGTAGGCCCTCTCATGGGGCTCTGGAGCTAGCATTCCCATCTCTGAGGGGATGCAATACTTTACACGAATGGTGTCGAGGTTAGAGGTCGTGAGGGAAGAGGTGATATCCTTGACTCCAGGTGCCATTAGAACTCGAAGAAAAAGCGCAAAGGAAACAGGAAGGAGAAGAAGGCTTTGGTTTGAGAGAAAACTCCTTAGGATTGCATGGTGAAAAATGAAAACGAAGACAAAGTGATATTTGAAAAGGCAAAAAATAAAAAAGGTGTGCGCCATCATTACCCTTACCATGTGTCAATTCCTCGATACGCTGCCAGAGATAGTGAGCTTTGCGTTTTCAAGGCAATGTCGATCTCATTAAATACGCATTTCATGCGCTTTAATGGCCCAAATGGCGGCACGCACCAGTGTCTCAGACTCTAAGGGAGTTCTCAAATGCACCTTCATCAAAGCCTGTGATCCCAATAATATCCGGGGACATTTTTAGATTTTGGACAAATATGCGAAGATAGCTATTTTTAGAAACCACCCAGCAGTGCCTAAAATCCAAAAATCCCCCGGACATTTTGGGCAGACCATAAGCCTTAGCGAGTTCTCAAACATTTTGGTCGCATGTCTCTGGGCTTTTGGTTCCAACCATATCCTTAGGCATTTACAAGAGAGAATCTGTACACGAGACTTGTCCACATCTAATGGACATGCCAAAGGGCAGAAGTACTCAAACCCTTTAGTATAGTGTGCTAATGATAGATACCAATACACAAAACCCACTTGTAAGATCCATTCCCCTGAAATTGGGCCCCGATACCATAGAGATCTAGTAGGCCCAAGAGGCCCAGGCGCAAGAGCCAACCCGTTTGACAAAATAGACTTAAAGTTCACTCAGGCCCGTGGACTCAAGATGGGTCTCAGACATCATCCTGCCTGCGAAATCGACGTGTCAGAGATTTGGTGGCTAACCCTGTTAGGCTATGAGAGAAATGATGGTCAGTAGAGCACGCGACCCTATAAAAGTGACGCCACACCAGGCCCGCGTGCACGCAACCGTTCTGAGATAACAAAATGGATTTATAAAGTTGGTGGTAGGATCTCTTGCACATGCCAGAGCCATATGGACTCCTCTCAGAGAAAATCTCAACTATTATAAATATATTAACTGTTTACCAAACAAATAATCACAATATTTACATTCGTTTAGCCATTATAGAGAGAGAAAGAGAAAAGAGAGAAAGGCATGAGCGCATTCTGTAATCTCCTTATAGTCAAACATATTATAGTGAAATAAGATCTTGAACCAAAGTCCCATGATTTTTCATTCTCATTTACGAGAATATTTTCTACGTAAAAATTTCATGTGACTTAATCCTCGTACTCTCTTTTTCCACTTTGTTTCACTCTTCTTGTTGCGTGAATCTTGCCTGAGTACTCAAATACGATTTGTGAACTTAGCTAGATCTACAACCGTACAAGTACGCAAAACCCGAGGACGCAATGTTACTATAATGTTACTTTTATATTTAATATCGCTAGGGATAGTTAAATGGCAAGTTTAGACTGAAAAAAGAAATCAACACAATCAATATAATTTGGCCATATTGTTTCCCTTCCCATTGTGGTAATAAAATTAAAAATTATATTTTATATGTTTGATTAGAAACAACTAAAAAATAAATGTAAAATATTCTCTAAAACTCTTTTGCAGCATTTGGTAGCCCAAAATAGAAATTCTATTCCGAGCTAATTCCACGAGAATTATAATTTCCGTGTTTTATTGAGAAATAAGTCGGAAATAAATATTTTTGGGGAATATTTATTTCTGGATTCAAAGGAAAAATTATTGCCATAGCGATATTAGTATTATTTATTCTCAGTGACCTGAAAATTACAATTCCCGCACAATTTTTGTAATATTTCAAAATTGCCCTTATTGTTTCATTTTGTTTACTGTTGTTTCGTTTTCATTTTCATGATGCTCTCTGTGCTCTCTTCCGTTCTCCCTCGTTTTCCCTCACTGCTTCGACTGTTCTGCATCGCTGTTCTCCCTCGCTCCTTATACCATTCTCCGTCGCTGCATTCTCTCCTTCTATTTCCATCAAAAGGTAAGAAATTTGTTTCGAGAAGGAAACTATTCTCTGGGCTAATCTTAATTCGATTTTCGCCGTCTACCTACATATTTATGAAAAATTTCTCAATAAATTTGTTGGATTTTAGATCTGTGAAACCCCATTTCGATTTGTAGGTTTCGATTTGTTGAGTTGTGTGAAACCCTAGTTTGTTTCAATTTCCTCTATTTAAGTTGATGTTTCAGTCTGATACTTATCGTTTCTAGCTTGATTTCATTTCCAAATTTATGTTTTTTTTCTTGTGCCTCTCTTTACATATATTGGATCCTTCAGCATATTCGTTTCCAGATTTATGTTGTGTGCCAATGCCTCTATGGTCGTATGTCCGGTTCTTCAATCCAGATTTTGCTGTTTACAACATATCACGCTACATATGAAGCAGACAAACAAAAATCAGCTACATGAAAATCTGGAAACCAATATGCTGAAGAATCGGACATACAACGATATATATTTTTTGTGTTCCATCTATTTGCTGTGAAGACAGACAGAAATAGTACCGAACCTGCATCAGGAATGGCTCTACGTTAATTGTTTGGTTTGATTTAATGTCTCGTTACTCATTCTATGGGATGAGTGTTGGGTTTGTAATGACACTTGGGTGGTGGTGTTGGTGGTGAGGTAATGGTGGTTGCGGCATTGCTAGAGATGATGGTAGTAATAGCAGTAATGGGTAGGGGAAGAATTTCACCTATAATTCTTCCCCTAAATTTCAAGCAGTAATGGCACTGCTTGAAATTTAATTTCAATTAGAAATTGTTTTGTTAGAATTTCACATCTTTAAAACTAGGCAAAGTGAGAAAGGAGGGAAGCTTCCCACAATGCATGAACCTATGAGCGTGAGATTCACGTGAGAGTAATGCACCCAACAAAGTATAACACCAAATAATTTGAAAGAACTCTACCCAATTAGCACCTTTATGAGCATGTTATTAGACAAAACCAATAGCAGTATTTCACTAGCATGAACTTTAAGGTAAAGACACTACTTTGGATTTTTGTTAATTTATTATGTAATAATAATATTAAAAATATACAAGTTTGAGAATTTATTTTAGTCAGTTTTGGATTTTCATTTCTAATTTAAAATATCTTTGAAAATAATTTAGAATTTGGAAGTAACACAAATAATATGGATCCATACATTGTGTTTGTGTTGGTGTTTCTGTGGATACATATGCTCTGCAATTGTTGGTGTCTATCTATTTCAATTTATATGCTTGCAACTGTATTTGCTTTTTAAGTGTTGTATTGGTATATATTTCTGTGGTGTAATTGCTATATATGTTGCATCTAGATTCTTCACAAACGGTTGTATATGTTGTATTTGTTGAGTTGTTAAATAAAAGTCTCTATTCCTTATAGTTGCATTTACTATGATTTGTTATTACAGTTCATGGATCAATTATGCTTCAATTTGTCCAATGAGAAGAAAAAGAAGATAGTGGTCATTATAATGCATTTGATTAAAATTTGTGTTACATTTTGTCTTAAGTGCAACCATAATTATTGGACAGCGGAAACTAATAATCACTAGATCTTACATACTTGACTTCTATAAAAAACGAGAATACATCCACCGAATCATATATGGTAATGATATCACTTGTATTAACATGATGAGAATGAGTAGGCCAGCGTTTCTCAAACTACGTGACATGTTAACAAACATTAGAGGACTTCGTCCATCAAAACACATGCTAATTGATGAGTAAGTGGTAATATTTTTGCACCTTCTTGTGCATCATATGAAAAATAGGGTGATTGCACATAATTTTCAGCGGTCGAGTGAAATAATGAGTAGAATATTTAATAACGTATTAGCCACAACAATACATATACAAGCATACTTATTTAGATGGCCAGAACCCATTTCTGAGAACTGTATAGATCAGCGATGGAAGTGGTTCACGGTATGTAATTATTTCATATATTTATTGTTATAACTACGTGGCAAATGTAGTAGATAACTCATTCTAGTTCGATGTGTATTTGTAGAGTTGTGTAGACGCTTTGGATGGAACATATATAAAAATAAGGGTACCATTTACAAACAAACCTAAATATAGAACTCGTAAGGGAGATATAGTTACAAACGTGTTAGGAGTATGTATTCATGACATGCAATTTATATTTGTCCTCCCTGATTGGGAAGGATTTGTAGTAGATTCTAAAATTTTACGAGATGCGCTAAATATAAGGCATGGGCTGAAAGTTTCGAATGGTAAGATTGTAGATCATCAAATCAAGCACAATGTTTTGCAAGCAACTTATTTTATGTAATGATATTTCATGTTTTTGTATAGGTACTTACTACTTAGTTGATACGGGATATACAAATTATAATGAATTTCTTGCACCATTTAGGGGCAAAGATACCTTTTAAATGAATGGCGTCAAGGCTATCAGCCACAAACGGCCGAAAAACTCTTCAATATGAAATATGCCACTACTCTAATGTTATTGAATGGTGTTTTGGATTATTGAAAATGCGGTAGGGGATCATTAGAAGTCCATCATTTTATCCTGACAGAACACACAATTAATTTATTATTGCTTGTTGTCCGCTGTATAATTTTATAAGAAATGAAATGGATTATGATCCTATTGAGGATAAATCTAATGACATGTCTCAGGAGGCTTCGTTAGATGAAGATATAAATATGATAACACAACTAGATCCTACTAATAATGGGAGTGTATTTAAGAATAATTTGGCAAATACTATGTTTAGCGAGAGGGGATACAATTGAATAATACATTTAACATTTTTTCTTTGAGTAGTGCCAATTATATATTTGTTGTTTCATATCATCAATCTGTTATTAATGACGAATATACTTAACTTGATGCCTAACTTTTATGATGTCTGCTTCTTGGATTACTTATTCATAATTATGATAGATTAACGTAGTTAAGTATGTCACAATTTGATAATGAAACCAAAAGAAGATGGGAGCTTCATGAAAATGATACTCTTGTTACTTGTATAGTCGAATTATATAACATTGGTACATATAATACTGACAATGGTTTCAAATCGGGTTATTGACATGAGTTGGAGAGAATGTTATAACAAAAACTGCCAAATTAATATTTGAAGGCAAATCCCCACATTTCATCTAGAATGAAGACGTTGAAAAAGGATTGAACATCGTATATAATATGATAAGGGGTACGAACATGTCCGCATTTGGGTAGGACAATACAAGAAAAATGGTTGTTGTGGAATAGCATGTATGGAATGCTAATAATCATCGACTTTTTGTTTGCCATTTTGTTGAACAATGTCCGCAAATTTTATAATTTGTGTGTGCTTTGGTTGATTTCGGTCATTCGAGCATATCTGTATATTTTCGGCATTTCTATTAACATAGCCAATTATATTGATATAGATAAAAATACAATAGTATAACACCACCCAATTAAAAAAAAGACATAGCAGGCGTTGCCTTAACCATGGCAAATGAAAGCTATGTATCCGTTTGATAAATGAAAAACTGGGGCGGTATTCTGATAATTTTTCAGAAAAATGAAAAGTTTTCCAGCATTCAATGTTTGAAACAGTGCATGCAAAAAGCCACTCAGTTTAGTAGCTTCATGTTTTCATCTCCACTGACCAGCTGCTTCATAAACGAGAAGCGTAGGACAATTTGGAGAGACAATTGATGCTGAGTCCATTAGCATTCAAAGCAGAACATGGTCTTTTTCCAGACTATTTTGCTTTGCCAAGATGGACTACTATCACGGAGAGGTCAGTCAGCATGTCCGTTGACTTGATAATGTGTCAAAGAAAGGCCAGTGTTTGATGTTACATCTTAAATTTTAATGTCTACCGGTTCGATCTAGATCTTCTTTTTGCAAATATGGATCTTCAGATAAGTGATGATTTAAGTCATGTTAATCTAGCATATGGGAAATGTGGATGGCTAGAATGGAAATTGTTTATGATATTTCTTTTAACTAATTGATTGATTTCATTTTCATCGAAAATTTGTTTGCTTATGCTATCGATTTACTGGCTTGGCACCTTGGTGTGAGAAAATGATGTTAAAGATGGCCTGGGCACTGAATATGTGGATTACATATTTAGAAATTGATTGAACTTTCAATCAATTTGATTGAAACCAGTGGTCGTCAAAGAATTTGATTAAACTTTCAATTTTTTGAGGATATTTTCAGGAATTGAATGGAATAACATGAGAGAATCCTCAGTGGTGGGTCTCATTTTTTTTTTTATTCAAATACCGTAGCTTCCTGGCAAAAAATAAAAATTACAATTGAATGTAGATTGGGTCACTTGTTAATGATTTGCAAAGGAAAAGTATTATTTGACTTATCATTGACTTATTTGGATGTTTCTGCTTAAATTGTATTGCGTATAAATTTTATTGTTGCATACACAGTCGATTATTATTCTCTATAAATTGTATTAAATTTTATTTAAATTTAAATCAATTTGTATATTATTAATACAGTGCCACAATGGAGCCGCTATTTGGAGGAAGAAGTCATTTTTATATTTTGAAAATTTTTCAATGATTTATAGCAATGATCATGCTATAGCAGCAGATGCACAGGCTGCTGAAGACATCCTTGAGGAGCTTCAAACCAATGAACCAGATAACGAGCAATTAAGTTTAAATGATACTCAAGAAATAGGGATTGAAGACTTACTTGACACTAATGATTCCCTTTATCAAAGTACACCACATGTGAGAACTTCAATTGCGTTTGGGACGTCTAATGGAAGAAAACGGAAGGTTAGTGGGGATAAGACAGCACCATCTGATTATATTATACAAGTAGTCAATAAATCGAGTACAAATTTCAAACAGATCGATCAATTGTTGAGCAAAAGTTTCGAAACCAACACACATAAACAAAAGGACGGCACAATTATATCATGTATTATCTGAAATTCATGAATTATTTGCGAGTAAAAGGAGCACAACATATATGAAATGTATACATGATCCGACACTTATGGCGAGCTTGTTTAATCTTCCACTAGGATAACAATTGAATTTCATCAAACAATTTGTTCTGTAAAATATGTGGGGAAGATTGATTATTCCTGATGTTTATTTTGTGTTCTAGTTTGTGGCAGGCTTGTTATATTTTGTAGAGAAGCAAAAACATGTGGAGTTATATATTTCAGATTGTATCTAGTATGTATATTTTGTATTGAAATCTATCAGTTTGGATTGTATCCAACATGTGTCCAGCATGTCTGTGTTCCAAATGTTAATCTAGATAACGGTTTAATTTGTCGAGTCCCCTAATCCTTTTTTAGTTTGGATTTTGTTCCACATAACTCCATGGCATGTACATCCCGTGGCCTCTTTGGATTTATATGGATGACAGTTTGCCTTATTTAGTCTGCCTGCTTTAAGATTCAGCTAAAATTTGATAATTGAATGATGTACACGTAATTAGTTATGTTCATATATATGTCTATAAATTTAGAATTTTTTATATATATATATTTGATAAATATTTGTTATGCACACATAATTATATATATAATATTTAATAAATATATGATATATAATATTACGTATTATGTTATAATAAATATTATTATATCAACTATTAAATCAAACATTAATTTTATTAATAGGTAATATTATTCTCAAATAATTAATAAATATTTAATTTATAAATTTTATTATATTTACGTAATATATATTTAATTATATATATTATATTAAATTGATGCGTCTGATCCGATCAGAAACGAGATTCGGATTAAATGCAGTTGGTTCGATCGAGTTTCGTTTATTGAGTCCGAATCATGTACTTCACCAAAACGAACAGAGTTCGGTGTGTTGGTGGGAGGTTGTCACCAAAACATTCCAAAAACATTCCAGTCGAGTAAAAAGCCTTCGAATAGAGAAAGGTGAACTGGTAAGTAAAAGAGAGAGAGAGAGAATAGGTTTGTCGGGAGTGTTGGCCCGTTGAGAATGTGAGTTCCAACTTACTCCTCACAGAGAGCGAGTGGAAGCTGCGTCACGAAAGCGTGGGAGCTTTGGGGAACAGTTCTCAGAGAGCCGGAAAGGACTCTTGCAATCTGGAGGCCGTTGGTAGAATTTGAAAGTGAACGCTTTATGTAGAGAGAGAGGGAGAATCTTAGCTCAAACACTGTAAATGTTCGTGACTTAGACTGTATCAAGTAGTCTGTTTTTGTTGTCGCAGAGAGCGTGTTCTATATGTTCTCTTGAATGTGAGTTAGCGAGCGTATTCGAGAGCTTTTCTTCCAGAATGGAGACTCTGAGCTTATATAGATAGTAGGAGAGCCACCTTCTCTGGCAAAGGTGGCGTGACCATTTGGCCTGGCAATGGCGACCTTCTCTGAGTTGGTGGGCATGACTGGCGTGATTTGATGGATCCTTTTCCTTCTAAACAGTGTAACAGGTATTCAAATCATCAGCTTTCCTTTTATGCTCTTGTGACCGTTTAGATTCTATCATTGGCGTCGAATTTATTGCTGCCTTTTTTAAGAAGATCAACTTTTACAAAAACATGTAATCATGGAAAGGATCGTTGTTTTTCGTGTACGAGATCACCTGTCAAAATTGGGCTTAGCCCGTATCAGATTTACCATCTTTTTAGGCTGTTCTAAAGATCGAGTCAACACCGGGTCAACACATTTTGGGTTGGCCGTTTTGCGTTTGAAGCGGTCTGTGAACGTTGACCCGCTTGTTTTGCGTTTAGGCGATTTCAATAACGTCTTTGTTGCGTTGACCGTTGAGGGAACGTTTTGGACCTTTCATGATTTGAGCATTTACCTCTTGTTGGGCCAACATTGAAATTGCCCGTTTAACAGGTTATTTGGAACTTCTTTGACCGTTGACCAGCCCAACTATAGTATACCCCTCACAAATATTTATTAAATATATTTATTTTATGATAAAATATATATTATCAAAAATAATAATTTAAAATATTATATAATATATATATATAAGTAAAATGAATATCTTTTTTATTAAAAGGGGCAAAAAAGTCATTATCACATAAATTTTTACCTTATTCTGCATACCATTCTTCAAATCAAATAAAAAAATATTAATTTTCACATTATTTTATTCTAACAATAAAATATCAAAATAGTAATTTTTAACTCTATTCCTATTCTATTCTATTTCTTAGAAATAACTATTCTATTCCAACCTTATTCTATTCTATTAACCAAACGTGCCGTTTCAGTTATTGAAATGACCATCTCACCTCCCCAGCCGGCCCCACCAACCCGGTGCCTCTGACCTACCGCCACAAGATCAGATAGCCCCAGCCCACAGTCACCTCCACAAACCCTACCACCCAGTTGAGGCCACCATTACAGGGACAAAAACAATTATACAACACTGAGAGTGCAAATGGAATTGCAATTCCATGGGGAACAAATCTTAAATGGAATTTCAACTTCACTCTATCATGCATGCTGCTTGGGGGGAGAGCTGTCTTGGTTCTTCTAATAAACAAATTACCTAGCAGTCAAGATTATAAATAGAATAGATAAGCGATAAAAATTACATCAAATAATTTAAATAACTATTTAATCTTTACTATTTATATACCTAAATTCTAATCTTAACTATTGGATAAATATAAAAACATTCTAACTGAAATGACCATAACAGCTCTAAATTGGGAAGAAAGAGAGTTTTCATTGGAACATAAACTTTTGTTCAACTAGAGCAGAAAAGCTTACATCTAGGCAGAGATATATTAATAAACAATATATGATATGCAAAAGATTACACTAGTTTATGCCATTGTCATTCCAATCCCACCTTTAGTTCTAGTAGCATCAATAGAATCATTCGTCACTTTAAGATCACCAACTTTGAGACTTCTACCATCGCCTTACAAATTTGTTCCTTCTCGCCTTCACCTTGTCGCTCAACACAAATATATAAAACGCCACAATGCAGGTCAAATCCCGTGTTGCAAATCTGTGGAATCAGTTTATGCTTATGCTTCAAGGGAACTGAATCTGCAACAACATCGAACACTTCATGGGGTCCACCTTAAATAGACCGAAACGAAAATTCGAGCAGAAATTCTATGACCAAGGGGTTTGAGTTGTCACTTCTTATTCAGTGAGCTTTAGCAAGCGGCCTGCCGGAAGGACCATGCACGAGTTTCATGAAGCCGAGAAAACTGAGCTTTCCATCAGTGTGCCTAATCCAGTCATGGAGAACGGCATGAACGGGAACATTTGGGCTGAGGCCAAGTTCCTGGGCGCCATTTTCAGAATAAACAGCACAACATATCAGTGAAGATCTCAAATCTTTTGATTTCATAGCTTGAGCTACAACATTTTGCCCAGCCACAAAAGGACTTGCAGTAAGCGAACAATTATGCACGCTAAAATGGGTTTGCATGCTAGAAGTGTTAAATGGACCGGATCACCCACAATTTTTATTTAAAAAAAAAATTTAATATTTAAATATTAAAAAAAAAACTACAAATACCCATTTTCCCACACAACACTCTCTTTCACTCCCTACTATCTAACAGTATACAATGATATTAATATGATACTAATATATTTATATTAAATTAATTAATTTTATCTGTAATTTTATTTATATTTATCATTTCATAAATTAATTATTAATCATGGAGCATAATTTTTCTAGTTTTAATAGCAAAGGAATACGAAAAAATTATTCTAATACTCCCATACCATTTCAATACATACACACATTGATAATAATTCTGAAATACGAAAGTCACAGCATAGTTTTGAGAAGATACAACTACTGTTTCTTCTAGTTTTGGATGCTTCCTAAAAAACATTCTAGTAATATATGACAAATTTTTGAAATTAAATTAATTAACAGTTAGCATCAAACTATTTGTAAAAAATGTAAAAAAAAAATAAATTAAACGTGTAAAAGTTCTAAGAAAATAAAATACTTAAAGAGACGTATGAAAAAACATGAGAGAACAATTATCTTTAATACAAACTAAACTAACCTTTTTAGGTGGTACAAAGCTAGAAATTTTTCAATAAGACTAGCAACTGAATCGGCAAGGACTGGCGGAATATATAGTTTAGTCAGATAGTCCTTTTCCCATAACAAAAGATAAAAAGTTCAAACAATGCATGCAGAAATGTTTACAACTTAGGTATGAAAAAATATCCTGACAAAATATTAAATTTGAAGCTATTCGTCTTTTTTATAATTTAAACAATAATTAAAATCTAAATTACTTTTTGGTCTATCATATACGATCTTATATTACATTATATAAGAGTCTATTTCTATCACTCAAACTCTTCAATCAATATCTATGGTTTTGGAACTTCAATGATGATAGTTTGACTACCAAATGACATGGTTACAACTCAACCATTAAGCCAAGGCTACAACAAATGATTTGGTTTAGTGTATAGCCATCAATTATCTATGCCAGCAGAAATTAATTCTTATTTAGTGATCTGTCCAGAAGCCATCATTACGTTACGGGAGATATATCAAAGATTGAGATGCAACATGTTTATATGACATTATGCTGATTAGAAGCACAGTGATTGTATGTTCAACTCCTAGGTGATGACGCACACTTAAATCTTGTAGAGCTCCAAACTCATTGGAATACAATTTCCAGGTGATGTTACCAGAGGGGCAATACCCCAATGTTACTGAGGACATACAACAATGTCTTATCCATGTACGTTGGATTAAGTAAATTGGACGGGCACCCATGATGGATTGACCCAGCCCGATGGCTGGTCAAAAGTAGTGAACTCCAGAACTTGTGTGGTGGGAGGTAACCAACCATCCTCTTCCTCTTAGGCTTCTATTTATATGGAAGGCTTCCATCATTTTAAAAGAAGAAGATGAGGAAATTAAAAATGAAGATAGCAAAAAGACGAGAGAAAACGCATGAAATGCTTCTAAGACCTTGGCACCTGGGTTGTGGAAAGTAAGTTTATTATTTTATTATTATTATTATTATTATTATATTATTGACTAAGAAATCATTCTTTCTGGAAAAAGGAAAAAAAAAAAAAAGCTGGTGATCCAACAAAATATCAGAATTTTTTTGCATATTTTGGAGTATGTTTTCTTTTGCTGTATTTCTTGATTCTAGCAGGTTTCATGATTTTATCCTTTGGTAAGAAATCTCACACGAGGTAAATATTGAAAAGAATGTTGCCCCATTACTTCCTAAAAAGGGGAAGAAGCAAAACATACCGAAGCCAGTTCTTCAATCATGATAGCTCTGTTACCATCCTTCTCAAATAATTCGTACGCACATCGAGCATGTTGCTCCCATCTATCGAGAGCCTCAAGTTGATGAACACTTAATGCAGCTGCACAGAATTCCTCAAAATCCATTCGTCTGTATTGAAGTGCATTTAACTGTCAAAGAAGTTGAAGAAATAAACCAACATTAGGTAAAAACCAGAAAATGATTTCTAAAATAGCAGCATTTACCAACATAATTAGAGCACAAACCGAGATTGAAAATTCATAAGCACGGGATTCCTTCATAGCATTGGTTCCATAATTCATCAAGGCCTAACCACAGAAATGTTCAGGAGCATCCTCAGTTACATACTCAACCAAAATATTTAAATAGCCAAAAGAAACAAACCTCTTTAATAGTTTCCAAACTTATGGTTCCATTTTTGTTCGGTTGCAAGAGTGCAAACTGCTCTTTCAGATAAAAAAGCTCATCAACTGTCAATGTTTTGGATAGAGCCTGTCAAAGGAAGAAGTTTCAAGTGGTGGAGTAATGGTCAAGATAACATATACATTAAACAACTACTCCATAAATTGATTGGCACATTAATCATCTCGATCCAGATTGTAGTTGAAGTTAAGAGTGCATGCTCTTTCATAATAATTGTGTAACTTAACTCTCCATGGGCTGTGTGGTTTCCTTACCGATAAAAAGAACAAAAATAAAATTTGAGAGACAACAAAATGGCCATCAGAAAGAGCAAATCGTAGTCCTAGATTGAAAACATAAGGCCAAACAACCAATCCTTCACAACCTCCCTCAATTTCCACCAGGAAATAGCAAAACTTGCCTATTTGACCTATTTTTCACAACAAATGCTGAAATTCCTCGACAAAGGAAATGAAAATCACTTTTGTCTAGACTAATGAAAGTTTGTTTCCCAATGAATGAGTTTCGATCTGGAAAAAATGGTGTTTTTGTCCGCAAGTTTTCTAGTTACGTATGATATTTAACTTCTTTCATAGTAAAACATCAAGGGCCAATGTTCCAAAATATGGTTCTGCCTCAACAGGCTTGCTTCAAAATAACTCCGTCATCACAAACCCATTGACAGAGGCAAATGAAATGTTAAGGAAAATTCCAGACATTAGCAATATGTGCATACCTTTAAAGCAGCTTTCCGAAGAGAAGAAGAGCATAAATATGCTTTCATGAGTTTGAATATTAGTATATCAAGGGGCACTTTTACTTCAATAAAATTTCTAAGCCATGGATGACCTGCAATTGAAAAATATGAATGGCAACAAAGAGGAGAATAAGTAAAGAATTACATGGATTATTGACTTATAGGACTCACATAATGCTTGAGCAGCTGTGATTCTTTTTTTTGGATCTTTATTTAGCATGCGCTTGACAAACTCTTTTGCTTCGGATGATATCGAAGGCCATGGTAGTTCATCAAAATTTGGATCAGCTTTTAGAACTGCTCGAAAGATACCGGATTCAGTTCGAGCCCAAAAGGGTCGGCTGCCACAGAGTAAAATGTATGAGATTACACCTATACTCCAGACATCAGCCTCTACACTGTAAGATCTATGAAGAACTTCAGGTGCAACGTAGTATGCACTTCCAACGATATCGTTTAGTCTTTCATCTGCAAAGCACTTCACACATAAGATTGACTTTCCAATGCACTAGATCTTCATAAGCACATGGTTACATGTTCTATACTATCATATTTAAGATTGCACACCTGGTTTCACAAAATCTGACAAGCCAAAATCAATAGCTTTTAATTGTGAGTCTTCGTCCTTCGATGTGTACAGGAAATTCTGATTAAGCAATTGGCCTTTTGTCAGATACAAGATACAGATAAGAAAACACAGATAAAAGCATGCAGCTCCAAGTCCAACACTTGGTAATCTACCATTCTATTGCCTGTCCACTTTCAAAAATATTAGCATAAAAATTTTTCACTTAAGGGAAAGAATAGGGTGATCGTATCAAATGGATTGCCACATTCACTCTAGAAAAGCAAACCTGTTTCTCTCTCTCTCCCTCTCTCTCCAGTACACAAACTGGTCACTCAATCACAACCTATTACACAACTTTAGCTGATGATTTACTAAGAGAAAAAATATCAAAAGAATCCACAGCTTTAACTTTTTTTATTTTATTGCAGATTTTATTATTTCACGTTTATTATAACCTTTTATTTCAGTATGCACACTATATAGTAGTACAAATGTAACACTGAACTCCTAGCTTATGCTTTATGATGTCAGTAATCAAATAAATTCAAAGAATTACTGTGGATAATTTTGTGTTCAGATGAAAAATTAAGTATTTGAGAAAGGTCGGCCGATGCTTGACCCATGCAAATCCAGCAATTGTGCATGGGTTAACAGGATAGGTGGTGCTCATACATTGAAGAAGTACACTCATGCATGGGCTAACAAAATAGGCAGTCCTCATCCTTGGATGAATGGCGCTCATGCGTGCATGTGTTTTAACTTTGCGCCTGATGGATGCACTACCAACGCTCACGAATTAGTCTATCTATATAAGCAAAATCTTTCATATTTTGGGTCATTTTGGCTAAGAGTTCAAGAAAGAAGAGAGAAGGAGAACAAGAGAAGAGAGAGTGGAGGAGAGAGAAAGTAAAGGAAATTGATTTATCTCATGTGAGATCTTGATAATACTGTACTTAAAACAAGTGCATCTAATATCATTATTTGTTTGTTGTTCAAATCTTTCAATCATCTCTTTAATATTTACATATATGTTGTCCATCAATGTTTATTTCCACTTATACTTGGCATACATGTTAATTTTGCCCTCATTTATGAAATTCAAAAATTTGCACGTACATCTACAAAATTTGTCACAAAATCATGAAGTATCTGGATAATTGTTATTGTGTATCATTTTATGCAAGTATTTGAAGAAATACTATACTTTGAATTTGTAAGAATTATTTGCTTTCCAAAGTTGTGAAATTCATATATTTGTCACTTGTTATAAAGCTTTTTGTTCTGATTAAATAAGAATTATTATAGAAAAATAACGAAATATATTCAAATATATCTTAATATATTATTTGTAATCAAAGGTCATACCTGACATCCACATATTCAAAAGTAGCATTTGATCCTACCTATAAGTAATAATACGTAGTTAACTTACCCATGAGTCTTAAATAGTAAAATATGACCTAGAATATGGGGAAGCAATCACAACCCGATCTTCAACAGTTGTCAGTTAAGCTATTACAGGTCTTTGGTTTTCATATTTTTTGTATGTTTTTATTGATATGTCATTGTTTTCAGCATTTCTGTATCAATTTATTATTCTCTCTTGTGTTTTATTCATGCATATTTACATATATAAATTATACATGCTTTATTTAACGTTAGGAGATTGCCATGTTTCTTTATTTTTTAGATTAGCAAGCTTCAATCTCTTATAGGATTATGAACATAGGGTTATTTTTGAAAGAGTTGTTTTAGGATATTTTTATTGTTACCAAATTTGCGGCCGGTTTGCTTGTATTTCAAACAATTGACTAGTTTTTGGTTGGTGTGTATTGTGACCGTAGGCCTTCTAATTTTAATTGTTAGTATTGCCATTATTGGTAATGAGAAATTGATGCTTTTCTTATTTTATTGGATTATGTTGAGTCGGTGAATTGATCTATGGCCACTTCTCAAAGCTTAAAAAAGAAGTGCAATGGTTTATAAATCTGTATTAGTCCACAAAGCAGTAGCTTATGATTTTAAGTTTAGATAGTATCCAAATGACCCCTACACATAATTGCATGGGCAGTGCGGTTTGACCCCCTTCTTAATAGTGCCAGGTCCTAAGAGTGGTATCAGGGCTGATAATTTAGTTAGTGCAAAGAAGCCAATGATTTAGTGATTGCAGAAATTGACAGTGTCAATAGTAGAAATCGTGGGTGCACAATGTGGCACTGAGATGGAGCATAAATTGTGGGTATATGATATCGCTCATACGAGATAGAGCACAAAATGCATGTTCATGTGAAACCTTTGACTATTTGTGTGATAATATGCAATCTAAGATAAAAGGGGAGTGCTTAGTGTGGATCACTGATACGAATATTGGCCGATATTGTAAATATTGTTTGATATATATCGGTTTCCAAATACCAATATTTCTCAATACCGTAACAATATCATAATATGTTTCTGACACGACCAATATTTTGCCTATATATTGGTCGATACAGTTCATACGGTCTTATCAGCTTACAATTTAAAAAAAAAAAAATCCTTCTGATATATCCATTTCTAATACATATTATCTAATACAAATACTGATATTTTCATTTATGGTGTGGATGGCTTAAAACAAGAAGAGAGATTGTTGTGAGCATGTATAAGCTAAAAAGCCCCAAATGGAAGATTTAAAAAGAAGAATAATTGCTTATAAATAAATGCTGACTCATAACCCAATAATTAAGGCTTTTAGGCTTAGATGGATGTCCAAAATGGGAAAGTTTTACAAGAGGTCCCTGAGAGTCCGGCCTTGACATTCTCCCAAATTCGAACATGCATGAATCAAACAATGCCAATAGAATTAAGAGTCTTTCTTGCGAGTAACGAATCATAGGAACTATCAAACACAATCAGTTTCCAAACTACTGCTTGAGCTTAAAGAGCCAATTCCCCTGACCCTGAACCTGACAGAAATATTTGAGGAACCAAGAAAGATATAAGAAAACAAAATTGTAATTTACCTCTGGCTTCAGATCCCGATGCACCACCCCCTGAAGGTGGCAAAATGCAACAAAATTTAAAATTTGCATCAAGACACCCTTTGCTTCATCTTCTGTATATTTCCCACCTCTACAGCACAGCAAAACAGTAGACATCTTAATCTACTAGATTGGTTGCAGATAAGTGTATTTCGATATAGTCCAGACAAAGGAACAAAGATTACCTTGAAAGTATTCTATCCAGCAATTCCCCTCCTTGACACAACCTAGAAAACTAAAATACATCAGATGATTTAACATAAAAAAGGTATAGCCCACCCATTTATATTATTTCAATTGTTAGAAGCAAACAGGAATTCGCATATCAAGAAGAGGAACAAATATGATTCCAGTAGCCAGAAGTTTTCTGCCAAAAAAGCAGCAGTTAGATAGCTAGCTTAGGTTAGGGCAGTCTTCAGAACGAGCAAAAGAACAAGCTGCTCTTCTGCTCTTACTGTAATTAGTGGTTTATAACCTCATATGGGGCTCTTGAGGTAGTTGATGTGAGCATGAGTTCCAGCAATGCCTAGAAGATAAATTGACATCATGAACACTAGCAGTGAGCCCTATACTCCAAATTATTTTAGTGTATGTCACATGAATCCAGTTTACATCCAAGCATAAATGAATGCACAATCCATAAACTCTATAAAGGTTAGATTACAGGCATGTCCATTAGACCAAAGAAACTAAAAGCATAAGACATCAACATACTTTCTATTTTCATTAAGTTAGCAAACTATCAGACACAATTCATGGTCTCAACTTGGCCTATCCAGATCAGCTGAGACAGGAGAACAAAAATTCAAATTAGCCAAGTTACTTACTCCATGACAATGTAAACATTATCACTGTCCTCATATGCCTCATAAAACCTTACGAGGTTGCGATGTCCTGCAAGACCTCTCAAGATTTTCACCTCCCTTCGCACATCCTCAATAGCAATGGCTGTGGTCATCTAGGAGCATGATGAATATAAATCACAATCAGCATGCAAAACCCAAGAAACATAAAAGCACAAACCAAATATAGATACATATAGGTTTAGATAAATCTTCTAAAAATCCAGTTGCTATTAACCAACTGATTGATCTATAGATTTTACACATCCAATTACCATAAATTTGTTCCCTTTCAGCACTTAAGCCCATGTAAACCTACAAGTAATCTGAACAGGGCAGCAAGTTGAAATCATTGTTGAACTAAAACAGCAAAACACACAACTAAATCAGAACACCAAGTAAACAAGAGCCAGCATGCAACAACTATTACAAGATGAATTCCAAATTGCAAAAAGGTTGCCTCCATATATTTGCAACTTACTAGGCCCCAAAAACACAACAGCTAACATAATTATTTAGACTATTTGATCTACTTCAAATTCCAGTACACTGTCAGCCAGCTCAATGCAGAACCCACCTCTCAAACGTTACAATTGTTTGATAACAAAAAATAATCAAAAGATCCCTTCCTTGCCATCACTTCCAATAGTTCAATTACCCCAGAGGTATGACAAAACATTATTTTACAACAATTTGACATGAGCGTGAAGAATCTCAGCATCATAATATGTAACACCCGATTCTCCATTTAATTGATTTGATATTATTAGTTTATTTTGGACTTATTTTGGATATAATGGAAATAATTGTGCAATATGAATTTGAAAAAAATTCAAAGTAAGGAAGCAGATTTGGCCCCTGAGACACACCCGACATGCGTTCATGCTCACTTTTGGCAGATTAGGCGTGCTTGAGGAACACCTTTGGACCACTTGAGCGAAGTTTGGACAGATTGAAGGACAGCTAACGTGTGCCCGAGACAGCGCTCAAGCGTGGCTTGGCAGATTTCTCGCACTCAAAGAGCGTTTGAGGTGACACTCGTGTGAGGCTGGGGTTAGGTGCAGCGCCTAACGCACGCTTGAGGTGGTGCTCATGCGCCGACTCATTTATATAAGGGTGACGTACACTATTTCGGTCATTTTGCATGAGAAGGAACAGAAAAGAGAGAAAAAGAGAAGGGAAAGAAGATAGAGCAAGAGAAGAAGTGGGATTTTGAAACGTCTTTTGGCTAGATTTGTCGGGTTAGATATTGAAGGCAAATATCTTTAAACCATATCTTTGGTTTATTTCAGTTTCTATTTAGTTTTGCTTACATTTAGTGATTTTATTGTATATACATGTTATTTTACTTACCCCACTTTGATTATTAGAGTAGGCATGTCATTTTCACCAGATGTTTTGGAATTTCGCTTTGATTTTGTTATTAATTGAGGACTTTTGCTTGTTTGTGAAAATGAGTAAATATTTTAAGATGCTATGTTTATGTATAAGAATATTTGCAAAAGGAAAAGTCATGAAAACTTACGTATAATCCTTGTATGTTGTATTCCATGTTGTATTCCATCTATTTAGTTTTGCTTACATTTAGTGATTTTATTGTACATGCATGTTATTTTACTTACCCCACTTTGATTATTAGAGTAGGCATGTCATTTTCTCGGATGTTTTGGAAATTTAATTTTGTTATTCAGGACTTTTGCTTGTTTGTGAAAATGAGTAAATATTTTAAGATGCTATGTTTATGTATAAGAATATTTGCAAAAGGAAAAGTCATGAAAACTTACGTATAATCCTTGTATGTTGTATTCCATGTATGTACTTCGGGTCGGGCTCAATTTAGGTATTCAATTCGATATGTGTAATTTCCCCCACAGTGGAAAGCATTGGTTTGTACTTTTCGAGTGGAAGCTTTGTACTTTTCCGCCAAATAGGAAAAGTTTTGGATATTTAATATAGAGATCCTCTCTGATTTGATTTTTATAAGAACCATCATAAAGAATTGAATAAAATTTAATATATTCAGACATCTTAATATATTCAGACAGATTTAAGAACTGCAATTCTTACATGTGGTATTTCATACATATACTTCAGGTTGGACTTTATTTAGGTATTCGATTCGATATGTGTACTTTCCCCCACGGCAGAAAGCATTGGTTTGTACTTTTCGAGCGGAAGTTTTGTACTTTTCCACCAAATAGGAAACGTTTTAGACATTTAATATACAGACCCTCCCTAATTTGATTTTTATGAGAACTATCATAAAGAATTGAACGAAATTAATATATTCAAACATTTTAATATATTCAGACAAATTTGAGGATTGCAACCCTTATCCACTGGTGAAAAAACAAAGTGACTTTATCCCCGTTTATAGAAAATAATATATAGACGGTCCGTCTATGGGTTAAATAGTGTGATTTGATCTAAAATTATCGGGAGTACTTGTAATCTTTACTAAAAGTCAGTTTTTTGGTCTTTGATTCTCCTATATGAGCATGTTTCAGGTTTTTGACATATTTTGACTTGAATGTGTCAGGTTTCAATTGCCGTTTGATTTTGGATATCAAATTGGGTTGGTTTCGTACATTTGGAACATTTGGTCTTTGCTTTGAATTATACTTTTGAGTACAAAACCACAATTGGACATTTGTTGGCTTGATATATTGAATGTTTGGATTTCGGCTTTTGAGGACATTGTTTTATCAATTTGTTCATTCGCTCTGATTATGGATGTATTATTTGTTATAAATATTATATACTGATACTTCCTGAGCATTTAGTTTATATTTTCATTATTTCTGACCCTTCCAGATTAGAAAGCTACAAGTATCTTACAATGAGCATGGCCGCGATCGCGGATAGAGATATTTGCTCATATTTTGTGAGTATTAGTTCTGTAATTGAGTTGTATGTGCATTGGCTGTATTTTGATATCGAGGATACAATGGATGGATTGATGTTAGTATATGTTATTCTTATGAAATCAAGGTTCGGATTATATTGTTATTTGGGTGTTGTGATATTTGGTTTATGTTAGTTTGGTGGTGTGATTTGTATTGATAGTTTGTCAATTCTTCTTTACGGATATTTTGAGCAGGTTAAGTTAGTTTTATTGTCGGGATAGGTAGTCCGGAGAGATTCTATGACGGTTGATATTATTTTTTGTTATTGTTATTATTGGGATTGTGTGGATATTTTGTTAGGTCCAACCAGGATTTGGATAGCGTATTTGAATGTCATCATTTTGGGATTTATTTTGTGAAAATATAATTTTTGTTAATGAATATTATTACTTACTTTTGGTCCGGGTTCGTGACATAATAAAAGTTTGAATTCCAACATTTGTAAAGGCTGTAACCATATCAGGGTGGCTTATACTTCAAAGGTGGTGGCAGTGGCTAGCATGATTAGTTAAAACAATGTGTCCACCCAACTTGAATCTGACTCATAGATACCTCAAAAACCCAAACACAACTCAAATCATTATGTTTTAAAGAGAAAAAAAATACAAATTTGACCTGTTTTGATTCAAGGTTAAGCATATTTATATTGGAGACACAAGATACTCGAGTAAATTCAATTGACTTGATACGAACTCAAAACCAACACAAGACACTTCGATTGTTAATCTTACACCTCCAAAAACAACGAAAGTGTTGTAGAACTAACCGTCTGAGAGTAGACAGCCAACTTGAACCAAATATTATACAACACTGACTTGTTCCAGCTAATGAAATTATTTAGTTAAAGAATCAAATCTGTGCCCACGAGTGCAGAGGCCCCAGAACCTAACTTACGATAATAACAATTTATGATGAAATAAAAAATAAAATAACGATCCGATCAAGGTGTCATTAATATACCAATCTTTTTTTTTTCTAATACTTTTCAAAATAAGTAATCATTTATAGCCACAAGCCCCTTTTCAAATTGATAAACTTCTTAGCAAGCTTCGATAAAAAATGTAATAGTACACGACTACTATTGTGACATGACCGCCGCTTACAGAAACCAATATATTTGCCCAAAAGCCACAAAAATCATGATGGAGTCTACCGGCGAATCTGATTTCTATAATCACAACAACAACATTCAGATAATCACCTAATTCAAATTTATTCATTAAACTAAAAGGCGCAAAAAATACAATATGCCATGATTAATTAAAAAAGCACTCGAATTCAAACTACTAAATCTGAAATCATACTGAGAAAGAAGAACAAGAGAAAAGAAAAAAAAAACCCGACCTTCGCCTTGGGAATGATCTTAACCGCAACCTGCTGCCCCTTCATCTCACCTTTCTTAACTACGGCCACACGCGTGTATCCGAAATGCCCTCTCCCAACCTCCTCCCCGACCTCATACTTGCTCGTAAAATGCTTGGAGAAGCCGAAACTCTTATCGAGGCCCGTCGCAGCTCCCTCAGACTCGTAACCCTCCGCAATCGAAGCTTCATTAGGCTTCACCACCCCCTGTCGCCTAGCTAGCAACGCCTTTATGTGCTTCGCCGGCGACGGTGGAGGAAAAGGCCTCCGGAAGAACCGTTTCGGAGTCGAATTCGAGCTGGCATTTGCCGGAGACTTCATAGAAAAAAAGTAATGAGCTGGGCTCGGACTATAGAACCGAAAAAACGGCGATTTCTTACCGACGGCGGCAGCCTCCTTCATTCGAGGCTGCCCGTCAGCATTATCTCCCCCGCCTGAGCTCTGAAATGGGCTTCCCTCCGCCGAAGTGCGAACAATGTCATGTGCAATTGGGTCATCGTCAGCCGGTTTAAGATCGGGAAAATTTGGTTTCGGGTAGGGCTTCGAAGTACAGCCACCCATTTTTTTTCCGGCGAGTTCAAGCTCAAGCTTTCCCCAAATCAGAATCTACTACTTCAAGTATTGAAGCATTGCCGCTGGGGAAAGCGGGAGAGAAGAGAGGACGTGAGAATTTGTGGATTTGGCTTCCTTCGATTTGAGGAGAAGTGGATGGAAAGAAAAGAAAAATTCGGATAAGAAAGAAAAAAATGGAATAAAAAATATACTGGAAAAGGGCTGAAGGGAAAGACAGAAACAGGGGAAAGCGACGATGTGGTCGCGCTTATCGAAGCAAACGGTGGGTTTAATTTTGCCCGTTGGATTGTCAAGTTTGTACGGTACGTTGTCCATGTGTCGATCATCTGGACTTTTTTTACCGTTCTCCCATATTTAGTGACAGTGGGGCCTCAGTAAATTAAATATAATGACGAAGCTGCCCTCAGCCTTTGACCCAATGACTCATAGCCCCCATCTTCAACAAATTTTCATTTTTTTAAACTAATTGTCATCGTTGGCCCACCCCTTTCAGTAGTTGGTCCACATTTATAACGAATCCTTGTCGCGATTTGAATTTTTTAAGTAATTAAAAATAATTAATTCCACGTCCTATTATTATTATTATTATTATTTTCTGATAATAATAATTTATTATTAAAATAATTATTTTTATCTAAAAATTTAAGAAAACGATATTTATAAACTTTCACAAATTAATAAGTTAATTCCAAAATATTTTTCTTATTAAATTTATTCTTGTTACATTTTCAAAATGTTATTTTATAAATATATATACATTTTTGTAATATTACGAATTTATAATCTAACCTTATTTGACAAAGTAGGCTTTCTTGAAATAAATTATTATTTTGGACTTTTCGTGCCGTTTGACTGGGTTTTTTTTTTTTTAATTACTGTTTTATGGGCCATTTTATGCCAATTTTTTCATATTATTATTTATCCTTTTAATATTGTTTATCAAAATTATTTTTTAAAAAAAAGGATATTTACGAAATTATGAGAAAAGATGGTATCAAAAAATTAAAAATAAATTTAAAAATTTTTAAAAAAAAAAAATTAAAATCAAATTTGACATATCAAACCTTGATAATTCCACAGCTTGCATTCAACGATCCTCAGGTACATAGATTGGAAAAAGTAAAAGATTATCCGATAATATATATCTTATTTATTTATTTATATTAATGAACGAATGAGATATTTAGTCAAAATAAATAGCTAAAAAATAAACGATAATAATAATATTATCAAATTATATGATTAATGTAGTAATTGTCATTTGCCAAGATTCACGCAGACAAAAGCAACCAGACAGCATCCGATGCTATCTTACAAGACGGAAGAATCCCATCAGCCTTACGCAACAAGAGTCTTAACGCATTTAATTATCCTGCTAATTACAGTAATTAATAATTTCCAGCTCAGTCAATGCAATCCTTTCTTCTTCTAGAAGATTGACTCTTGGCACGAGCAGGTACTGACTTCACTTCAATTTGAATACTGAAAAAAAAAAAAAAACTCCATAATTAGATTAATGAAAAAAACAAAATCAAGCTCGGAAGAAGCAAATGCAAGGGGTTCAATTAATGGCAGATGTTCAAAAATCATGGCAGATGCGAAAGTGTCGAGAGAGAAGCCGTGCTATCTCGGCCTCGTGAACTCTTCCAGGCTTTCCGAGCTTCACGGGTGCGTAAGAGCAAGCACTTGTAGAGTTTATACATATGAACTAGACGAGAGATGTTACTGTCCTCCCAGTGGGAAGGTTTTTATATCCATCTAGTGATTGAGATTAAAAGTTAAGTGAATAAATAATCAAAATTATATTAAATGATTTAAATATTTATTTAATATTTACTATTTATCTATCTAATTTTTAATTCTAATTGTTAAATAAATATAAAAATATTTCCACTTTGGAGGACCATAATAGTAGCACTTGTGATGGATTCCATTTAGACTCAAAAGCCTAACTTGAGCCATAGAGGATTAAGCGTCAATACACATTTACAAGCTCCGACGACTTTTAACTCATCATCGTGGGACATTTCATCAATTCAAATCACACATGCTCACAACAACAGTTTCGGACACGTTCTTGCTTACTAAAATCACCACAGAGACTACAAAATCAAGTTATAGATAGAAAATGATTCACTGATCATCAAGAGACTCGCTACAAGTTTTAAATTTATCATATTTTTGTGTAACATCAGATAAACATAACAGATGAATTTTAAGCAAGGCATTCATAAACTAAATGGGATCACCTCGCCAAAATGTGCGCATGCTTAGCCGGAGGTTGCATCCCCGCCGAAGCCCGACTTCAGAAATCTCATTTGTTTGAGATGACTTACATCATTCCATGTTTTTATGGACCACTCATCTCTGTCAGACAAGCGAATTATGCTGACGGATGTATTCAGAATCTTCCCACTAGACCGGCAATTAAGGGCAGCTAGTCCATACAGTGACCTAATGACACCACCATGGCTGACCACTATCAATCGCTCTCCTGCCGATTCAACAAGCCAAAGCAGCAAAAATGATTTCATTTACATATTTCCACTGCCTATTTACAAGAGCAAAATAGGGCTGAAGTAACATGTGTTGGGATTCATAGCAAAATCCAAATCTCCTGACACCGCAGCCATCCTTCTTTCCAATTGAATATGAGAAACAAAAGCAATACACACAACCAAGTACACAAGTTATATAGATAATTTTTATAAGGAAACCATTCTCAACCAAAGAAAAATTATGGGATCTTTTGTCCAAATAATCTCAACTATAATGAAATTTCATTACAAATAACTCACTTCGAGCAGGCTACTTTACAACCAAACCTGAGTGAAGAACCGTTCAATACTAACTCCAATATACCTAACAACCGAAAATATAATATAACAAGAAAACAATCAAATAAACAACCAGTAGTATGTTATAAAACTGAAGCTAGAACATATCCAAGTTCGGCAAAGGATGGAATTGGAATCGGATCTCAAACGGGTGCCCAAATCTTCTCATTTTGCTCATTTTTCTCCTTTATCTCTCTATATGTGGTGCTCCTTGTGCAAAATAACTCCTAAAATTTCCCTAAAAATCAGAACATGACATTTTATATCCGCATTGATGTGTAAGCGCCTGTCGTGCGCACATCAAGCACAACTTTTCCTGGCAGGTTACATAGGTGCGCCCTTCAAACGCACATTCAAGTATGAACATCATTGTTTTTCACACATATGTTTTCTTCAAACAGACCTATTCTATTCATGTTGGCACATGAGTGGATCTCATGCGCCACTATAATCTTTTGCTCAAGCTAAACCTCACATAAACATCGAGGGAACCACTATATGACAATGTCCAATAAATGTGGAACTCACAAGGAAAGAATCTAAAATCCAACAACTTGTTCAAAGAATCTAATGCACTAATAAATTTGTAGGTTTCCGGAGGGAAAATAAACACAGGCACACAGCAAGAAAACAAGGTACCTCTATGTTTTTCACCAATTCTCTGCAGAGATGACGTGCATCTGTGATAAAGCTGATCAAGGCTTTCACCACCACCCTGCATAAGGCCCAGAAACTTTGTTAGAGGATGAAATGCGATGCAGCAGCAAACAACACCAAAACTCATCGCCTTCTTATTTCATTTTGCAGTGCACTACTATATTTTTTGGTATGCAAATTTTATCAACCAAGATTGTCAGGTTATCAACACAATTGAGAGAGAAAAACAAATGCAGGCACTGAATTGTTTATAGAAGAGAATGCATTCAACCACGTTGCTAGTCTATCCCATAAGCCAAATAGCATAGTCATTGACTATAAGGAAAAATATGAAGGTTTCACCAAATGTTAGAGCTTACCAATATTATTAAAATGGTTGAAAACCTAATGAAATAAAAAGACAGACAGTAAGGATGATATTCCATGCATAATATAACATCTCAATGTTTCGATTCAGATTTATTGGACTCTTGACCCGAAAAGGTCATTAATGAGCTATTATTTGCATGCGAACTTAGGTTAATTTTGTATTGAGATCGGATGAGTCGGATTTGCGTGATCATCTGAGGGGTATTTTTGGTAATTCTTCCATTGGTAAGCAATATAAGTTTTGGTATTTTAGAATATTAATTAGGGTTACTGTGACTTTATTATATGCTTGTATGTGTAACAAAAAAGTAAACAATTAATTAATTAGTATACTACATATAAAGGTCATGGAATTAAATTGAAAGTCTAGGTTCTTAACCCCTCCCTAGCAACACTGTTAAATGAATTCTCACCCATTGGCTAATAGTTCCCTCCTTATGATTAAGGTGAGCAGCACCCATGCATGCATTTTTAGTTAACCTTATATTACATTCATATAGTTATTAATTATGGAAATTATTTCAAGTTGTGATTTATCCTTCCTAGCCGCCACCTTATATGCATTCACACCATCATTTTTGTAGTCCTAGTCTTCTTTATTTTCGGATGCTCATTGTATGTAATTAGAAGAGTTTTATCTTATTATTAACTTATTAATGTAGTGGAAATAGATGAGTGGAGTCTTGATTCGAACCCCCTGCTGCACCTCAATAGTGTGTTCAAACCATCAACACCAATTCCTTTCCTTAATTCAACTCGGCTGCTCCACCATGCAATCTTATAATTAATCTAGCTAATAAAAAGGAAATTAAGAGAATTAAATAGGAGAACTTAGTTCATCCCCGCAGCAATCCCTCTTCCTAAATGCTTTCCCACTCATCATGCAATCCTTACCATTTTCTATTCAAGTGGGAGCCACTCTCATTCTCATAATTTTTGTTTAGAAGTAACACTTAGAGGCAGAGAGAGAGAGAGTAGAGCAGAGAGGAAATAGAAGAAAGAGTGTGAGAAGATTACACCTAACACTAGCCTTTCCCTTCATCTCTTGAACCAATCTTGGTGGTGTCATTTAATCCATGCGTAGGGTAGTAGTTGGTGGTCATCCATATTCTAGACCTTATATTTTCATATGTTTCAAGACAAGTGAAATCTCTACCATTATTAGATAATCTAATTATTTTCTTGGAAATCCTTGTACTTTTCCTATTAATCAAAATCAATGAATATCTCCACGTCTTTTATTAGTTCTAGCTATAACATAATGTGAAAAGTAAAGTGCAAGAGACGTATGCTTAATTTCATGTTTGTATGGCCCAATTTTCATGGTTTTCTGTGCAGCATTTGTATGGTATTTGAGCCAATGTTCAAATGTCACATCGTTATTTGGCCATCATATGAATAAACTTAAAAAATCGATGTGTGTGTGCCAAATCTGAGTATTTCATGCATCTATAATTTAGACCTATTGTTTTATAATTTTAATGTGCGATATAGATCTGTTTACTGATTTCATGATAGAAGATTGTTTCAATGCATGATAACTACTTGTATGGCATAGATCTGTGAATCTATGGTCAATTGTCTTGGCATGAAACCGGCATAAGATGTTGTGTTCAAATGCCAGAGCCTTTTCAAGGTAGATCAGCTGGTCTATGGACATGGTCACATGATATTGAGAATATATCTTCATAGATATATTCCGGGAGGACTGGCAACATTGTATATTTAATCCTGATGGGATGGAGTGTTTATTTCTTAAGATGATTGCTGATGTTAGAGAGACATGGGAGGCAGCATTTGAATATCAGGCTTCTTCAGGTAGATTTTGAGTGTTGTGGAAAATTTGTGGGGTGTTAGCAATAGGCAAGACTCCTTACCTATTCTGGAGATCTCAGTGGCTTAGATTGTAGAATTGGAAGACAATTTGGTAGAAAGTAATAGCTGGTGTGGGCTTGGCGTGCAAGCAGCATTTGAAAGTCAGAGGATCAGAATGTTGTTCCTGTCTGGATATTAGGTATAAGGCCTAAAAAGGTTATTCCAAAATTGTGGCAAGAGTATAGGATAGTAGTGGGCCAGTAGAATGCCACACGTTGAGTACTTAGTGTACCTAGAGAGTCGTTTTTCTTATCCTTAGTCATTACTTATCTTTTTTCCATGTAATCTTTCGATACATGAGTATATTCTTGATATCTATTATTAAGGTAAAAGTGATTTTATAAAAACATTATGGTCTCAAGGAATATGGAACTTGTGAAACTTTAGTGTGGCCGATGGTAGTTCGATACTAGCTTCTACAACTCGATGGATTGCAGTCTTTGATCTTGGAGGGATGCTTATAATCCTATAAACAACACATGCTAAAATATCGAGGGATATCATATTAAGAAATGATGGGTTTGATAGGTAGATTTGAGACATAATATTCTATACCCTACGTAGCATGGATTCTGGTTGGACCATGAGGATATGAGCATGTCATATTTTGTACCCATTAAGGGCTTACCCGAGGAAAGTAACAAGAATATTGATCATATGGACTAAGACCATCAAGTTGGTCGCGTGTCAAACTTGCAAGTATCGGTTGTCTCGTGGTTGTTACCCCACCGTTGGTGATGGGTGCATAATCATTAATTTTCGGTGAATGAGTAAGATTCGAGGAAATTGTTGTGATATATTATATAAATGTGACCTCTATTGAAATAAATTCGATAGAACTTATATTATTGTTAATATTCAAATTCTATGAAATCGAGTAACATTCTTTTGTTCGGTTTTGATGGAAACCCTTAATAGCTATGCTTATAACTCTTGAGTCGGATTTATCGTTAAATCACAATAATTAATTGTTAGTTTCATGTTGTTATTGCTATTATATATTTGATATTGTTATCTGTTATATTTATTAATTGTTGATCTTTTTATTATATTACTTGTTGGGTTTTTAACTCACCCTTACTTTTTCTTGACTTTGGAGTCGAGCTGTTGCTCGAAAGCTAATCATTCTTTTACTGTGGAGCTTTTAGGTAAAGAGACAATCCCACAATCTAGCTGCTTCTTTAGAAGAGATGAGAGATTTATTTTCCGTTTTGATAGTTATTGGATAATTTATTAAAACTGCATTCCCTCGAGTTTTATTTTATTGTAGACATTTATGTTATTTCTCGTTTTGAAAAATTTGATATTATGATAGATATTTTATTTATTATGGATTGATAATGAGTATCTATGGTTGAATTTTTCACATAGTCGGTTCAGGTTAAGTCGGATGATTTAGGTCTAAGTCACCACCAATAGTGTGCAATGCCTTCCAACTTCAAATTTGAGGGTTCTTTTTTTTTTTTTTCAGAGAGGAATTTTCAGATAATTTTGAGGTGAAAGATCACCACTTTCTCTTCTCTCCAGCACTCTTGAACTGATCATCTTGCTGCAACAAATCAGGCTTAGGAATAAATCTAATGAAAATTTAGGTTTCTATCTGCATGAAAGATAAGATTCTTTGTCCATCTTCAGTGAAAAAGGGAAAAGGTGTGCTGCCCGTGTGGCTATGTTCAACTTAATGTTGGTGCATTCCTTCTTAGGCAAAGACAGTAACACAATCCAGGCAAAACAAAAATAATCCATGTTTGCATGACAGGAGAAATATGCAATAGGCAAAGTTTGGGCAAGACATTCATCTATTTTTTAATCCCAATCACAAGCTTTCAATGCTAATCATAGATTGTGCCAGCAAAAATGAACTGGACCAGACCCCAGAACAAGGAGGCAGGCATACTGGAATTGTTTGGTCCATTTTGTGAGATATAAATGCTCGATAAACTTCAGGTTTGAGTCTGATTAACTCTTGAGGCTGATATACGAGTCCTTGAAGATCCCCCAAATGTCTTTCCCGCAGGTCTTGATCTCTAACGACCTGTAGTTGAAGTGAATAAGAACTAGGAGATATATTAACACAAGTGAAAACCACTTCATAATATAGAAAATTACACCACAACTAGCCTCTGGAATTAAAATTTTCATGATGGAGTCTTCTTCTATATGATGTTATTCATAAGAACACCTCTTTTATAATGCAAAAGTCTCTGTTCAATTATTTTCTTCATTACTTGGCTCCCCCAACTACATTTTTCATTGGCATTACTTCTATCATATACATGAGGTCAAGTTAATATGTCTCAACTCTTTATACAATAAAAACTGATTTTTCAGTGTTTCTCTCTAAACTCTTCAAAACACTCCCCCATTTCAGGATAAGTATATATCTGACTAATTATCTACATTATTATTCCAGTTCAAGAAAAAATAGAAGTATATATTCAGACATTATAGTGGAGAATACGTCTTTATTATCATGATTTATTTTCTCTCCACTTAGAAGGAATATGTACTGCAAGTGCAAATTCAGAGAAAATACCAGAGGCATATTCAATATATGAAATTTTTAAGGAATTTGAAATAAATCGTATTGAGAAGTAACTGATATGGTACCAATGGCACAACTATTTGCTATTGGGGTTCACAACGTGACGCATCTGCGTGTGTAAAAGAGTCTAAATGCGTAACTTCCCAATATCATCTCACCTTCTTTCATAACTAGCTTAACAGAACCTATTGTGTATTGGATTACAATTCTAAGAGGAATCATGTGTATCATACCGAAAGTAAAATAAGAAGGCATTTTATGTACTTTCTTATTATTTTCTAAAGTAGTTGCTACACCCACCAAATTCCCCTTCATGTTCAGTTATATGATGCCATGGAGGAGATCTTCCCAGTTCCCAACGAATTAGTGAATTAAAGTCAAAGTTGCTGTCAACCCCAATCCAAGTTTCCCAATTCGTGCTATTGATTGAACAGCTTACCTGAAGCCCACCACATCTGGCTGCTATTATCTCTGCTGTCTCAAGAGCTCTCTTCAAATCAGAGGAGTAGACAACAGAAATATTGGGTTCCTTTGATAGCCTGACGGCAACCTGCCAGAAAAGATTATTGTATAAGGCATCAAGGGGGCAAAGAGAAGACCAGTTTCATATTGATCTGAACTTACTGCAGCAGCTTGCTGTCTGCCAACATCATTTAAGTCAACATCCAACTGTCCCTGTTACAAAGTAAAAAAAAAAAATCATGCAGGATACAAGAGGTGACAAGATAACAATGTTCCAACATAATGATATGGATCAGGTTTCACAGACAGTAAGAACAGGAGAAATGTGTCAGACACGTCCATTTTTTGTATGAATTGCCTCAAAGGAAAATGAGACACCCTAAAGAGTTACCTAATACGTTGCAATCCTATAGATGTAGGATTTAAACCTGCACATTTCAAAATACTAATCAAGAAGTATTCCAAGTAGCAAGTATGCAAACTACCCGTACACAAACTAGTTAATCATATACACAACTCAGTGATAGAATAAAAATAAAATATTTCTGTTATACCTAACTAAGTTATCACTCGGAATTTCCAAAGCAACAGAAGAAATACTAGTACATCTTCTTCTAGATAAGGTAATCCAACATTGTAGAGAGATGTTGCATTATAAGAATGTCCTTTTTGCACATTCCTAAATTCTATATAACTTGAGTTTGACCTAAACTAAATCTAGCAAGAAGGTGGAATAGAAAAAACCAACATATGTTAGCACAGTTGGCAGGGAAGATTTAGCCGGTAAGGTTGGGTCTGTGTCATCAGTTTGATTCCTCCTGCTGCACATAGAGGCTAACCTGGTCTATGATCTTTGCGAGTATGGTTATGGACCCAAGTTTGCTTCGAACCTTGGTACTTGATGACAAGGGGAGATTTGTCATCATTAAATAAAATCTGCCATGATGGTGGAAGAAAAAATATAAAGCCAAATACGCTTCCAATCCTCATATTGATATTGCCCCATCAATATGGGTTCCTAAGTTGCTCTAGTTCAAGAACAACGCAATAGTACATTCAAGAGGGCTTACATAAAAGAAGTCTTTTCCAAAAAAAAAAACAAAAGAAATGTCATCATTCCAAGTCATGACATACTTCTTTCACATTAGTTATTATAGAAGTGCTTTCATTTAATTGGACTTCGTCCACAAGGAGAAAGAGAAGGCAAATGAAAAAAGGTCAAATTGAACCCCCACCCTCAATTGAATTTTTCAAGATAAACTATACTACAGAAATTTTATAAACGCAAAATGCTTCAAGATAGTTTTGTATGAAGATATTATTTGGGGGTTTCTTGAATATATGTGAGTAGAGGGTTCTTGTTGACACTATATCTTCATGCTTTTAGTGTATTTGGATTTAACATGATCAAAAATTATACAATGCAGCAAATACATCATGCATCTATAAAATCATTAATGGGCTTTTATCTAATACATGTTATTAGAGCCTTTTGATCATATAGCTCAAATCCAATTCACATGAGCGGAATACGGACCATAAAATAAACTTCCACTAACAGGTTAAGTTTTAGGATAAATTGGCTCCTTGAAAAGGCATAGCTTACTGTAATAGACACCATAAGTAAAAATAAGGACTAACACTATAACGACATTCAAAGGGAGTACAGACCTGTAATTTCCCAAGAGCATTCCACTCCGTCTCACCATGACGCACTAAAATAATCTCCGTGTAAGATGGATCCGTACAGCTGCCATTGTCATTACCATTTCGAACAGATTTCAGCGAAACCCTTGTGCAAGATAACCCACAGTCAAGCATTTCAATTCAATCATAATAAAACCAAAAAAAAAAATAAAAAATAAAATTGAACAACAAACTTTTCTTCAAAACACACGTCTCTCCGTCTCCCTCTCTTCCCGAATTGGAGAAGTCTGTCTACCACAACCCAAATTATAAACCCGGAAATTTCGACAAATTACGCTTAATTCCAAAAAGTACATAAGGAGGAAGAGAGAAGATAGAATTAGGTTTTATTCCACACAATACATAGATGTGACCTGAAATTAGTCTCGGCCATTGATGAGTTGGCTGAAATCACGAGAGAGAGACAGTGAGAGCGTGCGTGTGTGGATCGAGTCAGTTGAGTATTCTTCCGAGTAGTTTGTGACGATAAATAAACTACTGAACTGATTGCGATTCCCCACGGGAGAGGAGATGCAGAATATTCGAGCGGCAGGTCTACGCAAGGCCGTTCCCCGGTCGTGCACATACCACTTTTCCGATATTAAACAGCAAGCGAAAATGAAACTTTTATTCCTTTTGCTTTGTGTGATTTTTTGTTTTCCTAGAATACCAATGGCTACACATCAATTTGCGAATTAAAAATAAAAATTGTTCCGTATTTGAATCAAGGTTTAAAGAAAATTCAAGAAAGTGCTCAACTCAAGGAACATTCAAACTGAGATTATGCGTGTGTCAAATAAACAAGTAAAAAATCTCGATAAATCTTTTTAATATCTTCATCAGAACGTAATCAAGTTAAGAAAAGAATGATATAATTGCTATTAACTCTTTAGTCCTGATGTGTTTCTAGATTCGAATTATTGAACGAATTGATGAGCCACTTAATATTCCAACAGTAGGTCGAATTAAAGTGGTCCCATCTTTATTCTTTAATCTAAATCCTACGACGCGATAAGTAAGAAATGCCAGGATGATGGCGGGATTCACTCTCTCGATAAATCTTTTTAATATCTTCATCAGAACGTAATCAAGTTAAGAAAAGAATGATATAATTGCTATTAACTCTTTTAGTCCTCGATAAATAGAAAATTATAAGTAATGATGAGCTTTACTTAATATTAATAGTCGAGTTAAAGTGCGATCTTATTTCTTTGAATCTAAATCCTACGACGATAACCAAGAAACAAGTGGATGATGGCGGGATTCACTCTCGATAAATCTTTTAATATCTCGGTTGAACGTAATCAAGTTAAGAAAAGAATGATATAATTGCTATTAACTCTTTAGTCCTCATGTGTTTCTAGATTCGAATTATTGAACGAATTGATGAGTTACTTAATATTCCCAATAGGTCGAGTTAAAGTGGGTCCGATCTTTATTACTTTGATTCTAAATCCTACGCACGATAACTAGTAAACAAGAAGCCAGATGATGGCGGGATTTACTTTTCGATATATTCTCCAACACTCAAATTAGAAATCTTTTTCAGATAAATCAAAAGATAAGATGATAAATGAATAATGCGTAAATACAAGCTTCGGGAGATTGAGTGTTAGTGGAGAATTGATCTCCGGCGAGTGTACTCGGTTGGAGAGTGATTTTGAGGTGGAGGATTGAACTTTGTTGAGTGCGCTCGATGAGGAAGCGATTTAGAGACAGAAGATTGAAATTTGATGAGTACGCTCAGTTGGGTAGTGGTTTAAAGGTAAAGGATTGAGATCCAATGAGTGCGCTCGATTGGGGAGCAGTTTTGAAGTAGAGGACTGAACTTCGATGAGTGCGCTCGGTTAGGAAGCCACTTTGAGGTGGAGGTCTGAACTTTGGTGAGTTGCTTGGCTAGGGAGCGACTTTGAGGAGAAGAATTGAGCTCTGATGAGTACGCTCAGGTGAAGAGCGGCCTAAAGATGGAGAATTGAGTTCCGATAAGTACGCTCAATTAAGAAGCGACTTAAAAGAAAAAGATTAAGGTTCGATAAGTGCGCTCGAATATAGAGCAGTTTTGAGGTGGAGGATTGAGTTTCGATGAGTGCGCTCGATTGTAAAGCGGCTTTGAGGCCGAGGATTGAACTCTAATAAGTACGCTCGGTAGGGAAGCGACTCAACTAAGGAGGGGCTTGAGAAGTTATGCACTCAAAGGCAGAGTGGCTTGAGAGAAAACAATTTGATACTTTAAAGATACTGAGGGTAGGAATTCTTCATCAACTAAATTCTATGGATCCCCTCCCCGTAAAGAAGAAAAGGGATTTATAGATTTGGGGCCGGTGTAGCCTTCCTTGGGTTTCACGGTTGACATTTACTCTCATTCTTTGTCTCTTTGGGCATGTCTGGGAATTAGACTGGTAATCATGGCCTTTTCTTGGTGACACTAGAAGATTGTGTGTGACATCTCAAGACCAACCACTACGCGGGTAGAGACCCTGAGAATATCGACTAAACTATTGGAACAGTTGTTATGGATGCTGAGCTAGAGGAATCTTCACTGAGTAGCCTTAATTGCCTATTTATCGCTTAATGATGCTAGGTCATTCCCCCGAATTGGCCTTGGCACCTCCTGGACCTTAAATTAATAGAGTGTTCCACTGAGCTTCCTTTTCTTAGGGTCTTAGACTTGGCGCCGATTCAGTTTTCTACCGTTGATGATTCTTCACTAAGGACGATCTTCTAGCATCAGCATAATCTCTTCAGTTTAAGATTGGTTGATCTCCTTGTTTGGTTATAAGTAGAGGGGCTCTCAACACCTCTCATCACAAATTATTTTCACCAGCCAAGTGCTATGAGAGTTTAGAAGCAGGCATGAAACCTACACAACCACAAGTTGTAATCAGCAAAGATTCTTCACCAATGCATGAAGCTAGAGTTGAGGATGCGCTTGAAGTTTGCCTTGGTTCTAGATTCACAAGAAGATCGTTAGTGTCAATCATGAGCTGTCCGAGTCTTAGGCAATATCCAAGAGCTCACAAAGAAAAAATCTCGAGCTCTGGATTGCCTTGCCTCACTGCAAGGATGCACTTTAAGAGGCCAAACAGTGAGAGAGATGGGGAGCCAAGGGAGCGCTGCTGTTGCCAAGGCTCTAGATTCACAAGTGGGCCGTGGGCGTCAACCATGAGTTGTTCAAGTCTTAGGACAGATCCAAAAACTTACAAAGGAAAAAATCTCAGGTTCTGGATTGGATCGCCTTGTTGCAAAGATGCATTTTGGGAAGCCAAGCGGCAAGAGAGATAGAGAGTCAAAGGAGCGCTACCGCTACTAAGGCTCTAGGTTCAGAGTGGGCCACTGGTATCAACCATGGCTATCCAAGTCTTAGGCAAGGTCTAAGAGCTCATAGAGGAAAAAGTCTCGGCTCTAAATCAAATCACCTTGCTACGAGGATGCACTTCGGGAGGCCAAGCAGAGAAAGAGAGATGGAGAGCCAAGGGAGTGCTGCCACTGCCAAGGCTTCGGGTTTAGAGTGGGCCACTGGTGTCAATCATGAGCTGTCAAAGTCTTACGCAAGATTCAAGAGTTCACAGAGAAAAAAATCTAGCACTCTAAATCAAATTACTTCGCTGCGAGGATGTGCTTCGAAAAACGCAGTAGCAACTTGCTGTTCTCTAGAGTGAGAACGCTCGGCTTGTAAGAGAGTTTCGACCTAGCGAACTACCCAGAGATAGCAAGAGGGCTTGTGCCATGCACACTGAGGGATCCCAACCCTAGGATAGTCGCCTGAGCCATAAGTGTAGGTAGTTCTTCGCATACGTTTGTGAGGCTCACTGATACTCTTGATGTACACTTTGAATCTTTAATGAATCAATTCAATTACTTTAACCATTGTTGCTAATGTCTTTGAGGGTGTGTATTTGCCTTTATTCGACATTGATTCTATTTGCCGACTAAACATCATTGCCATCATCACCAGGCTTGGATAGTAGAATTGTTCGATTATATTTGCTCTTGATGAGGAGGTCGTGGCACCGAGAGAGTGCAATCGCTGACTAAACTTATAACGGATCGAATAAACCATAATACCACTTGAATATAATGTCTGTCAATAACTAAATACAAATCACATCAATAATTATCCATACATAACAACCTAGCATGCACAGGACCCAAACATAATCCACCAAATTCGATGGCACTGATACCGACCCAAAAATTTGACGTCGAATCTAAAATAAGGAAAGATGCCTGCAAAATACCAATCCAACATAAATATACATATCCAATAATAAAGTTAAAGCAAAAACACATCTTTGACAACGTTTTTCAACCTGCACAACGTGAAACGTCCAGTTTCACTTTCACAAAATAATCTAACACAAAAATAACAATCCTGTCCATGATCAAATACAAAACCGGCAACTCTAGACAATACAAAATATCACATGAGCTAACAATATCGCCCGGAAACCCATAATACATCAAAAACCATGTCTGAAGCCAAACAAACTAATCTACGGTAAACAATATAGCCTAAACCTACCCAAAAATATAATAATATATAAATAACAAAATTAACAAGCCTAACTCTTCCAAATCTCTAACCTTGCTTGGTAGGAAAGAACTCCTGCGTCTCCTACTTATCTGAATGTTTGTAAAAATAGTAAGAAAGTGAGCCGAATAATCAATAAGGCACAAATATAAATAAGAACAAATTCAATATATTTAAAATAAATCGAAGAAACGAAATAGAATTATAATGCAGATACATAACCATTAAAATATGATCAAATACATTTTTGGAACATATTTATCCTTCCACATTTTATATCTGATTCCTTTAACTTCTAAAATATGCAAAAATTCATTTATATTTAGAGATCAAGACTAGTAGGCTTTACTAGCTAACGGAGTAACCAAACGAGGAACGGAATGTATATGCTTCCACATATTCTAAGGCATTACATACGCAATTTATCACCCCGTGGTGAGTAGTATATCCTTAATTTGATATATGATGTCATAATTCTTATGCCACCAAAACTTCTCCCGTGGCCCAGGGATATTCATTAATCTACAACTATAATACTTTAAGGCATACTAGAAAATATAGCTCTCTTAAATGCAAATCATTGGTCCAATTTCTTTATTATATATTTTTAAAAAAATTTCACACTTAACTTCTTATCACTTAGTTCTCACTTTCTAGAGAACAGTTCATCAATCTTTACAAATTGTAGAGTTCCATTTTATATTTTTCATAATTCTTTTCAATTTATATATACTTATTTTTTATTACACAATCTTCACATGACTTCAAATATATGTATAAATGGACATAAAGCTTAGGAAAAACTAGGAACTTCTTACTACGTTGGGCCAAACAAAACATTATAATTTCTGAACAATAAATTTCTCCATACAAGGTACCCAATATAATTTTTGGGACATATGAAATAATATATGCAAAATACATGCGAATAAATATCAAATAATTAACATAATAACATTCACGAAATTAGAAATTTTAATTTTCAGAGCTATATTTCACATATACTTGGAAATAATGGAAGAAAATCATCTACAAAGGGTTAGGGTTTTCAATTCAACACAATACTTCACAAATCCTTGAAATCAAAGAAGAAATCAACATATGTGCACATTTATACATGAATATTTCAAAGCCTAAGTTTAGATGGGCATTTGAACAAAAATACCCAAAAGGAATGGAAAGAAAAGAGTAATAAGAGAAAGAAAAGTATATGAGTACACTTATCTCAACTCGATGTAAAAGTTTCTCAACTAACTACACCCCAAAAATGTATTACTCTTCTCTCTCTTCTCTACTGCGCGCTCTCTCTCCTCTCTCTCTTCTTTTTGAAAATTGACAAAATAAAACAGATCGGCCAGTTTTAATACCTGGACTCGTGCTTGAGTACCACTCGGGCGCTCCTCAGGCACATAATACTACAAATCACACCTCGGGCACTCGTCAGGCATGCTACAGGTACCCCTATACTAAAAATTGTGCCCAAGGCGCGCCTCAGGCACCCATCAAGTGTCCTACCCTAGAATTGGCACGTGAGTGGGGCTTCAGTGCCACTCGGGCGACCATCTAGCCTGCAGCAAGATACAACCTAGTAACGGATGTATCTTTATTCTAAAGGCTACCGCGGGTACCACTCTTGATTATCCACAATTGGCAACACTCTAGATACAAATCAATCTTAAAAAACATCAAACCATTATAATAGATCAAATGAATCACCTATTTATTTCCCAATACCCACTTATCAAACCATTCATCTCCCGAACAACCTAAATTTTTAATCTTCCACATATAATATCATCAATTCATCTTAATCACCCCAATGTTCTAAAACATCCCACGGAGGGCATCCAATCGATACTTCATCAATTCTATATGAAATCTTTAAAAATCGGTACGATCCTAGCGCAACCTTGGCAGCAACCTCGATTTTTTGATTAGAAGATAAGCTAGGCTAATCTTTTCTTCCAAGAAACATCCTCAATTTCTAACATGGCCAAAAAGTCCCTAATGACCACAGAATGACTTTCGAATTTGGCCACATATACTAAATAAACTTGGCATATATCCTCATTAAATAACTTGCAGGCAAAATGATACTAATTTCATAGCCACTTGATCAACTCTACCTCATACCCAAAATTTCACAACCCAATTACAAAATAAAATATCCTTATTGACATAATCCATATTAGCATGGCGACTCACCAACCAAATCACCTCCAATATCATATCAAGGCTCAGCATCACAAAAGAAATCGAATTAACTCAACTAATCATATCTATGGACCCAAGAAAATATTATAAACATCGATATAACCAGTACGAAGTCTATGATCATCAAATAAATGAATAAATTTAGAAAATACACATGAGAATATAGATTCTAAATCAAAAATAATACACATACTGAAATGTCAAAATTTAAAAATCTTACCTTCCACCATGGTAGATGACTCCTTTGTACCTTGTGCTACTACCGCGAAACCTCGATCCAAGGCATTGGATTTTTTCACTGTCTAATCTATGGGATAAAGACAATTCTCGATAATGTGGCCGAACTGTCCATAATTGAATGCTCCCAAAAATTTATCAAAAAATATTAATCCATAAAAGTATTCACGAACCGATTCCACGATATTTCTTTATCCTCCAAACCCATGACTCTTTTCTCATCAACCACCCATGGTCGGCTTTGCCTTTAAACTTATATGAGACAAATATTACTATATCTCCTTTCGGATATTGGATCACCATAAACACCCTTTCAATTTTTTAGGATTCATATTTCAGCATCTACTGGATCCGTGTCACCCAAAAATTTAAACAAATAAATCATTTATAAATCGATTATAAATCGAAATCCTTGGATTCGATAGCACCAGAAATTAACTCCAAGTTATGCTGACCTCGAGCCACCGATTCCACTCCATCCATCATACTTGCCATGTTATTCAAGCATCCCTATTCCTAGTTCAAGTGAGTACTTAGTCCATTATAGTTTTCACATCCTATCACCTCGTAATCACATCACCAACATTTAATGATCGGGTTAGATCATCCCACCTTAGCAAATTACTCAATTGGGAACTCAACCCAGAACCAATCAAACCAATAGTTCAAATTGAAATCAATCAAACTTAAACCTCAATATTGACCAACTCAAACCATAAATAGACAACGATCAAATTTAGACCTTAAGGTATCTCCTTACAACATCTCGAATATCAATTGTGACGGACTGGATAAACCATAATACCACCTGAATATAATATCCGTCAATAACTAAATATAAATCATAATAATAATCATCCATACATAATAACCAAGCATGCATAGGACCCAAACATAATCCACCAAATTCGGTGGCTCTGACACTGATCTTAAAATTTGATATCGGAGCTAAAATAAGGAAAGATGCCTGTAAAATACCAATCCAACATATATATATATATATATCCAACAATATAGCGAAAGCAAAAACACATCCCTAGCAACGTTCTCCAACCTGCACAACATGAAACATCCCGTTCCACTTTCACAGAGTAATCCAGCACAAAATAACATTCATGTCCAGGATCAAATACAAAACCGGTAGCTCCGGATAACATAAAATATCACACAGGCTAATAATATCGCTCGAAAATCCATAATACAACAAAAATCATATATGAAACCAAACTAACTAATCTACAGTAAACAATATAGCCCAAACCTGCTAAAAAATACAACAATATATAAATAACATAACCAACAAGCCTAACTCTTCGAATCTCCAACCTTGCTCGCCGGGGAAGAACTCCTGCTTAATCTGAAGGTTTGTAAAACTAGTAAGAAAGTGAGTTGAATACTCAATAAAGTATAAATATAAATAAGGACAAATACAATATACTTAAAATAAATTAAAGGAATAGAATAGAGTTATAATGCATATACATACACCTAAAAATATGATCGAATATATTTTTAGAACACATTTATTCTTCCACATTTTATATCTGATTCCTTTAACTTCTAAAACATATAAAAATTTATTCATATTTAGGGATCAGGACTAGCGGGCTTTATCAGCTGTGAGAGTAACCAAACGATGAATGAAATGTGTACGCTTCCACACATTTTAAGGTACTACCCACGCAATTTAATACTCGTGGTAAGCGGTATACTCTTAACCTGATATACGATGCCATAATTCTTATACCACCAAAACTTCTTTCCATGGTCCAGAGGCATTTCTCGATCTACCACTATAATATCTTAAGGTATGTCATGAAATGTTATCCTCTGAAATACAAATCCTTGGTCTAATTTCTTGATTACTTATTCTTAAGAAAAATTTCACACTTAACTTCTTATCACTTAGTTCTTACTCTCTGGAGAATAGATCATCAATTTTAACAAATTATGGAGTTCCCTTTCATACTTTTCATAATTCTTTTCAATTCATATATACTTTTTCAAATACATCTATAAATGGACATAGAGCTTAGGAAAAGCTAAGAAATTCTTACTATGTTGAGCCAAACAAAATATTATAATTTTCAAACAAGAAATTTTTCCATACAAGCTACCCAATATAATTTTCAGAATATACAAAATAATATATGCAAAATTCATGTGAATAAATATCAAATAATCAAGATAATAACGTTCACGAAGCTAGGGATTTTGATTTTCAAAGCTATATTTCACATATACCCAAAATAAAAAAGAAAATCATGTACGAAGGGTTAGGGTTTTCAATTCAACACAATACTTCACAAATCCTTGAAACCGAAGAGGAAATCAACTTATATGCACATTTAATACATGAATATTTTAAAACCTAAGTTTAGACGGGCATTTGAATAAAAATATACAAAATGAATAGAAAGGAAAGAGCAACAAGAGAAAGAAAAGTATATGAGTATACTTATCTCGATCCGATTTATAAGTTTCTCAATTAGTTCTGCGCCGAAAACAAACTTGGAAGCCTCGAACTCCTCTTCTCTCTCTTATCCACCACGCTTTCTCTCTCTCTACTTTCTGAAAAATGATAAAAGAAAATAGATCACGCAATTTAAATACTCGGATTGGCGTTCGAGCACTAGTCGGGCACTCCTCAAGCGCACAATACTAAAAATCGCACCTCGGGAGCTCTCAGGCATGCTTTGGGTGCACCTATACTGGAAATTGTGCCCCGAGAGGCCTTAGGCACCCATCAAGTGTGCTACCCTGGGGTTGGTGCTCAAGTGGGGCTTGAGCGCCACTCAGGCGATCGTTAAGCTTGCATCAAGCCTACAGTGAACCAATTTCGTGCACACACCATCCATAACCCATTTTGACCCTTCTAACTCAATTTTCACATCCTTAGACCTCAATTTTGATTATATTAACTTAATAAATTATAATTATCATAATTTAAAACTCAAATCTTATTTATAAATTAACATTTTAATGTTTACAATATCGGCTCCAGATTTTACCAATTTCGAGTCTTTGGGCTTTTCAATCTAATTTCTACCACATTCTTTGATATCGATTCACTTATATTAACTTACTTAACTTTAATTGGAATGATTATGAAATTGAATCTTACAAAACCTAATAACTATTGTTACCGGGCTTAGATAGATGTGGCTACCCGATTGTGCTCGCTCCTGATGAGAAGGTCGTGGCACCGAAAGACTGTGATTGCCAACTAAGCCTTACAGCTATTGTTTTCGGGCTTAACCAGATGCTTTTATCCGTTTGTACTCTTTCCTATGAAAGGACATCATGGCACAAGTATGGGTGTGCCTCACAGGGGCCGAGTGGGTTTCATGGCCATAGTCGCTGAGCTCTGGTGAAGTCTAGGCTATCACCCACATGTAACTATTGGCGCTTGGTCCTATTATAAGATATCATAGCCTTTGTGCGTCTGGTTCTAGATCGCCAACCATTGTCTACTGATGATACTCGTCCCTACGAGGGAGAGTTATTACATGCATGTTGAAAAGTCCCCAAAGGTTTTATAACCACTTGATAGGAAGGTCTGACTCTTGGTCCGCAAACCCCCGGGATGTGACATTCGACCTTGTCTAAGCCACTCAATGATTAGGATTAAGGTTTTGTTTTGACCTTCTCTAGGCCATTGAGTTAACGAAACCAAAGTTTTGTGATCGGATTACAATGGTCGAGGCACAGGTGAAAGAGTTCACCGACTTCGGGGATAGTCTAGGTCTTTGATTTAATACAATCACACAAATATTCATATGATTGGCATGATAATAGAGCAAGCAAATAAACATGTTTATGACACTCAAGCAACGTTTGGATGGATTTGACTTACCTGCGCTTAGCGGGAAATCATCGATAGCACCTTCTGGGGTGGAGAGCGTTCTGTGCCCGCAGGACCAATTTTCTGCTCTGGGGCCATAGCACATATGCTCCGCCTTGAAGGATCATTGAGACTTGGAATGGTCCCCATCAATGTGGCGACTGTTCGTTCTGATTAGTAGCTATTTTTCTGCGACTTCTACACCCCAAAGAATTAGATCTGTCAAGCTAAACCGGCCCGCTCTTGCCTTCTTGTTGTTGATCGATGGCCACCTAGTTGTGTGATCTTGGATATCGGGCTCCTATTATCGCCGCACAACCCGTAGGGACCAAGGGGGATGTCACTTGGCGTGCAGCAGAGTCTTCTGGTGTAAAATGTCGCATGCAAGAGGTTGAGGACTCCATCACCTCCAAGGGCATTCCAGCTTGTTGTCGATGTTGCACTGAGTTTTTGTATCCCTAAGAGCCCAGTGAAGTGTGGAAGTGATCCAAGTGAGTACCAAATCAAAACTTCAAACCAGATAACTAGGCTAGGCTCCCTGATCATGCGAGGAGATAGTAACTACCGGATCTCTATCATGAATGGTGACCTTTTTAGATCGGAAGAGAACTTACAGACACTGCACAGAGCTTCTTCTTGGATAGGGGGCCTATAGTCATCGTGGGAGCGGTGTAGATTGCACTGCTATGGGCTTTCATCCCTTATCCCATGACTTGGTGGCCCTTCGACCACGGCTAGGCCCTGTCGCCTATGGCCACCTTGGCCATGAGGTCGTAGGCCATTGGATCTTCTAAAGAAGTTGTCTTTTCTCTCTGGCTCATTCTTTTGGATGCCGAGGTTTAGGAGTCGAGGAGAAGAAGCACCTTGCGGGCTTGCACCTTTAAGTGAGTAGGGGCCAACCATTCAACCTTTACCCGTGGAAGGATCGTGGGACATGATGCATTGGTGGGTGAGCTAGCGCACTGAGTATCTACACCTTAGGGTGGTGGGTTAGACTTTAAGTCATTTAAGATGAAATAGCACTAATAAAACATCCCTAGATCTAAATTATCAAATGAATTAGAGAATTACTTAATCTATCTAGTAGGTTGAGTTAAAGTGGGCTCAATCTTTGTTTCTTCAAATCTAAATTCTACACACCATAACTACTAAATAAGAGGTTAGAAGATTTTCAATATGTGTTTCAACTTTCAAATTAGAAATCATTCAGATAGAAAGATAAAAAGATGAATGAATAATGCGTAGATACATGTTTCAGGGAATTAAGTGTTGACAAAGTATTGAGTTCCAATGAATACACTAGATTGGGAGCGGTTTTGAGACAGAGGATTGAGCTCTGATAAGTGTACTCAGTTGGGGAGTGGTTTTGAGGTGGAAGAAAAAGCTTTGGTGAGTGTGCTCGGTTAGGAAGCGGCTTAAAGGTAGAGGGATGAGCTCCTATGAGTGCATTCAACTAGAGAGCGGCTTTGAAGTAGAGGATTAAGCTCCGATGAGTATACTTGAATGGGGAGCTACTTTGAGGTAAAGAATTGAGTTTCGATAAGTGTCCTCATTTGGAAAGCAGCTTTGATGCGAAGGATTGAGCTCTAGTGAGTCCGTTCAATTGAGGAACAACTTTGAAGTGGTGGATTAAGCTCCAGTGAGTCCTCTCAGTTGGGAAGCGGCTCGGCTAAGGAGCAGCTTGAGAAGTGATACACTCGAAGGTAAAGTGGCTTGAAAAAAAGCAATTTGATATTTCAGAGATACTTGAAAGTAGGAATTCTTCATCCTCTAAATTCTTTGGATCCCCCTCCCTGCATGGAAGAAGAGGAATTTATAGACTTGGGGCGGTGTTGCCTTCCTTGGGCTTCATGGTAGATGTTTGCTCTCCCGTTATCTCTTTGAGCGTGCCTAGAAAGTAGAGTGATAATCATGGCCTTTTCTTGGTGACATTAGAGGATTGCTCGTGATATCTTGGGACCAACCATTGTGCGGGTAGAGGCCGTGCGGATATCAACTAGGTTGGTAGGACAGTTGTTATGGCTGCTGAGTTAGAGAAGTCTCCACTGATCGACTCTAATTGCTAGTTTATCCCTAAACAGTGACAGGTCATGCTTTTTGGGTTGGCTTTGGCACCTGCTGGACCTTAAGTTAAAGGAGCGTCCCACTGGGCTTCCTTTTCTTAGGGCCTCGGACTCAAAAGAGCTTCTATTGGATCATGACTTTCAGGGCACTCTTTTCTTGTAGGTTTGATTTTGGGTCGGCCCATAGGCTACTGGACCCATCAAGGCCTAAACTGTGGGTTGTTGACGAAGGTGATGATTAAGAGGTTGGGTTGTATGTATGGATTGATGGAGTGCTAAAAGTCTAAGCTAGGGTCCTATCTTTTAGACCAAGGAAGGTTTAATATGACCCATATAAGGAGAGAGGGACAAGCAATTGGCTTGGGTTAAAATAATCTTCTAAGAAGAATACAATGTACTTCTAAAAGAATGAGAACTAAGTCTTTAAAACTTGTTGAAGTTAGCTTTGTATGAAATATTTATAATAGTTTGTACAACATATAAGCTCTTTTAAGATTTTAGAATTTTGAATCATTTGTTGTTCTTGGAACTGTTCTAATAGAAAGTTTTGGAAATATTATTGTAATACCTAATTTTTAATTTATATTTTATGATACCAAAATTTAATTAAATTAAATAAAATTTTATGAATTATTGTGTGTTCAAGTAAGAAATTAAATAATTAATAAAAGTGATATTGTGTCTAACCCATAGCTTTATGATGCTCAAATGTCAATATCAGGTCGGATGCCTAATAGGCATAGGAAGGCACACTTGTATGAATATGATAGTATGAGTGGTGTCTGAGTCATGCTTATACGTGCATGTCAAAATGGGATGCTGCTTGTGGAATGCATGATGCATTGTTGTGTGTCCGTGATAGTAGTTGTGCACCTAAATTCACACACGAAAGACACACATTCACTAGTAACTTTGGCCTCACTTTTAATAGGTACATAATTGACACTCATGTGTCTATTTGGTTATATAAGAATTTTTAACTTTTTTAAGCCATTTTTTGCCCAAGATTTAAGAGAGGAGTATAATATCATTCTTCTAGGTATAAGTTAACCTTAGTTTTAATACTTTTCTGGATATATTTAGAAGTCTTTTATTTTTCTAGCATGAATTATATCATTATTTAAAATTTTAATTAATACAAGTTGACTTAATTTACATAACCTAATAGAGTTTTTTCATGTATAAACGAATTGGTTTAGGCAAAGGCATAATGGACTGCTACAGTTGATTTTTGTCTCTATGCCTTAGAGATTTTGATCCCTTTTTTTTTCATTTTTGGCTGAAATACTTCACCGTGAAGAAGTATTTGGAGCTCATTTAAGACTTATGAGCTAGTGAAAAATTATGGAAAACTACAGCTTTAGTGAACAATATGGCGTCAAGCCATTATAGAGTGGGAAGTTAGTAGAGTCTTGCAATGCTAGGTATCCTCATGCATGGAAATGAAACACACTCCAAGAATTATAAGGTATTCTTGGTGCATACTTTGAATTCTTCGAGTGCTTTATAAGGTGGCAAGTAAAGAAGGCTCTCAAGAGCAGTGTGAATAAATAACATTTGGAGCCTTAGACTCCACCATAGTCTATCTCAACAAAATTGAGTAAAGGAGAAAAATGAGAAAGCTTAAATGAGATTTTAAAAAAATGATAAGTTATCTTAAATAAATTAAATAATTTATGATCTTCTCTTTATTAATTTCTGATTTTATAAGTTTACAATGAATAAATAAAAAAGTTATCATGATAGATGTTAAAAATAGATTAGTAGTGTTAAAATAAGAAAAATTAAGTTCGAGTCATAAAAACCTCATGAAAAAATTATGATCTAACTTATAAAATTTATGTTAAAAATATTTAAATGGCCAAATGGGTATTAAGATAAAATTATATAATCTATGAAACTGTTACATGATAATTAAGATGTTGTAGAAAAAATGTGTAAGAAAAGTAGGTTTTTAAAAGTTAAATTACTTAATAAGTTATGGAACAAAGTAATTTATTAATCCGAATAAGAAATGTTATGAGAATTTTGGTGAACTATTTTATAATAAAGTATTGCATAATGAATTTAAAAACGTACATAAAAAGATTTCAAATGGTTAGGTTATTTTAAAATTTATTAAAAATTTTGGTATAAGGTGACCAAATTGCATGTAATAAATTTAACTATAATATATCATAATAAATTTTCTCGTTTAACTATTTATTAAATTCAATTCAAATTGTTGGAGTAATTCTAGTGATTGAATTGACATTTTATATTTTATGGTAAAATTTATGACTATATTAATTTATAATAAGAAATATGTTTAAAATAATCTCCCTATATTTTATATCTAAAAACTTATAGAGAAAACAGTGATAGAAGCATACTCCATGGTTAAAATAATAATTAAATCAATTATTTTTATAAGTGAGTGATAAAATAAAAATTGAAATCCACAAAGTTATTAGCCATTGAAAACTTAAAATAAATATTATAAATTTTAGCTAAATGACAATATTTATCACTTTAGTAAATTCTTGAAATAAATTAGAGGAAGACACTTAGCACGGAGTTCAACCTTGATCTAAATCAACATATGAAAGTGTAGAAAATTCTAAAACTTGGTGAGAATATAGTCTTTCTTCTTAAAAATTATTTATGCTTTTAAATAATTTATTTGCCTCATAGCCTTTAAATTTTTTTTATCATTATCATATTGCTTTTCATAGATAAGTAAGAATAATATATGCAGATACTAAAGAATCCAAAAGGATGAAACTCGGGTGCTCTTAGTGTAGACTATTTCTGACGAGGATCAATTTATTTCATTAATATTATTGCAATATTGATATATTTTTATAATTATTTATATTTTTGGAATAAATTATAGTATAAAATAATAGTTGTTTGTAAATTAATTTAAGACATTCAATTATGATCACATATGAATGATTGTATATGATGTAGTCCCACCCTATGGGGACATGAAAATATGTTGCCAAATTGTGTTGGAATTAAGTTATTTTACTCAATTACATCATATTTAAATTTCATGTATACTTATTTTATATTGCTATATTTATTTTTAGATTATGAATTTATTATTTAGTCATTGGACTCACCATTCTTATTTTCTTTCTCCCCCTAGATTAGCAAGTGCTTTGTCACCCTAGATGGCATATCATATTTGCACTTGTAAAACTCTTACGATACGTTTGATTGTTGAAATAGAATAAGATGAGAATAGAAAAATCATTCCCAGGAATATAATAGGATGAGAATAAAGTAAAAATTATTATTTTCATACTTATTTGTTGGAATTAAATAAGGTAGGAATTAGTATTCCATTATTTGATTTGTAAAATAATATAATTAATAATGTAATAATAATAATAATACGTAATAATAATAATAATAATAATATGAGAGAATAAGTATTCCCACAAATGTGAAAATATCTTTTTTCACTTTTTATGTGGGAGTAGTTATTCCTTAGTAAGTTACAAACCAAATAAGAGAATTATTATTCTCGAAAGAATAAGATGAAAATGAAAATTCTATTTTCACCAACCAAATGCCACATTAATTAAATTTTTTTTTATTAATTATTCTATGTTGACTTAGGATCTCTAAAATACCATAACAAATCTTAAATTATTTAATATAGCTTGATGTTTTATGAAAAACTAAGATATTTATGTTAAGAAATATAAAAGTAAGTTTTGTAGCGTTATAATCAAGAATTTGGACATTGGTAACCTTGTGCCATGACAATGAAAAAGAAAGAAAAGAGAAGAAGCGAGAGAGAAAGAGAGTAGATTTTAGAGCAAAAATTTCAAGAAATTTTTAAGTTATGGAAAGTAAATTGTAAGCCTATTTCTTTACCTTTATTGCTCAGGTCCTGATTTAAAATATATATATATAATTTATTAATTCCTTAATTTTATAATTTAGACAAATCAACTTTTATCATGAAGACTTAAATATTTAGTTATTTATTCTACTAACTTAAAAAGTCAAAACAAATATCAAGACATAAACCTAAAACAAATACTGTTAACTGTCTAAATAATTTTTAATAATTAAATCATAGGATCCAAAAGTCATACTTTTAAGTGGCTAAATATCAACAATCAAAAGATTTCAAACCATTTATATAAAAAAAGTATTTTAATTGAAAATCAGAGTATTAAGAGCCTAACTTCCAAAACTTGTAACCAAGCTTAAAATATGATCATCATATCTACATCATCGGCCAACAGACAAAAATAGATGCCAATCAAAATAAAAATAAAATGTAAGCTGGATATCAAAATAAACCGAAATATCAACTAGTAGCTATATTTTGTACCATTTATTTACGTTAAAAATATTATTACATTAAATTATTTCAACACCCTAAAACTGATTAAATGAACAATCTTCTTACAATCTCGATCTTTTGTAAATTAGTCCAAAATTTTTAACATGAAATATTAGCAAAATCAAAGGTAAGAATAAACAAATTGCTCAGTAAGGTATGCATATTTTCATACATGTGTATATACTAATAAAACATGCTTAAATTATACAACCAAAAAGTCTAAAAAGCCAACAACATCCCTTTTTGATAAGCCATGTTAAAGCCAAATATATAATGATAAGTTTTTTTACCAAAACTTGTACAATAATATAAGTCCTACCAACTGTGTAATACTATCAAATAAAAAGGATTAAGGATCGGTGAATACCTCACAAATAAAGAGTAAATATAGAAATTTGGATTATAATTATTTTTACATAGTTAAAGATAATATACAATAATTTGCAATCTATAGGTGGGCCGATTATATATAACCCCTGTAGTTGGATACAAATGTCACTATTTTGATACGTGGATGATAGATTTTTTATTTGCTAATGATATATAAGGATATATCAAATATATTTTGCCAAATCTCTACAATTGTTCCTATTTAGTCGAATAAAAAATTCTATTCAAATACAAATATTTCTTAATTTTTTTCATATCAAAAAAATATATTTTTCATCAAAATTTATGTAGAATTTTTTTTTATATTTCTTCAAATGTGTAACATACAGTAAAATTATGGATATTCAAAAATAATGAAGTAGAATTAAGGACATGCGGGGGCTTAATTGTATAATTTAGAAGCATGTTAAAGCATATGTATAAAAATTACATGAAATCAAGATAACATAAGTAATTCTCAATATTTTCTTATAAGTACATAAATGTTGAAACATTAAAAAGCCAAGAATTTCAAAATTAAACGTAGATTATGTCATTTCTCTCAACCATAAAACATAAACAAGCATTATACAGTAATTCAAAACATATAAAAAATATATTTAAGATTGAAGACAAATAAGTGCAATTCCATAGAATTTAAAGGTATACAAGAACATATTATAAAAATTTAATATTTAAATATAATTTGTATACATTTAAAACACTCATAAAATGAAGTTAGGATTCTATGTAAGCAAAATCTAATACAGTTTAGGTACAAAATTAAGATATATATGAGTATTTAAAATAAAAAATATTTAAAAAAGTTAAAAAATAATAATAATAATAAAATAAAGGTTTAAATATACTTACTTTTACTTGATTTTAATTAAAAATTTCTTGATTTCTCCTTAATTTTTCCTTCTTCCTTTTTCTCCCTTTTCCACTCTCTTTTTCATTTTCTTTTTTTCTCTCTTTTCTCAAAATTTCAATTGGAATGATCTGAAGTTGGCGAAAGGTCCTATTTATAAAAAATTAACACATATACATTGGTTAGACGTGGATCAAACATTGAGGCACAATCCATACCAAGTACTAGCGCTCTCTAAACATGCAATATTCTATTTCAAATACACACATATGTCGATTGAATGCACATCAAGTGCAAACATTGTGTGCCAAATATGTCTAAGAATTTGAGAGTCATCGATCGGGCGCACACCTATTATCAAAAATATGTATAAGTGTGAAACTTAAATTTTGACATGAAATATCAATTATCTTTATAAATCTATTAGTTTAATTAAATTGATTATTGTTAAAATAATATTTTGAAATACATACCATACATTGTGAATCGATTCACGTTGTCGCATGACCCGCATTTAAATATATTAAAATAAGACTTTAATTTAACATGCAAGGTCTCCCTCCATGCGCTTTTTACAATAAGGGTACAAGGGCTTCAATTGTTGATGGCATGGTGTGCCTTGAAGTTTAGCTCCCATTTTGTCTTCATCTATCAACTTTGTCCTTTTATGAGATCCTTTTAATCCCAAGCTTTTGTTTCCACAACATGCGATCTTATTCTCAAAAATTTTCCCTCTCCAACATTTACTCAAATAGTTCTCGATCTAATACCATTTCATAAGTCTTCAATCACAAAGTCACCAACTTTCTGCAGATGCTCTCATTCAGCTCTTGTAGGAATTTTCTTGCTCCCCTTGCTTCATCCAGGACTATATGGGAAGTATAATAGGATTGCTCCATAAATTTAGGGTTGCACTTCACCATAGTCTTGTTCCTTTACTGCAAATGAGCAAATTTATCATTCTTCTATTCCCTTAAGCTCAAAGAGAAGTATTTCTCTATAAAATCTTCTACAAATACGTTCCCTCTTCCTCATAGACTACAAATAGTTTACCTGTTCTTCCAATTTTGTAGGAAGTAATACGACTTTCTCCTTCTCTGGATAGCTAATAACTTTAAAAATCTTCTCAATCCGATGGATCCACATTTCTACCTTTATGGGGTCCAGATATCTAGTACTCACTCATTAATATAACCTTCATATCCCATCGTGGTCACCTCTAGATTCAATACTACTGGCTCTGGATTGTGTAGTTTCTGGGCCATCGATTCTATCATTTTCGACATCCTAACCATGATTGCGAGATATGCCTCCTGTCGATTGAGGCGAGAATTCAGTCCACCTCATCCGCCCGACATCTTACAATCCTATGGTAAGACAAATAATAAAAATCATTCCTCAAATCAATTAATACACTTCTTATAATTCTCTAATAGTGCAATTATCATGTTTCCCATCCCAAGGTCAAATTATATTTATTGTTAATCCTTAATTAGGTTATGTTAAATTTGTCCTTAAATTTTTGAAATTCATTAATATATTGCACCGACCAAAACCCAACAATATTAGAACGCAAACCTAAAAAAATCAAATATTGACAAAAGATTTAAAAAAATGTCTCAAATCATAAAACCCGAAATGCCATATATAAAAGTAGTTATGACCAACGACAATGTATGACCTCAAAATAATAGTAAGAAAAATATACATAGTAAATTAGAGTAAATTGGTTAATAATTAACCAAACTACATAATGAGAATCAAATATCAAAATCAGAAACTGACATCATGCAACATTACCACCTAAAATCACAACACTTAAAAATTGTAGTAAATATAACAAACCTAAAACTATTATTCAAATTAATATTAGACATAAACTAATCCAATAATCTAATCCTAATCTTGAATGACTTTCCCTCTTATCCAAATAACCTGTAAGTAAGCAATGAGCCCTCTAATTTATAAAGTTAGTGAAAATAAAAATAAAAATGACAAAAGTAAACATATATATATATATGTCAGAATATAATTTGATTAAATAATTAAAAAAATGATAATATCATTCATTGACTTCTCATGCATAATTCAACATAGATTGATCAATTTTAGTAAATTGTACAATATTTGAAATTACAAAAAATTTAGGGATTAAGAAATGATGATAGTCTAACCAATGAAAGGCGAATATCAAAACTCAAATTATAATTATTTTTATATAATTAAAGGTTATATATTACTATTTAAAATCCGTAGATAGGCTATTTGGTTATGACCCTACAGATAGGGTTTAACACCACTTTTTTGACCTGTAAATGATAGATACAATTTTTGATTTACTTATAATATATTGTGATATATTCGAATATATTTCATAAATTCTCTAAAATGGTACGTACATAATTAAATTGAAATTTCTACTCAAATATGAACATGTTCTAAGATTTTCTAATTTAATTATAATATACTAGAATATAGTTGAATATATTTCGTCAATTCTATAAAATGGTCTGTACATAATTGAATTTGAAACTCTACTCAAATATAAGTTTTTTCTTAGATTCTTTGATATTGAAAAAATATATTTATTATCAAATTTATGTAAAATTTTTATATTATTTCTTCAATATATGACACATAGTTATCATAAATTTTATAAGAACTTAAATATGTATATTTAAAACATGCAAGAACAACAGCATACAATTTATAAATATGTACAAAATATCTATCATTGAAATTGTAAGAATTTTGGAATTTAGCACAATTTACATATGTTTTTAACACCTTCTTGCAACTACAAAACTTGCAGCAGTTTATATGTTAAAATCAAGAACAATCAAAAACTTGTACAAAGTTTTTAAAAATATGCATGCATAATATTATGAAAATTTATCACTTAAATATATGCAAATGAATTCAAAACATGCATTTCATAAAAATTATATAAAATGGAAATGGAAACATATGTATGTAAGGAATAAACAATCTATATACAAAAATAGAATATTTATGAGTATTTAAAATAATAAATATTCAAAGAGATAATGAAAAATCAGTAATAAAAGAATGATGATTTGAATATATTCGACTTAAATTTAAAATTAGCAAAGATCTCTTGAATTTCTCTTAGTTTTCCTCCTCTTCAACCTTCTCTCTCTCTTTCTCTCTCTTCCTTACCTCTCTTTGTCTACCTTCTCTCTAAAAATCACACAATAATAATTGAAAATTGGCTAGTTGGGTCTTATATAGAAAATTGGCACATGTATACTTATTGGACGCATATCAGTGATCAAGGTATAAATCATACGACACACGAGCGTCTCTTAAATGCCAGTGCATCTCCAAACACACGCGTGCATGTTGAGAGTGTGGCCATTCTAAGAGCAAGGTAATTCTATCTAAAATATGCACATGCATAAGTCAAATGCTAGTTAGGCTTCCCTTGATCAAACTTATTTCGGCCATAAATTTAATTTTGCCCTAAAACTTTGATTAACCTCATTAATTTTATCAACTTAATTTAATTAATATCATAAGGTAATAAAATTTGGATCCATACCTTACAGCCACTTCGGTCCAACACTTTATTTCTAATTCAAATCCAAAATTAACTTCAATAACTTATCTATTTACTTAATTTCAAAGTCATTTTATAGATCTTATGATTTAGGTCATGCATTTCTCCCCTTCTTATAAATTTTTATTTCCAAAATTTATGTATATCAATAATAAAATAAATGAGGATACTTCTCATAGATTTTGTTTTCTCATTCCCATGTGATTTTTTTGTAAGAAAGGCTTCTCTACAGTACGTTGCCCAAAGAAATAATTTTAACACGAGACACCTAATCTCGTCATCATAAAATTTAAATCAGTTCTTCCACATATATCAAATTTTTATTGATCCTCAACGATTCATACTCATTAATGTATGAAGAGTTGTAAACATAATTGCTAAGTATGAAAACATGAAAAATAGTGTGAACATCCCCCTTTTAAAATATTAAATGGTCCAATAAGTATTATCTTCAATTTTCCTTCCAATTAAAACCAAAAACTCTTTTTGATGAAGATACCTTCAAAAATATGTGATATTTAACCTCAAAACTTAACTTGGTCCTCCTATGATTCACATAACTTTTTTGTTGGTTTTGAACAACTTAAAGCCTATATCAAATCAAATGGATTTTATCATACGTCTCCTAAATTACCTGTGATGCCAAGAATATTTGATCTCCATTCTTTTTCAAATTTATTAGGGAACGGCTCCTTCTTTCCTATATAGCTTCAGAAGATGTTATATCGATTCTCACCTAATAAATATTGTTATAGGTAAATTCAACTAACGATAAGTAATCGTTCTAATTTGCTTTTACTCTAAAAGTGATTATTTCAATATATCTTCTAAAATTTGAATTGTATACTCTGGCTATCCATCAATTTGTTGATTTTATGTTGTGTTGAATTTTAAATTAGTACCCAACCCCTGATGCAGCCTTTTCTAAATTTTAGATACAAATCTCAAATTTTGATATAATATAATTAAAGTTATAATCCCATAAGGTTTGACCATTTTGTTTATATATAATCTAACTATTTTGAAATCCCATAAAGTCTAATAAATGTTATTGTAAGAAAATTTTACTAATGACCAATAATTGTCCAAATTTATTTTTGTCTCTAAAATTAATTAATTTGTATTTACTTTCCCCTTCTTTGTCTCTCTTCTATTCCCTCATATGTGTATAATTGGTCAAATATGTCCTTATATAGTTGACTGGCATATGTGTATCGGTCAAGGGTGAGTCAATTGTAAAGACTTCTTCAAGCCTATGATCAGTACCCATCAAACATATATTAGGTGCCATTATTTTAGACTAAATAGGCATAAACACCTTCCATATGAACCTTAGACATGACAATTCCATCTAAAACTTACTCATACGTGGTTTAAATGCATATCAGGTGCTGCTTGAGCTTAAACAACTTTAGTTCAAGGCTTCATTTCTAACATGAACCCAAAATAAAGTTGAATAGTTCTTCCATTTCTTAATTTTGAAGTCATTTTAAAAGTCTTATGATTTCGGTCTTACAATCTCTTTGCTAAATTTTCAGAATTCTTCTTCAAGTTTATTCATATTCTAAAACTTTATATTTCTACGTCATATGCAATGTTCATTTATATCTCTTTTGAGATCTAACTTGCATGCATATTTTCTATTTACTGAACTTCTTAGATTATATATATATATATATATTCAATATTAATGAAAATTTTTAAAAATTCTGAGATTATTAAAGAAATTTTCTTACATGAATGTATTTTTACAAGAAATTGAAGGACTCCTCATTGCATGACCAAGTTTATTAAGAATCATGAAAAGACTCAATATTTTAGTTCATAAAATATCATTCTACATCCCATTTTAAAAAGATAATATTTTTAGACATTATTCCATATTTTATTCAAACAAATTATCATAAGAAACTAACAGAAAAAATATACATCACGACCTATAAAAATATATAAGATGATGTCGCATGTGATTCACTAGCACATGATAATAGCAAGCAAGGCTCGATTTATAGAATGTCTTATAGACGATCTATCTATAAATTTAAATAGTAGTATTTGATCATAGTTTATTAGGAGAGATATTTTGACCTTTCGTTCAATTTCATATGATTTCTTTATCTAATGTTTATCAAGCCATATCTATTGCATTGCCTCTCATTTAGTTGTTAAGCACTTGATTCTCCTTGTATTATCACCTCTTTCAAATTAAAAAGCTTGATCTTATGAATGTTTTGACAAATGAGTTCATTCATGGAGGGTTGTAAGTTTACATATTTAATTATATATTTTGTTCTTATTGTTGTGTAAGTAAAATAGATTAAGTATTTGCTATATATTTTAGGTATGTATAATTATTAAGAGGTTGAGGGCTAGTACACCACTTTAGTTTTCTGAGCCATTGCATTGATGACATAATATGAATTACGTATATATGATAAACATGTACTACTTTAGATATCAAGCTTCAATAGATTTAGCATATTTATTAGGATGATTTATATTTCTTTTGAAATGGATTCATTAATAAAGTTTTGTATAGCATCCCGATCATGATTATAAACTAATATGTTGCGACTATTTTGATGTTTAAACTGAGATTATAGCAATTATGCCATGTAGGTGCCACTAGCTCAAAGGGTCAGTACAACCGATCTTGTTCTCGGAGGAGCACACAGGGACATTTAATTAGCTTTCACTGGATGCTTTTCTATAAGTTAGGTGAGCAATCCATGGTCTTTATCCATTTGTTGATGTCGACTTGACAATCCGAAGGGTGTGGCCCCACAAGTTTTGGATAAGAACCCTTCTATGGACCCAAGTTTATGCATTTGCCATAGTCTATTGAAGTATCTTGATTATCCAACAAGTGTATTAGTTGTTTGGTGAGAGCATGTTCCTAAGCCGGTTAAGTTTTATTGGAGGGGGGAGGGGTATTTGGGGTGGGTTTGACACTCAATCACTAATATATACATTATAATGCCAAAATCAATTGTGTTACTAATTGAGAATAATTGTTTGTTTAGATGAAAAATTAAGTATGTAAAGAGATAGGGCTAGCATTTGACCCGCACATGTATGGTTCTCAAGCATGGCTTAACTAAATAGGTGGCATTTATGCGTGAGAGTGTAATCATGCGTGGCTAATTTGAATAAGTGGCTCTTGTGTGGCTTAGTAAAATAGGAGGTGCTAATGCATGGAAGGGTCATGGTGGTTTCGTAGAATAGGTGGCACTTGTGCGTGGAAAAGATGTACTCATGCTCAGGCTAACAAAATAGATAATACTCGTGTGTGCATGTATTTTATCTTGCATTTGATGAAAACCTAACCGGCGCTTGTACAAGAATCTAATCATATGAGAAATTTCATACATGTTTTAGGTCATTTATGCTGAGATTTTGTAAGATGAGGGAGAAATAATAGAGAAAATGAAAGAGAATTTAAGTGAAATAAATTCAAAGTGATTTTATGTTAGGTTTGAATAGTGTTCGAGTTAAAGTGTATGTAAATTTATTCTTTATTTGTTATTCAAATCTTTTGATTATCTCTTCGATATTTATATATACAATGCCTTTGGATGTTTATTTCTACTTATATTTGGTATGTCTGTTAATTTTGCTATTATTTATTAGATTTGAAGGCTTACACCTTTATTTATAAAATTTATTATAAAATCATAAAATCTTTACATATTTATTCTTTCATATCATTTTATACAATTACTTGATGAAATACTATGCTTTGAATTTGTAGAAGATTATTTATTTTCTAAAATTTAAAAAAATTGTATATTTATTATTTACTGATAAATTTTAGTTTTGACTAAATTTCATTATATAGAATTAATAAAATATATTTAGACATACTAATATATTATTTTTAAGCGATTATCATCATCTAGCATCCACGGGTTCAAAAAAGGGCATTTGAACCCCGTCTATAAAAAATAATATGTAGCAAATCCATTTACGGGTCTTAAATAATGGTGTACTGCCTATATACTATGAAAAATATACGTAGCGTAATTTTTAATATTCAATCATTATTGATGATATTATCATTGATCTTTAGTTATTATATTCTTTTACTCTTATATTTTTTGTATATTTTATTAATATATAATTAATTTTAGCATTTCTGCATTTAATTATTATCATCCGTTTTCTTATATATATATATCAACATAAGTAAAATATATATACTTTGTTGATTGTTATACTCATTCTTATTGATTTTTGTAACTTTTCAAATTAGTGGGTATAAACCTTTTGTGAGATTTAGATAGAAAGAAACTCAAAGAATTTTATTTTTGTTGATAATTATTGAAATATAATATGTTAGAATTGAAAATATTTGGGCTTATTATTTGAGGATTGTTTATGTCTCCCTTGTGCTGGTTAGCTCTCTAGGGATTTATGTTATTATTCAATAATGATGCTATGGATGGTTATTGTTAGGCATTTTTCTCATGTGTATAATAAATACTAAGCAAATACATTTATGACTGGACCAAGTAACGAGAGTTTGGCTAAAATTGTTGAATTATTTCAAGAATTATTTAATTATATTTGTTGTAGAGTCTCATTTTATTACTTACCAAAAAAAAAAAAGAGTCACATTCCGATAATTAGTTAAGTTTTTAATATTATTATATTTATCATAGTCAGTCTTATCTATAAAAATGATCCAACTCTTTTATTACTTATATCCATTTGAGATGTTTTAGGACCCTCCAAAATTAACTTACTGATAATAATAATGAGTAAGTACTATTAAGATATGGGTCACTCCCATATAGACTCATATCCATTTAATATGTCAATTAGTGGTATGAATAATGAGTATTTTCGTACATGGGCGATGAAGGTCTGAGGAGTTAAGTTCAGTAGTATCATGCCTGAGGCGCCAATTTTAGAATGCGGGCTCTCGATGAGCGCTTGAGGCGCCACCGAGGTGCAATTTCCAGAACCATGACGCTCGAGTGAGATTTCCAAAACCGCCGTCCGATCGGCGCTCGAGTGTGGGCCTAGAGAATAAAAGCGTGACTTTTGCATGCTAAGGTTTAATCTCTGCATTATATGTATCGTTTTGAGAGAGAAAAGAAAAAAAAGAGAGAGAAAATGAAGAAGAGAAAGATTTGTATATTTGTTTGTATTTCGAATCAAGTTTCAATATCTATCGACCATGGGTATGCTATTCTTACCATTAAAAAGAACGTTTATTGTGATTTATTTCTTCTCTTTTATCTTATATTTTATATTGTATGGATTTGTTTTGTGATTAGGTAATTTGATCTTGTTCTTGGGATTTGTATAACTGATATATTATATAGTGAAGATATTTTCAAACCTTGAGTTTTGTGATTTTTCTCCCTCATTTAAAGGGGAGCTTTTCACTTAAAAATTATATTTTTATCAATTGTGTATACTTATTGTATACTTATCATATATTATTGTGTATTTTTTATGGTTCAAATAGTAGGTTGTGTCTTAACAAGTGTTTCCAAATAATTAATAAATTAACATCTTATGTTAGTGGAGTCTTAGTAGTGATAATAATATATTTTTTGAGAGCATTGGTAGAGATCAATTGTTGATAGTAGATTATAGTTTATTTATAAACTAATTACTTTTATCCATAATGTTCAAAAAATAGCATTGAAAGCTAAATATTTAATGACTTGAATCTTTAAGTCATTTCTATAATATATTTGAAAGAAATAATTTATAAATAAAATAATTATTATTGGATAATAAATTAAGAAAAATTTAAAAAATATTTTCAATGTTTAATATAAATAAATAACAATCATAATAAATAAAAAATTAATACAAAATGATCATTTTATCATTCTCACAAAAATATAATCTAGCATAATATGTTTGTATTTTCCTATCGTCCTACCGCTACCACCTTCCTACTACCATCATGCTGTAATTGTAAGATCACTATATATTATAAAATTTATCAAACCCAATGATTATTTGATTGGTAATTGAAATTTCATGAGAATTAGGAATACTTAAACTTATATAGTTCTAGATTTACCAATTTATTATTTATTGAGACTTCTATTTCTATAAAAATAATTATTCATAAAATATACACTAATTAAATAGTAGCATTGTCACTCTACTAAAAATAAGCATGATCTTGAATTTTAGTTTCAATATTAAACATGATGCAAAAGTTACCATCACACAAATTAGATTGCAAGTTCTAAAAAAGGGGATTATGGCTTTATATAATTTTAATGCATTTCCCACTAATTTCACTCGTCAAACTATTAAATATAATAAACTAATTAAAATAGTTTTGTAATTAAATGTTCCTAATTTGAAATTAAGTTTCACATGAAAAATATGTTGGAATGATTATATGAGGATTATATGGACAGTGATTTTTATAAGTTGGGACTATATTAATTATATTGGATTTAAAGTTTAATTAAAATGATTTAAAATAATAAATAGTATTTAATTTATTTTCTAAATATAAGAAAATAAAATTGTATAACAATTTGTTAAATGGTATGTCTAAGGAAATGAAGGTCCACACATTCTTTTGTGACTCTTAAATTTGTTTATAAACTGCATATGCCCCCTCAAATTTCAAAATATACATTGGTGATATTTATCCCGATGGGTAAATCTTTATTGGCCAATATTGTATATCCCCAATATCTGATTTGGGTCAATGGATATAAATTATTGACAGATTTGATCTTACTTGATATGCAAAATTTTGATATCATTTTGGAAATAAATTGATTGGCGTGTTATCATACTAGTATAAATTGTTATAATAAATCTATTTTATTTTGTATTTCGGAGTATGAATCTTTTGAATTCCAATAAATAGTTGGAAGGAAGACGACTAAATCAATCTCAATCTTGCTTGCAAGCCATTTAATAAAGGTTGGGTGTCAAGTTTATTTAGTATATGTGGCCACATTTTAGAGTCATAATGTGAACATTGAGAATATTTTGGTAGTATGTGAATTTGAGAATATCTTTCTAAAAGATTTGTCTAATTTACCTTTTAATTGAGAGATTGAATTTGCCATTGATGTTGTGTTGGGATCTAACCTTGATTTTGAGGGCCCATTATAGAATGGCTCCGTCTAATTTGAGAAAATTAAAACAACAATTATAAGATATGTTGGAAAAAGATTTTATCCGATCGAGTGTATTGTATTGAGATATTCCCGTACTTTTTTGTAAAAAAAAAGACAAATCGATGCAGCTATGTATTGATTATCAAAAGTTGAACAAGATCACAATAAAAAATAAGTATCCTCTCCTGAGAATAGATTATTCATTCGATCAATTGTGAGGAGTTCAAGTCTTTTCTAATATCAATCTATATTTGAGGTACCATTAGTTGAGAATCAAGTGTAAGGACATACCCAATACGAATTTTAAAATTAGGTACAACCACTATGAATTTTTGGTAATACCTTTTGAATTGACGAATGCGCCGACATCTTTCATGGACCTCATGAATTGACTTTTTTAGACTTACCAGGACTGATTTGTGGTTATTTTTATTTATAATATTTTAATCTATTTAAAGAGTTTTGAGGAGTATAAAACTCATTTTAGGATTGTCCTGCAGACCTTTACGGAGAGGCAGCTATTAGATAAATTAAAGAAATGTAAATTTTAAGAATTTCTCGAGGATTGTTGTTCCACTGACACATTTGACCCAGAAACGAATAATCTTTCGTTGGGATAAGGATTATTAGGCAAGTTTCCAAGAATTAAAGAATAGATTAACCTTTGTGCAATATTGTCGATTTCGGATGGATCGGAAAGATTTTGTAGTATATTGTGACACCTCTAAGAAATGTTTAGACTATTTATTGATGTAACATGATTGAGTGGTTGCCTACGTGACAAGAACGTTGAGGGCTCATGAACAAAATTATCCCACCCATGACTTGAAATTGATAGCTGTGATTTTTGCCCCGATACTTTAGAGGCATTACTTGTATAAAGTAAAATTTGTGGTGTATTTTGACCATAAAAATTTAAAATATTTATTCTTGTAAAATAAACTGAATATACAGCAACGTAGATGGATGGATAGACTTGTTAAAGGTCTATGATTGCAAAATCCAATATTAGCCAGGGAAAGTGAAGATGGTTGTCGATACTTTGAGCTGAAAGTCTTTGAGTATGATGACCCTTTTTGATAATTAAAGAATGGAAGATATTAGATGAAATGAAAAGTTATACCATTCGGTTACACTCCCAAAGGTCGATAATGATTTTATCGTATCTCCAACTTCAGCCCATCATAATGAAGAATGTTATAGAAACTCAAATGAGTGAGTTGAATTTAATCGAGAATGCTAGAGATTTAGGTATTGAGTTGTCAAAAATTTCAACGTGCGGACGGGTAAAATTCTTTACTTTTAGGATAGGATTTGTATTTTAAATATTGAGGAATCAAGAGAGGAAACTTATAATAAGACTCACAGGTTAAAATATATAATTCATCTCGAGGTAAATAAGATGTACCAGGATATGAGAAAGAATTTTTGGTGGCGAAATATGAGGCAGGAGATTGTGGCATATGTAACAATTTGTATTGTATGCCAACAAGTTAAAGCCGAGGATGAGAATTCTCCAAGATTTTTGCACCCTTTGCAGATTTCCTGTTGAAGATCGGACTATATCACGATAAATTTTATTTCGGGTTCGCCTAGGATGGTGAAAAGTTTAGATGCAGTTTGGGTGATCGTAGATAGACAAACAAAGTCGGCTCATTCTTTGTCAGTCAAGATGGTGTTTAGAAGGGATAAGTTGATACGTCTGTATATTAATGAGATTGTAAGATTGCATAATATTTTAAACTTAATAGTTTCTGATCATGAGCCAAGGATTGTTTCTAAATTTTGAAAAAACTTATATAAGGTGTTGAATACTAAGTTAAAATTTAGTATGGAGTTTCATTCATAGACAAACGGACAATCAGAGAGAACCATTCAAATTTTGGAAGATATATTAAGGGTACAAACATTGTAGATGAAAGGAAATTGGGTCAATTATTTGCTGCATGTAGAATTTATATACAGTAACAATTACCAGTCGTGTATCGGGATGACCCCTTTTGAGAAAATTAATATTATTTAGGACAAATATGTTATTTGCAGTGAATTGGAAAGAAATTGATATGTTAACATACAAATATGTTTACATATAGATATGTTATTTAGGACAGTTGTCAAGAAGAATTTACATACAAATATTTGCAGTGTTTCACCAGCAGGCAGATATGTTAACGAGCGGCAATGTAAGTCTCCTATTAATTAAGAAGAAATTGATCATCGTAGACTTTTGGGTCCCAATATTATTCATGATACTTTGATAATATTATGATTATTCGTGATTGACTGATTATTACTCAACGTCGCTAAAAGACTATATCGATACAAGGAGATTCGATTTGAGGTTTGAGATGGGTGATCATATATTTTTGAAGGTATCTTCTAATAAAAAATCTTGAGGTTCGGAGTGAAAGGTAAACTGAAATCAAAATTCATCGGCTTTTTGAGATTTTATAGCAGGTTAGAGAAGTGGTGTATAAATTGGCTTTGCCTCTAAATTTAGCAGATTGCCATGTCTTCTTCCATGTTTCTTTGTTGAGAAAATATGTGTATAATCTTTCACATGTGATCGAGTATGAATAGTTACAAATTGATGAGAATTTAACATATGTTGAAGTTTTGGTATAAATCTTGGATAGAAAAGATCCGGTATTAAAGATTAAGACGATTCCATTAATTAAAGTATTTTGTAGGAACCATTTGAAGGAAGAAGAGACATGAGAACGTGAGGTTAAAGTTCGGGAGCAATACCCCTACCTATTTGAGTGTTAAAGTATGTAAATTTTGAGGCTAAAATTTTTATAAATGGGAAAGAATTATAATACTGAGTTCCCATCTGATTTGATATTCATTATTAGTTTATTTTGAATTAAATTGGATATAACAAAAATAATTGTGCAATATGAATTTGAAAAAAATTTGAAGTGAGGAAACAATTGGAGTTTGAGGCAAGTGTAGACGCACGCTTTTCAGATTGGAGCATGCTAGAGGAACGCCTGAGGTGGTGCTCGAGCAATGATTCCTATGGGGGTCGTGCTCAAGGGGCACCCAAAGTGGCGCTCGTATGTTAAGAGGGTTTGAGTGCAGCGCTTGATGTGCACCTGAGCGATGCTCGTGCGCTAATGTGCCTATATAAGGAATAGCGTGCAATGTTCAATCATTTCATCCGAGAAAGAAGAGAAAGGAGTGAGAAAGAGAAGAAGAGAGAGAAAAAATAGTTCGAAATATCATTTTGTCATATCTATTTAGTTGAATTTTGAGACGAGTATTCTTGCACTCTATTCTTGGTCTATTTATATTTTTGGTTATTTTTACTTACGTTTGAAAGTTTTAATGTACATACATATTAGTTTACTTGTCCATTTGCTTTCCTCGTGCATGCATGTCCTTCTACCGATTGTTTTGGGATTTTGTTTCAACTTTACTAATATTTGAGGATTTTCACTTAGTTGTGAAAAATGAATAAATATTTCTAATTACTATAATTATGTAAGAGTATAATTGTAAATAAAAAGTGACGAAAACTTGCATATGAGCTATGATATGATATCCATGCATTGTTGCTTTGGGTTGGACTCTATCTTCATTATATGATTCAATATGTGACTTTTTTGAAGAAAAAAGCTTTGTGATTTGACATTTTTGTGAGAAAACTTAATGATTTGTGATTTGACAAGTCACAAAGTTTTGTGATTGGTACTTTTTTGCCAGTTAAGAAAAGGTTTGTAATATATGATATAGAGACCCTCATTAATTGTATTTTTATAAGAATCATCGTAATAAATTAAATAAAATTAACATATTCTGACGTCCTAATATATCAAACTTGTGGAGCGCACCCACTCCACGGGTGGTAAAAGATTGTGGCTTCATTTCCATTTATAGGAGATAGTACGTAAACAGCCATACCCATAATCTAAATAGTGGAGATAAGTTTTAATATTGTCGAAAATATGTGTAATACTTTCTCAAATTAGTATTTTAATCTTTGATTCTCTAATGTGTACATATTTAAGATTTTCGATATGTTTTACCTGCATCAATTTGTACTTGAGACTTCAATTGCAATTCATAAGTTTTGTCCACAGTTGGAATTTGGTTGGTTTCGTATAATTGGAATATTGTGACCTCTGTTTTCGGATTATGTTTTTGAATATAAGACCACATTCGGATTTTGATTGACAACATTTTGGATTGTGATTTTACGTTTTGTATATGTTTATTAACCTTCATCTTGGTTTTGGACACATGTCATGACCCAGGAATATATATGCAAGTTTATAATAATAATGATCCACAAAAGATGAAATCTAATAAAAGTGAAAATGACAATAAAATTCGATCCAACCATAACATTCTATACATATACAAGATCCAATACAATACAACCAACACGGAAACTCATTGGATATAAATCCAAACATTATAAAAAAAAAAAGACCTATTATTCATACATCCAATGGAGGTATCAAATACAACGACAACTCATCAATATAATATAACAATTCCAAGATGTCTCATATATGGATTAAGGCTCTTATCCAACCATATAACAACCATAATGAGTTTTGAAATATAACCAACATAGATATGCACACTCACTAGATAGATAATGCCACAAAAGATTATGAATGATTTTCTATATGTATATCCATACCACTAGTCTCATGGAATAAAATATGAAATATGAGTCGAAAGTTTAGTAAGTATCATCATATAAAATAATACATATAAATCAGACGGAATGAGATGCCACATATGATCATATAAAACAAACAACAATATCCATCAAATTTACTAAAAATCAAGGAGATATATCATACTAAATCATCATCTATATCAAGCATTCCATCCGAAATATAATCATAATAAATAATGATCATGTCAAATCTTATAGGTGATATTATATCATATGCTCTGAGATCACATCACATAATCACGTGATTGTCACCACATCTGTATAAAACACAAACCATAGTTCAGATTTAAATCTCATAATCTCATATGTTGAAATCAATGGCGGAAGAAAAATATATAAATATAAAACATATTCTAGGGCTTAACATATATCTATATGTATGAGACATTTCTATTACCCGCCCATAGGCTAATCCACACATTTTAAATCCTAATTCTACACAAATATATGTAGAAATATAAAGTATGTATGAAATCAGAGAATCAAATATTTATAATACCCACATGAGGAAAAGCTACACCTACTCCCGATAGTTTTAAGCCATATCAATTACAATTTAGGCTAGCAGGCTAGGCGATCTATGCAATCTGTCTTCAACATATTGGAAATTTGCTCACTATATTTTGTTACCCGTGACTTTGGGTGCAACATCAAGTTTAGTTTATATATATTAGGACGTTCGAATATATTAATTTTTATTAATTTCTTATGTTAATTCTCATTAAAACATAGGGGACAAATCGACTACATCATAGCTTACCTTCTTACCGAAGGAAGGAGATCACATATCCCAAATACATTCCCATCGGGACCACAATCTCCCCATCGGGAGAGGAGCCTTAAATGTAACATATCGAAAGCCTCAAATCACAAATATTGACCCCTTTGGTCTCAAACTACTTTGGTCCCACAAAATAGTGACCTTGTCCCCCAACAGTATATATATAGACTATTGTAAGGCCTGGTTCATGATTTTATAACATATGGATATACAAAATATATATACATATATCGTTTGGTATCCATAAATAACAAAATTATCCAAATTTATAAAGTTCAGTGTAAAACCATCAAATGACCGATAAAATATACATGCAAATATAAAATAAATAGATAGTGTGCATAAAAATAACATACATGTAAACAAAATCTCTAAAATATAGACAAATATTATAGGACATGAAAACAAACCAAGAATTTGGTTTACGAATACTTATCTTAACTTTATACCAAGCTAATAAAAAAAAAAAGAATACTTTGAGATGCCTGATTACCACTTTCTCTCCCCTCTTGCACGGGCCCTTCCTCCCATGTGTTGTTGCCTCCCGAGTGCTGCTGCCTCCTTTTTTTCTCTTCCCCGTGCCTCTCTCTCTTCTTCCTCCTCTCTGTCGCAAACCTCCTCTGCTTCTTCCTCTCTCTCACGGCCCATCCCTCTTCTCTTCCCTCCTCTTCTCCTCCTCATTACTGCTTCATTCTTCTTCCTTGTTTGGCAATGCCACCTCTCCCTCTTCTTTTCCCTCTCTCTCTCTCCTCTTTCTCTGCTCTACATTCACATGATCCTCCGAATACACAAAAATTAAATTTCAGTCAACTTTTTTCAAAATTTGTACATGTAAGTAAAGAATCGACATCAATAAAAAAAACAAAAAAATTTTCTTGCCTTAATTTCATATATTTCTTCCAATGATGGTGGCAGTCGCTCTATTTGGCTCGCATGCACCTAACTTTCTCTCACACCACTATATTACTCAAATAATTGAGGGAAATTGCAGAGAGAGTAACTTGGTTTATATGTCAATTCTTTGGCCAGCGATCGGTTGTTGTGCCTCCCCTTTCTTCTTTTTCTTTCCTCTTTTTTTCTTTCATTCTTTCTTTTTCTTTCTTTTCCTCTGCTACCCACGACATTCTCCCATTAAAATTATTATTATTATTATTATTATTATTATTATTATTATTATTATTATTATTATTATTATTATTATTATTATCCGTTCTTTTATAATCTAATCGGTATTCAGATGGCAATCCAATTGATTCGAATATTCTTTAAAATTTTATAATATATATTATTAATCCGATACATCCAATAAATCTCAAAATTAATAAATATCTCTAAAATGCATCAAATTGGGATTCAAGTATTACAACACATTTGTGTGTTATATTATATATTGATACTTATTGAACTTTTAACTCACATTTTTGTTATTCATATCCTTTCAGATTAGTAAGCCACTAATACTTTGCAAGAAGTTTCGGACGCAAAATTGATCAAAGCCAAATTCGTATTGGAGAGTAATGGCCCTACAGTTCGGATCACATTCGTATTAAATGTATTTTGAATATTGCTTAAGGGGATAGTTAGAATGAGAATTGTATGTTGTATTAATTGAGAGGAACATTGTTATTTGGATATTATGACATTTTGTTGTTATGGATTGATAATTTTATTTATATCATGAGTTGTTACTTTTCCTTACAATAAATGGAGCAAGTCATAATTATTTATTTATCCAAATGAGTCATCTGATAGATCTTGTGATAATTGATATTGTTTTTGTTGTCATCTTAGGCTATATGGGTGATTGTTATGTCTGGCTTGAATTTAGGTGTTATGGGAGTTACTAATGGATTATATTTTAAGATTTATTATATTTATTAGTAATTATTTATACCTATTTTGGTCTAATGTCTGTGATAAAATATGCCCCAAATTATCTAATTTGAAAAGTTAGTAAATATCAAAAAATAAGTGAACCAATTATTCAGTAAGACATATAAATTTTTAAAATCACAAATATAATTTACCTTCAAAACATGTTGGAAGGAACATAATCTAAAATCAAATACTAACTCAAGTAATTTCAATAATCTCCATGTATAAATTTTAGGCCGATAATTTAAGTTTTTCTCTAAATAATGTATCATTAAAATATGCTTAAATCATATCAATTTTTATGGGCCAAGGATCAGTATAATTTACCTCAAAACATGTTAAAAAGAACATGATCTAAAATCAAATACTAAGTCATATAATTCCTACAATATTCATGTATAAATTTCAGGTTGATAATTTAATTTTCTTTATCTAAATAATATATCACTAAAATATACTCAAATCATGTAAATTTTTATGGGCCAAAGATTAGTAGGATTTCACTGACAAAAGAGTGACTAATTGAAACTCAACTTATATATGTTTACATATAATTAACGGTTATATATTATTATTTAAAACTCATAAGTGAGCTATCATATATATAATTCTATAGATGGAGTCAAATATCAGTTTCAACCCACGAATGATAATTTTAAATATAGATTATCTTTATAATATACTAATACATACCATATTATAATACTGTAAATTTTTATAATGGTTCATACATAATTAAATAAAAATTTTTACATAAATATAAATAATCCTTTATATTTTTTAATATCAAAGAAAATATCCTTATCTTTTTATTAATTATAAATTTTTTTCCATAATTCTTTAGATACTTAGTATGTAGAAATTCATGATTTATATATAAATTTAAATATGAAATTTTAAACATGTAAGAGCTATACATTTCATAAAAATATAGAAATTCTATGTGATTTTAAAAAATTTTATCATTTTATTTTAATTATAAAACATGTAGAAATAGTTTAAGGTAAATTTCTAGGCATGCAAAGTATATACTTAAATTTTAGTACATATTGAAATATTATATATAAAAATTAATGCATATAAGAACATTTATACACGGTTTCAAAGTATACATGAGTTTTGGTGCAGAAACTAACCTGGAAATGTAATGTATGTGGATCAAGAATATAAACTTTATAAAAATTACAGATAATAGGGATAAAAATACATACATATGAAGTATAAACATTATATGTAATAGATTGTAATATGTATGGATATTTAAAATAATAATTACATATAGTTATTTAAGGAACAATAATAAAAAAAATGGGTTTGGAATGCACTTATTTTATCCTCAATTTATTAAAATTTTTATCAGATTTACTCAAATTATCTTCCTCTAGCTTCTCTCTCTCCTTTTCTATTTTCCTTTTTTTCTCATTCTCTCTCTCCTCTCAAAAAATTTGACAAAAATAATTAAAATCGACCAAGTAGGCCTTATATAAAAAATTGATGCATGTGCACCAATTAGGTATGCAACAGGCGTTGAGATAGAAGTCATAGAGTGCATGAACATCACTCAGATCCACATTAGGTACGTACAATTTGACACAATTACGTGCGTGCGTCTTTTTAGGTACAATCTGTTGTGAGTAATCTACCTAAAATATACATGAGTGTCGGTTGGGCATCCTTCTGGTGCATCCTTTCTCCCAAAAATAATATATGTATACATCAGACGATGGTTAGATGTTACTCAACTTGATATGATCAAGTTAAAAAATTGACTTTGAACAAAATTTTTATTTAATCTCAATAATTTTTTTATCTTAATTTAATTAATAATAATAATTATAATTTAAAAATTTGTACCTTACATTAAAACTTTTTTCCTCATTTACGTAATTTATTTTTCTGTCATTTATTCTGTCATCAACTAAACATCCCCCCTGGCATGAAAAAAAAAATCCTTGCCACTATTTTTTAATATTTGTTAAAAAATCCTTAATTTAAGATAATGGAGTACGTTAACAAATTGTTAGGCCGGTTTGTTGGTGACCAATAAATTTTGTGATAAAATATTATATATTTTGTTACTTTAGTGGAACTTTAAATGTCATATTATCGATATAAATATATGATAATAATAATATCAAATATAAAACTTAACCTTAATTGAGATTTAATAACCAAAATTAGATTGGCTATTACATACTAACATTATAAATAAAATAAATTGATAAAGTTATAATTGTTTAAAAAATAACCAAATTTTTTTATCAAACCAATAACAATATTATACCTGCTTAATTTATAATATCACTATAAAGAAAAGCATCTAAATCAAAAACTAAATATACAAATAATAGAAATTCGTATATAACTTTGTAACGGCACACTAGCTTAAATTCAAACTGTGAATACTTAAATTTAATCATATTTAATATATTAAATTTTTAACAAACCAAAATATTTACTATAATTTAAATTTTAACTATAACCCTTCAATAATCTTTTGACTAATCTTGTAAAACTCCAATGCCTGCTAATCTAAAAGAATTTTGAAACAGTTAAACATGAGTTTGACGTTCAACAAAATGTATATACAATATATCAATATATATGATTAAAGCACGTATAAAGAATATTGTTGTGATTACATGTGGAGATTCAAAATGCCGAATTATTGATGAGCAAATTATAAAAGATAATTTTATATAAAATGTACATCATATACAAATATATGAAACATGCAAAGTATAAAAAAATATAGGAAAACTAAAAATATACGTAAGCGTATATAAACACATGAAAACTAAAAGATCATATTGAAAACATGTAAAAACTTAAAAATTAATAGTTGATAACTCATGCACTAACTAAACGAAGAATAAACTTTAAATAATGGCCAATATATATTCCCGATAGTCTTAAATCAATGTAACACTGTTTATGACTTATAGATTAGCTATCTATAATATCAAATGTACGAGATCAAATACTATTTTTATAGTAGATAATAAGTATAATTTCTAAAATAGTGTATAGTATGTTACGATATATCTAAATATAATCTATTTATAATATAAAAGCTCTTATTATGTCAAAATAAAAATTCTATATCATATATCACATATTTAAAATTCTTAATTCGGAAAATAAAATCTTTTTTCAATTCTATAAAAATAGAGTTCTCATTAAATTTTTATAAAAAAATAACATGAAGGTTAATACCAAAAATTTCTTGATATTTTTTATAATATCTCAAATGTAAAATAAATTATTAAAAATATTTAAATATTCAATAAAGATAAATATGCATAAAATAACATTCAAAATGGGACAAAAAGAATGACACCATATCTATTTAAATAATAATCAAAAAAATCAAAAAAAATTAACAATAAACTAAAGAATAACCTTAGATATACTTATTTGAAACAAAATATTTATCATATTTGATGCAAAATAGCATCAAAATTACCTTCCTTTACTATCTCTCTTATCTTCTCTCTTCTTCTGCTAAAAATGCTTGAAAAAGTTTATAATCAAGATTACGAGTTCTTTTATTTTTTAATGTGCTTATTTTTATATAGTTGGACATGCATATTTGATGTATTTTGCCTTTTTATATGAATTTATAAGTTTATCGAATTTTATTGGATAAATTTCTGTACCACCGCTGTGGTTATGTCTATTAATACTGTTTAGATATACAAGGATTTAAACCGTGTTTTCTGATAAATAATTTAAAGTAAAAGGCAACCAAGTTTTGTCAATTCTCTGTCAGTTCCATTGCCTAACGCTTGGTTATGCGAACCAAAGCATATAACAGTGTCCCACTTCAAATAACAATTACAAACAAATACTACATGATAATTCATTTGTTTTATTTTTTATTTTTACATTTATTATAAATATAAAATTTAAACAATATCATATATATATATATATATATATATAATGTATTTTTGTACTATTTTAAGTTATAATTTTAATATTTTATCTACTTTACTGTTTTTTTTTACTAAAAAATAAATTTTTTTACTTTGTGTTTATAAATGTCACTTTAAATTTTTTTATTTTGAAAAATAAAAAAATAATTATAGATAAACTATAAATACATCAAACTTCACGATCACAAGGCCTGGTCAAATTTATTCTTCTGCCACTACATGCGCAAATAGTTTAAAAGAATTAATGGGGTATTATTTTATTTTACTTTATTTTGTGTAATATGTGGTAGTAGATCATTCTCAATATTGAATATGTAGTTTTTTGCATATAGATAGAAAGTCTTTCTTCTATCTTTATGATATTCTTAAAGATAAAATCATACAGTGTTGCTGAATAATTTTTTATCTTAAAATTTAATAATAGTATTATCTGTAAGAATTTATATTCTTCTCACAGAATTTAGCAGTATGACCATATCTTAATTGGGACTATATTATAATAATAAATTATTTTATATTGGTAAATAAAGGGGTGGTATATTATATGAAAGCAGGAATATTTTAAATTAATGGTCAATTAATGGTGATTGAATATACCTTTTTAATTATAAAATGTTACTACCAATTGATAAGGGAAAACATTTAATTGCATTGATTGATTTCTCTAATAATCCAACTTTTTCCATGCCAAATGTTAAAAGATATTGTCTAGAATGTTTTTTTAAAAATAATATTTTTATAACAAATGTGAAAAAAGATTTTTTTTTTTTTTTATAAATTGATTTTCAAAATGAAGCCCTTATTACAAATAAAATACAATCAATTTTACTCCAAAATATTTCACTGTGACCTAATTTAATCTCAAACATTTTAACTACGATATATTTGACTTAAAATTTGGCCTATTTAAATATTTGACACTGATATTTAAAAGCTAAATAAATATAAATTTGTCTAAAAATATGAATTAAATTTCTAATCTATAATCTCATTCATAATAGTTATACATCATGTGAGTTTAAACATAAAATATAAACAATCGAGCCGGTGAATATGAATTCAACATCAACACTCAAAGTATAGTAGATATATTAGGATTTTAAATAATTTATATTATTATTATTATTATAACTTTGGTCACATAAGATCGAACTAGATCACAGTTATAATTTTGAATATAATCATACAAAATCAGAAGTTTGAGAGGAAAATTGATTTTTCTGACAAATTTGATGACCGAAAGAGTCATCGTTCTTCCTTGATGCTTCCAAAGACGATAAAAAGTAAACAGCTACTATCAACAGGAATCGGATTCACAGCAAAAGAAATCGAAGCAGCTCTGCAAGCAATCGTAGCAACAAGAACAACTGCAACAATCCGATAATCACAAAATTTACAGGATTCAAAATTCAAACGCCACAGAGAGAGAGAAAGAGAGAGGAATTCGGTTAATTTCATACCAGTCGTCGACGACTCTGTCACGCGGATCATCAGTCGTTTGAAAGCTGCTGGTAGAAGCCTCCATCGCTTGACTTGAAGGAGCTTCCATTTCTCTCATCGCTTTGCTTTATGTTTGGCAACTGAGCAAGTCTCGCAAGTAGAAGGCGATCAAGCGATTGGATAAAAGTCACACTCATGACCTTAATTTAAACTACAAGCTGATTATTTAAAACATATAATTAATAAATATAATATGAAAAATCACGTTTTGTCTAACGAGCGTTTATTTAAAAAATTATAAGCGGAAGAATAATAAATAAATATCCAATACGTAAAGGATATTTAAATTTAGATCTTAACGAGATTAATAAGCGTGCATTAATTAAATAATTGAAGCGATAAAAATAAAGACTCGATTTTGATGACGAAATAAAACTTCGATACCCACGGTATCGAAAAACACTCCGAGCTTCAACGGCCAGGAAGAAGCAATGCACTATGAAAATCAACTTACAGACTGGGGGGTAACGACGCGCTAACCTAGCCGACTTACTCCCGTCACGTGATCCCTACCAAAGAACTCCTTGAATTTGCCCGCGGCAACGGAACTAGACTCCTTCCGGTCTTCACATCAATCTTCCCTCGAACCACTTGAATTTCCAATCACGAACGAGTCTCCTTCTTCACGAACCAAAGTCTCCAACGATGATAGAAGGATAAAATTTTCAATGGTGAAAGAAAGTGGGTGAGAAAACTAGTTTGAACATGTAGAACAATATTGTAAAGATTAGTTTTCTCAAGAGAAGTAGGAATAATGGAGCATTTTAGGCTTTCTTCTCCATTGAGGCACGTAAATCAACTCTGCAGAATTCTTAGGGTTTCAAAATATAAGGCTAGAATTTATAGTGGAACCAAAAACGCGTTTGAAAAATCTGCCCGTTGGGCCGGCGCTCGAGCGGGGCTTTAGCGCGCGGCGAGCGGGGCTCGAGCGCGCAGCGAGCGGCCGTAGGGTTTCGTGGGATTCCCTGCGGGCGGTGAGCTCGGCGAGCCAGCCCCCCCTGGATTTTCGGCTCGGCGGTTTCTCGAGCTCTGGCGAGCCGGGGGCCTTCTGGATTTTAGGCTCGAGCGAAAATCGAGCGAGAGGCGAGCGGGAAGGCTTAGGACTGGGCTCGAGCGAATGGAGGACGGACCGAACGGACTTTAACCCGACACCCCACAACCCGACATCAATATAATAATACATATGGTCACGGAATATACCAATTAGACAAAAGTCTCTAACATAATAATAATCAATTATACTTTATGCTTGCATGCTAATTCAAGATAATACTATTAATACTTTATATATATATATATGATGGGTATACCAAAAATGGGCTGGCCCCAAAAAAATCAAAGGCCCAAGACGATGGTCAACACATTGATGACCCAATTGGAAAACATGCCCAAAAGTTGGAAAGCCCAGGACGGTCAACGTTGGCGTTGACCGTCGGGCGGCCAACTCACAAGCAGGCGGTCAACTCAAACATTGACCGTCTACCTTATGCGCATTGGCCTCAAAGATGCTTTACTACAGTAATTGGCCTAGCTTACTCAGGCCCATGGGCTCATCAGGCGATTAATAGCTGACATCCTTCACAAGGGCGGCCAACACGCACGCTGCCGGTCAACTCAAACGTTGATCGTCCGCATTTTGTATAATGGGCCCCAAGAAACCTTTCTACAGTAACGGACCTGACCCGTTTAGGCCCACAAACCATCAAAAAGTCAGCAACGGCTTTCCAAGGATATTTCACGATCTCAACTGGCACCAAAAAGAATATTGGCGATATTAGTACCTCCCCTATAAGGAAGGCGCCAGATTTTTTCCAAATATCTGCTAGCCCAAGCTTTCCAATGGCAACATGCACGGATGGAAAGCACACGATTTGGAAAGCTGTTGGCCGCCTCACAATGAAACAATTTCGATCAACTTGGCAACCGGCATCTACTCCAGAAGGCAAGCCCGCCAGCAGATCAGGAAGGCAATCACTCCTTCCAAAGAAGGAGGATCGCCCTCTTAGCTACAAAAGAAGCCATTGAATCATCATTCAAGGTATGCTTTCATTGATACTTTCGGTGACACAACGCAAACGCTCTCAATCACGCTTTCTGAAAGTCAATTGAGTGCTCTGAGGAATCAGCCTTCACTGCCACCTTCATCCTCCAAAAAATCCTAAGACAACAAACAGACCCTCACAGCCGTTTACTGCCTTCCCACCTCCCAGATTCAAGAAAACATCACGTCTCCCTTACATCTGGATCAAACATCTGCCTCTCTCTTTTTCTCTCAATTTCAGTTTCTTTCTCTCGAAAATTGTTTTACTGACTTGAGCGTCGGAGTGTTTTCGGTGGGATAATTTTTCGCCGAACACGTTGACCTATTGTTTTGTTTAGTGGTGTCTGAGGCCCAACTCGCGAGTGAAGCCAAAAAAAAAAAGATCATCCGAATACATTGAAATTCGGATGAGAGAGACGCATCAATATTCATAATATAATACACTATACGGTGCATATTGACCTGATTAAGATTAATAAATCAAATTTATTTCTCAAATGCTAGTTTATTTCGACATGGTCCATTCTAAATTTTTTAAAATTTATAAATTGATGAAAATTTAAACTAATTCTTCTAAAAAAAAACCCCATATGCTTTATAAATTCACTTTTTATTCGATTCCATCAATCAGAACAGGTAAGATCCCACCGGTGGGCACTTGCAATGCCAATTAACTGGTCCTCTTTTACTAATCATTTTATTAATTTTTTAAATATTAAGCTCTCTTGTTATTATAATAATTAAAATTATATTAAAAATATGGAAGACAAATGTTAACATAATATTTAATGTTTTTTATATTATAATAATAATATTTTTATTATTAATATTAATATTTAAAAAAAAATGTAATAAAACCTTATTTTATTCTTCATTAGGGCCTTAACTACTACTATTTTTTTTTTTCTTTTTTAAAGTGGCATTCTATGCTAAAGATAAAAGCATCTCGTCCTTTTGTGCTTTGGCTTGTCGTCGGATATGCTATTTTTTTTTTTTTGGCATAATAAAATGATATAATTCAAAACAATAAGAGAGGGATAGCTTTAGATTACTGAAAAATTATCATATGTCACGAATAAAAAATATTATAATTTCTCAGAAATTATCATATTTTTCAATTGCATGTAGAAGGCTGAACAAATTATGTCCAACAGTCAATATGATAAATATGCATATATTATTAAAAAATTTTAATATTATTAACATCTATTAAATTTAACATTGTTGCATCCCGAGCCCACGGTTGTAAATGCGAGATTAGGAGCGCCGGATTCCCTAAGCGTGCGGGCTAACCCCGGAAGAAAGGTCGGTCTCGTCTTTGTGAACCTGGACCTGGCAAACAACAAACAAGAGGTCAAGAAGTCGCGGGATTTTCTCCACCGTGGCCGCTCAAACGCTCAAGTCGGCAAATTCAATAAGCGGAAATGGCGAGCGCTAAAGGGTGCGCGGAGAAATCTCTTTGTGTAAGGCGTATGAGATGCTTGTGCGGTGAAGTGGAGAATGTAATAGCAGGTGGTGGAAGGCTGGCTTCCTTAATGTACCACAATGGGTGGCTAACTTTTCCGTGATCTTGAGAGATCTTTGGGAGGTGAGCAAGTTAGCTATTGCGAGATGAGACGGTGCTCGGTCTCGACTCGTCACTCTTATGTTTTTAATTAGAGAAGAGGAAAGCGGTGAGTGCGGTTCGCGTTTGAATCCTTAGTTCAAGGGATGTAGAGAGTGTAAGATGCTTGGAGAGATTTCGAGAGAAAAGTCGCTTTCTCTGTAGGGTGTGAGGGTTCTTATACGCCTCACCCCATTGGACTCTTGGGCGCCAAAACGCTCGTTGCTTGGGCCATTGCGCCGCTAGTCCCTTTGTTGTGGACCGCCCAGTCCGCGCCCGGCTGTCTTGTTACCGTGTAGCACCCAGCTGTTGAAAGCGTTGACCCGCTTTGATTTTCTGGCGGGGATTGGTTGGCCACTGCCCGGCGGCGGGGTGGCGTTGGCCTGCGCTTGTGACCACGCCTCTGATAGCTAGCCTAGCCTTTGTTCCCGACGCATTTAATGCTGCAGTTTCCGTTGTCTTCCTCCATCGTGGATTCGCGGCTTTGACCCTTAGGCTAGGTGGGTGACTTCACGTGGGCTTACGGATTCCTTGTGGGCGCACCTTCGTGGGCACAGGCTGTCTCGTGGGGCGGGGACATGGGATCAACACTGCCCCCATTGCACAGGCAGCCCGGTGGTCGGGCTGGCATGTCTGAGCCCATTTCATGACCTCATACCCTTCCTCGTGCCAGCGCCATTTTTGTCATCGTGCGCTTCCTTAGGGTTGTGGCACAGCTAGGTTGGCCAGTTTTTGGAGGATCCCCTTGCTTGCCTTCGCACTGTTAGGTGACGGCTTTCGGTGTCCTCAGCCCACGCCCGGTGCGCTAACCATGGAAGGTGTGCGGAGTCGGTAGCCCTCCGTGGAAGGCTGGGCTTCTTGCCCGACTTTCTGGGTGCACGACTTGATGCTTCTGGACCGGTGGATTGGGCGCTTTAAACGTCCAGGATGCTCCTTGCCTCCTTGATTCGCCCGGTGAAATAACGGCTTCGGCCGTCGGGATGCAGTGCGAGAATCGTATTCGCAGGGCTCTCTGGGGCGAGAATGCAGGGGCATGCGGGGCTTCGCTTTGCAGTCTTCTTTAATCTTTCTCGCAGCTTCATGGTTGTAGATCTTATACTTTGTAAGAAAGTATTGATTAATAAAAGAAGTAGCCTCATTTTGCCTTCAATTTTTGTCTTGTCTTCGCAAATGCTCTTCCACTGGCCACCGGGACCGCTGACCGTTTTGTTATCGTTGTGCTTTTCTCCTTTAGTTGTGATTGTTGTAACAAAAGTCTGTTTGACGTAATGAGAATTACTGGTTCTTTGTTCCACTTTGTCTGTCGAAGGAGTCTTTCTTCCCCCTTTTTTATTAACTTGCGCTTAGTGCGGCGTCTTGAGGGTTACTGCTATCGTGAGCCCCCATTTAATCTTGGCCGGCGCAGCGTGGACCCTAGCCAGCTGCTGAAGGGTCGCGCCCGTTAGCCCTCGCGCCTAGCCATCATTGCAATCGATTGAGATTACAAGGTGCTTGATGCCACCACGTGTCTCGATCTCCGTGCTGATGGTGTTTTGGTTTCCGCCTCTTGGCTTGGCGTTGTCTATTTAAACCAAGTGACGATCGCTTTCTCTCTTCCGCCGATTTCTTCCCCATTTACACTTGTAATTTTCGAGACAAATGGCAGCAAAGGTAGAAGTTCTTCTTCTTCCCGTGCCTCTGGGAGCCGTGCACCATGGTGTTCTCAACACCAGTGCAGTTATATTTCTTGGGCACATCGTTTCCCACGATGGCGAGACTATGCGATTCCCGGTGGCCCCGGAGTTACAGCGTTCCCGACGCACTAGAGCGAGCCAACGCCCCGGTAGGCTTTATCACGGTGTACGAGCACCATCGAGGGGGCTTCGCACCCCCATTTGGCCCGCTCGTTAGACGCGGTGGTTGAAGCGCTGTGAGTCCCGATGGCAAGGCTACATCCCAATGCCTTGCGCTATCCGGTATCCTTATGCGTGTTTGCTCTTATGCGCGAATGCACCTTCGATGCGAAGGCGGCTAGGATAATTTTTGGTTTACGGAGTCGGAGGGCAGGTATCGCTCCCCCCGGGGTTCAACCTTCGCGGCACCAATCGACTCGTGAAGGGCTGGAAGGGCGCTTCCTCTTCTGCAGAGCTCCCCGATTGTGAGCTTCCAAGGCGTGGGGCCCAATCTCGAGTACCAGGACAAGCCCCCACCGACGAGGGCGTCGCGAGGATCCTCGAAGGCGATATCCGCCATTAAGTCGGAAGAGAAGAGTTCTCTATCCAGGGCTATTTCCTTACATCTGTCACGTTTGAGATTGGCAGATGGGGACCTCCGGCTGGTTGGGCGATAGCTGGTCCTGGCAAGGAGATTCCTGAAGATTTGGCCACTTCCCTAGCGCCCGGGGGAAATGAGGAAGGAAGTTGTTCATTGCTGTCGTCATCGTCGAGCGACGATGAGGATGCGGCCGCCCTCAAACGGCTAAGGGAGGCCGAAGTGACCCCTTTGAGGAGGTCCCGGAGACGAGTTGCCGGTCCTTCCCTTGCGGGAAGTCCGGCCCAGCAGAGACTCTGCGGCCGCGGGTTGCAGAGGGAAATTGCCGCACCCTCGTCGACTTCGATCGCGGAACTAGCCGCTCGCAGTCTCTGAGGTCGAGTCTCTACTCTCTTTGGGGATCCACCGCTAGCTATTTGTTGAGGCGTCGGACGACGTTGTCATATTGGAGCACCGGATGAGTCATTCGCCGCCGCACGTGCCGGCGACGGGGTCGAGGAGCACGAGGAGCCTCTTTGTGATCTTTGCGGAGCCCCTCTCTGAATTCAGGCCTCCGGGAGGTTCGATCCCGTCTTCAGAGCAAGGCGTCACGTTCGCCGTCCGATCGGTCGGGGGCCAGCGAAGGGGCAGCGGGGCGTCCTCGGCAGGCCTTCGGCGCTCCTCGGCCGTCGTGCTTCCCAGCCAGCCCGCCTCCATCAGGCGAAAGAGCGGAGACCCAGGGAGAGGCTCTCCCGAGTGGTCTCGCACGCTTCCCGCGCGTCGCCTCCTCTACGGTACGGTTGCTTCTTTCTGGCCTTCTCCCCTTGTCGCTTACTTTGGGAATGTCTCTGATCTTGCCTTCTATGCAGGTTCCTGGTGGTGTAGTCCCATTCGATGTGCAAGCTTCCTTTTTTCGCGGGGACCTGCAGCGGACCATCCTCGGCGGACAGCAACTCGTCTACAGCGGCCAGGCCCAGATCGCATCTCTTACAGAGGAGATCGGGCAGCTGCGGCAGAGAGTTGAGCAGCTGGAGGGTCTTCTCACCGCTTTGGAGGAAAAAGTCACCAGGTTTGCCAGGGAGATGGTTAGCCACGATTCTTCTGCAGAGATACAGCTGGCGTTGGAGGCCCGGTATTGGGACGGCATCCGCCTATGTCGCAGGATTGCTTCTTTGGTCGCTCCCCACGTTCCCGAGGGCATTTTTCACCTGGGAAACACCGGAGTAGACGCGGCATCTCGGCTGAAGGACTTTCACGAGGGGGCTAGCCCATCGAGTCTTCTGATTAGCCCTTTGCTGATATTGAGTTTTGAGATCGGATTTTGTCTTTGTACCATATCTGTTTTTTGCATGAATGAGAAGCTTCTTTTATACTTCGCGTCCATGCTCTTTCTATCGTAGAGTGTTGCTTGCTTTTCGCTTTTGTTTCCGTTCGTCGAATCATGCTTCATGTTTGAACGTTGGGCTCTTTGGAGCCGCTGCTGTTAAGGCCCTATCCAGGCGCCTTCTTGCGTGGTGCTCGTCCTTCGTAAGAGGATTTCATCACAGCTCACACGTTTGGGGAGCTCGATCCGGTGAAGCGGATGTCGTCGCCAAGCCCCTGGAGCCTCAACGAGGGTCAATGCACCGGTCAGGCTGCGATAACCGGACTCCTGGGTCTAGGACTCGGTCGCGTATGATTGCAGGCTGTGCGTCGCCCCTGCTCAAAGCGTTATAATCACCAAGTTGAGGTCCTAGCCCACGACCATTGTAGACTGAGGGTGCTCTCTTCTATTGGAGAAGGTCGCCGCACGCCTGCTATTCTTTGCCCCCTAAGGTTTTGTTGGCCGTAGAGTGGGGACTCAGGGATCCCCCAGGCCTAATGCTTTGACCGCATGGGTCGTTGGCGTGTAGCCTTTGGAATGGATCGCCTGGATCCTTTGTCCCAGCCTACGGCTGGAGGCCTCCGGGCCGCCTAGCACGGGGCTTAGTCTCTGGGTGGCCGCTGTGGCCTCTTGGCGCGGAGCCATAGTGAGTAAAGCCGTCCCCAGGCCACCTGGCGTGAGGACGGAGTCCTGAGACGGTCTGCTTTGGACCGCCTGGCACTGAGCAAAGGACTGGTTTTACGGACGGACGCTTGTCCTCCCGACTTAGGGGCAGTCTAGGTCGTTTGATTTAAGAATGTGATGCATGTCATTAACTCACACAAATGAATATGCAGGATGATAGAGATAGTAGTTATGCTAATCAAAGATAAAACTCATGTCCAAGCACTCGTTATGATGCATGCGTGGGCCACTTACCTGAGTCGGAGTTGCGCTACTGATAGTATTTTCTCAAGTTGGCGGCATTCCAGGTCCACAGGACCAGTTTGCCGTTCTGGGCGCGTAGCTTGTACGCTCCGCTCCGGAGGATTATGGAGACAAGGAACGGCCCCTCCCACCCGGGGGAGAGTTTGTTCCTATTTGCGATCTTTCCCGCCGCCTCTACGCTCCGGAGGACCAGATCTCCAACTTCCATTGGGCGTGCCTTTACTCGCTTGTTGTGGTACCGTGCGACTCGCTGTTGGTAGGCCGCGGTTCTAAGTCGTGCGACGTCTCGAACTTCCGAGAGCAAGTCCAGACTTTCCCGAAGCCTTCGTTCATTGGTGGCCGGGTCGAAGCATTCGATCCGTAGGCTTGGCATTCCCATTTCCACGGGTACCACAGCCTCAGCCCCAAAGCAAAGGTTGAAGGGCGTCTTCCTTGTTGGCTCTCTCGTAGTTGTTTGGTACGACCATAGCACTGACGGTAGCTCCTTAGTCCAGGAGCCCCCTGCGTCTTCCAATCTGGTTTTCAACCCGTGCAACGGTGTGCGGTTGGTGACTTCGACCTGCCGTTTGCTTGAGGGTGCACCACGGGACGTGTGCATTTTTAATGCGAAGGTCGCGGCAGTACATTTAAAGCGCTTGCCGGTGAACTGGGTTTCGTTATCGGTCACTACAACCTCAGGAATCCCAAAGCGGCAAACAATGCTCTGACGGAGGAACTCCGTCGCGTTTTGTTCAGTGATCTTTGCGAGAGGGACGGCTTCCACCCACTTCGTAAAGTAGTCGATGCCAACGATCAAGAATTTCCTCTGTCCGGCAGCCATTGGTAGGGGTCCAAGTATGTCGAGCCCCCATTGTGCGAACGGCCATGGGGATTGCAGATAGTGCAGTTCGGTGTGCGGTCAGTGCGTCATGTTGCCATGGACCTGGCAACTTTCACACTTGCGGACGAATTCCATAGCGTCTCGTTTCATGGTGGACCAGTAGAACCCTTGCCGCATGACGTTGAACACCAGGTTCTTCCCGCCAATGTGCGATCCGCACAGCCTAGGTGTATACGCCAACGCGTAGTCGGCTTCCTCGGAGTAAGGCACTTCGGGAGAGGGGTGGAGTATCTCGCTTGTATAGTCTCCCATTTAGGACCGTGTACCACCCTGCCGTCTTCTTGATTAAGCAGCCCCGTTGGTGTCTTGGTAGGGTTTCTTGATCAAGAACCTTACGTATAAGCGTCATCGATTGTCCCTCGTGTTGACATGAAGGACTTCTTTGTCTTCGGCGTCGATGCCGGGTGCGTTACGGACTTCCCCAGGCTCCCTTGCGTCTTGCTCTGATTCGGCGGCCGCGCCTGGCGATCGGTCAGTGCGTTCGTTATCCGATCTCGGGATATGCTCGATCTCAAATCGGCCGAACTCGGAGATCAGGGCCCATACCTTCGCCAAGTACCTCACAAGTTGTGGGTTCGAGGCTTCGAAGTTCCCCTTCACCTGATTGACCACGAGTTCAGAGTCACTACGTACGACCAACGACCGCGCGGAACACTCCCTCGCCCGGTAGTAGGCTCGCAAGGAGGGCCTCATACTCCTTGGCGTTGTTCGTGGCCGGGAAGGCCAGAGTAACGGAGTATACAATCTCCATGCCCTCGGGCGTCCTTAGCACGATACCAGCTCCGCTGCCCGTCTGGGTAGACGATCCGTCCACGTTCGGGGTCCACGAGGCAAATCGTTGCCCTCCGTACCTCTGGATTGCTGTCCTCTTCCGTCTTGGCGTCATTGCCCTCGGACGATAAAGTCCGCCGGGGCTGTCCTTTCCGCGGCTGGCGGGGCGGGAATTCTAAGTCGAATTCTCTCGGCTCGAATGACCCACTTAACCAGCCGGCTTTGCGTCTCGGCCTGTAAGATTGACTTCGCCGGCAGTCCGTCGCCTGACGGCGATCCGGTGAGGCCGGGAAGTAGGGTCGCGACTTCCGCGCCCGCATAGACAAGTGCGGCGCCATCTTTTCGGTGTGCGGATAGCGGGCCTCGTCCGTCGGCCACGAGCTTACGTAATACACGGCTGTTGCTTGCCTTCGTGCTCCGCAACTAGTACGGAGTGGGCCGACGCCCGTTGTGGCAGTAGAGATAGAGATCTTCCTTCGCACGGCGAGCTTAAAAGCGGCGCGCTAGAGAGGTAAGTCTTCAGTTCCCTGAAGGCTTCGTCACATTCTTCATTCCACTTGAACCCGTGCGATTTGGTGCCCCTTAGCACTTTGAAGAAGGGCAAATATTTCTCGGCTGACTTGGCTAGGAACCGCGGGAGGGCGGCTATCCGCCCCGTCAGCTTCTGGACTTCTTTTATTGTTCGCGGAGGTTTCAAGTCGAGTATGGCGTTGATCTTCTCTGGATTGGCTTCTATTCCGCGTTGGGATACAATGAAGCCTAAGAACTTTCCAGAGGTCACCCCGAACGCGCATTTGACAGGATTGAGCTTCATCCCATGCCGTCGGAGGACCTGAAAGGTCTCATCTAAGTCGTTGACGTGGTGGCTCGCGACTTTGCTTTTCCTGAAGCATGTCGTCGGCGTACACCTCCACGTTCGTCGATTTGAGCTTTGAACATTTTGTTTACAATGCGGCTGATACGTTTCTTGACATTCTTGAGACCAAAGGGCATCATTTTATAACAATATATCCCTTGATACTGTCATGAGCGAGATGTGCTCCTCGTCTTACAGGTCCATCTCGGATCTGGTTGTACCTAGAGTATGCGTCCATGAAGCTCGGTAGTTCGTGCCGGATGTGGAATCACGAGTGATGCCGATCTGGGAAGCGGAAATATATCTTTAGGGCAGGCCTTATTCACGTTCGTGAAGTCGATGCACATCGCCACACGCCATTGCTCTTTTTCACCGGCCTGACGTTGGACAGCCACTCGATCTTGGACTTCTCACGATGAATCCGCATCCGAGAGCCTCTTCACTTCTTCCCCGATGGCGACCAACTTCTCGACGAGTGGTTCCTCCACTGCCCAGGACGGGTTTTCGGCTCGCGTCAAAGCCCAGCTTGTGGACTATGACTTCGGCCGATATCCCGGGCATGTCAGCGGGGACCCAGGCGAACACGTCGGAGTTAGCCCTGAGGAAGGTAATTAACTTGTCGCGCTCTGCAGGTTGAAGGGATCTTCCTATATTGACGCACCGCTCTGAATCGGAAGGATTGAGTGGGATTGCCTCAGTTTCCTCCCCAGACTGGGCCTGCTGCAGCGAGGTCTCGTCGCGGAGATCAAGGTCTTCACTCGGTTTGCATGGTGCCACGGGGTTGGTTTGGGAGAGGTAGCAAGTCCGTCCCATTTCTTGGTCTCCAAGAACTTCTCCCACGCCCCAGGGGGTGGGAAATTTCACCTATAGATGCGGGATGGATGTGACGGCCTCGAAGGCAGTCAAGAAGGGTCTGCCGAATATGGCGTTGTAGACGGATGGAAGGTCGACGACAAGGAACTCCAGCTCGCGCGTCATGGAGCGCGGGTGTGTCCCCACCGTGACTTCCAGCCGCACTATCCCTTGCACGGGAACCGGCTCGTTGTCCAAACCGTACCATGGTCCACTTGCAGCCTTCATTTGGTTCGGTTTTAGTCCGAGTTTAAGGAACGTAGTGAGATACAGTAAATTTTATGAACTTCCATTATCAATGAAGACCCGTTTCAGTTGGTAGTCATCACCACCAGCTGAAACAAGGGCTGATACAACAAGGGGGTCAGTGTGGGGAGAGGTTACATGAGCCATGTCGTCGCTACTAAATCTAATGACATCATTCCTAACCCCTATCTTCGCCCGCTTGTTGCTGGAAGTTGTCTCCGGATGTTCGCGCCTGGCGCTCTCGGCGTCGGCGGAAGAAATCATGTGGACTACGACGGCGGCCGTGCGGGCTCTCGGAGGCTCGCTGGCTTCACCGTCGGAGGGAGCAGGTTCCTACCCCGGACTCTTCACGAACCGCTTCAAGTGTCCGCGCCGGATCAGATCTTCAATTTCCTACTGCAGGGTGCGGCAGTTCTCAGTCGAGTGCCCCAGACAGCGGTGGTATTGGCGATACTTCATTTGTCCCATTTTGCGGGACCCTTGGGCATTTTTGGCCACTTGAAGAATTTTTCATCTGGATGCATCGGGATGTTTGCGCGGTTGTCGTTCGGTGGGGTCGGTGAGGTCTGCTTGTAATCCCTTTTGGGCCACAGGTGGGGGCATTCCGCTTCGGCGCTCAGAAGCGGCCCCGGCTGTCGCTGTCCCTCTTTCTCCCTCCAGGAGCTCTAGGGACTTTCGGGGGCCGGTCCATTCGTTCGGGACGCTTCGCCTCGTTGGCCTCTTCGGCCGTGATGTACGCCCGGGCAATGGTCTCAACCTCCCGGAAGGTCTCGAGGCGGCCCAGTGCGGCAGATGTTTGAAGAAGTCCCCCGCCGCCCGGTGTGGCGGCAGAAGGTGTTGAGTTTCGGCTCGTCGGAGAGGTGAGGATCCGCGCGCCTCGGCAATGAAACGGTCCAGAAACCGTTTTAGGCTTTCATCTTGCCTTTGTCGGAGGCGGACCAGGTGCCAGGGTTGCCTCTCCTCCTTTCTGTTGGAGGCAAACTGGCTCAAGAAGCAATCAGCAAGCTCGTCGAACGAGCGTATGGAGTTCGGGGAGGACATGGAACCGAGGAGCGCGCGTCACCCCTAAGGGCGGACGGGAAGCAACGGCACATCGGGCCTCACTTGCCTTGTAGAGAGAGTGGGTGCGGAAGCGGTTGAGGGGTGGTCCATTGGGTCCCTTGCTTACGTCGTATCCCTCCCGGGACCGGCATTTTAAACTTTCTCGGAACGGCTGCGTCCGCAAGTCCATGGCGAAGGGCGATCTACGGAGGTCGAGGCGGAGGAGGGCGTGGGTTTCTCCTTATGCGGGTGTCCCACAACACCTTGACTTTCTCCTCCATCGAGGGGTCCATGGAGCCTCTCCGCGCATTGAGGCGTCACGGGCCGTATTGCCCTGGAGGTGTGTCTGGGCTCGTCGAGGGTGGCGACTCTCCGCCTGGGAGGCGCGTTCGCCGTTGGAGCCTGCGGCGGGTGGCCTCCTATTGCCACGCGAGTTACGGGGGTTGCGCCCTTCGGGGCTGTCCTCCCTATCGTCGTCGGCGGGATGGCTTTCCGCCTCGTTCTGGCCATCCTCACTTGGTGCAGCCTGGGCTGCCGCGCGGTCAAGTCGGTTAGCTCGCCTCCTGCGAGCGGCCTCTCGACGCCTTTCTCTCTTGGAGGTGGAGGCCTGGGCTGCTGGAGGAGCGGTCCCGGGCCGAGGTAGTCCGGTGTTTGCGCATCTTGTGAGGAGGATCTCCTTACGATTATCTATGTCCATGACCGGGCGGCGGACGTCGAGCTCCGGTTGATCATTTGCACAGTTCCCTGCAGGGGAACCGTTTTGGGCGGTGACTTCCACGCGGGGAGCGCTAGCTTGTGCTCGGGTGTTCACCATCGCTTGTGATTGCGGAACAAGGTGGGAAGGAGACACTTGGCTTTCTCGATTTCCCACGAGACAGGCGCCGATGTTGCGTCCGGGCCACGGTTGCCAGGTGCGGATTAGGAGCCAGTTCCCTAAGCGTGCGGCTGCCCGGAAGAAGGGTCGGCCTCGTCCTGTGAACTGGACTGCACTATAGAAATAACAAATAAGAGGTCAAGGGTCGGCAGATTTCTCCCACCGAGGCCGCTCCGACGCTCAAGTCAGCAAATTTCCGCAATAAACGGAAATGCCGCACGCTAAAGGGGTGCGCGGAGAAATGCTGTGTAAGCGTATGAGATGCTTGTGCGGTAAAGTGGAGAATGTAATGAGCAGGTGGTGGAAGGCCTGGCTTCCTTGATGCACCGCAATGGGTGGCTAACTTTCCCGTGATCTTCAGGAGATGTTGGGGGGGTGAGCGAGTTAGCTATTGCAGATGAGACGGTGCTCAGTCTCGACTCGTCACTCTTGTGTTTTTAATTAGAGAAGAGGGAAGCAGCTGAGTGCGGTTCGCCGTTTGAATCCTTGGTTCAAAGGGATGTAGAAAGTGTAAGATGCTTGGAGAGATCTCCAGAAAAGTCGCTTTCTCTGTGGGGTGTGAGGGTTCTTATACTCCTCACCCTATTGGACTCTTGGGCACCAAAACGCTCGTTGCTTGGGCCATTGCGCCGCTAGTCACTGTTGTGGACCGCCGGTCACGCCGGCTGTCCTGTTGCCGTGCTTGGCACGCTGTTGAGTGTTGTTGACCCACGCCTGATTTCCCTGAGCGGGGATTGGTTGGCCACCTGCAGACGGCAGCGGGTGGCGTTGGCGCTGCGCCAGCCACGCCTCTATTGGCTAGCCCACACGGGGTGGGAAACTTCATCTTAAGATGTGGGATGGAGGTTACTGCATTGAGCGCGGCCAAACACGGCCATCCAGTATTGCGTTGTATACCGAGGCAGGTCCCTGATGAGGAAGGTGAGGGGCGTTAGGCGCCGTCCTCGGATAGGTTCTCGGGGTTACCTCCAATGGATGATACTGGACGGGCTTTGGCTCATTGTCCGGTCCGTAGAGTGGCCCTTACGGTGCCTTCATTCGATTCTTCTTAAGCCCTAATTTGAAGTAAGTTTCAAGATACGATAAAGTGCGAGAGCTTCCATTATCAACAAATACTCGTTTCATCACGGTAGTCATTTGCTCCATCCCGAAAGCGAGTGCGGTTCCCAACCATGGGGTCGGAGTGAGGAGAAGTTACATGGTCAAATCCCTATTGCTAAAGCGAGATAACGTCGTCTTCACTCCCAAGCCCCGTCCTTGGCCTCTTGACGCTACAGGCTCACTCCCGTCTCCCCCAGCCGGTCGGCTGGAGATCATGTTCACGACCCTCGCAGCCACTCGGTTCCTGGGGGGCTCTGCGTCTCCACCGTCCTCGGACCCTGAGGCTTGTCCTGGCCTCTGAAGGAAATGGCTGAGGTGACCCCTCCTGATGAGCTCTTCAATCTCCCTCTGCAGAGTCCTACAGTCCTCCGTGCTGTGGCCCCGGGAGCGGTGGAAGTCGTAATATTTTGATTGGTCCCCGCCGTCCGGGTTCTTCAGTGCCTTGGGCCATTTTAGAAACTTTTTCCCCCGGACCTACATGAGGACATTAGTACGGGAGTCGTTCAGTGGCGTGAGATGTATAGGTCGCGGCTCTCTCTGGGAGCTCTGCCCGGCCCTGTGCTGCTTCTTTGACGTCTGGGGACTTTGACAGTCCCTAGCTTTCCTTTTCCCCTCCGCGGCCTTCTGCTGAGGGTGCTCGTCCCTCTCAGGCCTTTTGACGTCGTTGGCCTATTCGGCCGCGATATAAGCTCTGGCCACGGCCTCAGCCTCTATAAAGGTCTGCGGGCCTTTGTGGATGAGGTGCTTAAAGAAAGCACCCCCTTCGAGGGCCGAAAGGAAGGCGTTCGGCTTTACCTCTCGGTCGGACTCGGGATCTGCCGGGGCTTCCGCTATGAACCGCGCCGGGAATCCTCGTAGGCTCTCCCCGGCCCCCTGGCTTGGTCGAGTGAGGTGCCAAGATCGCTTTTTCTACCCTCTGCCTTTGGAGGCGAACTAGGACAGGGAAGGCGTCGTCGGTTCCCAAAATCACGGATGGAGTCCGCTGGCATCCCTAAAACCATATCCGCGCGTCCCCCTCCAGAGTCAGAGGAAAACAATGGCACATGGTTGTCTCGTCAAGGCCCTGGAGGTTCAGGTGCTCCCTGAAATGGTTAAGGTGGTCAATGGGATCACCACTGCCATCATATAGCTCCAAGCTGGGCATTTTGAACTTTGGGGGGAGCGTCCTCATCCTAATCTCCGTGAAAAACAGAGATTGGAGCGCGTTAGCTCCTCCTCCGCTGCTCTCACGCAGCGTCAGATTCCATCATCTTTTCGGTCTGGCCTCCACTCGAGGTGGGGCAGCCGTCCTTCTCTCGTTCAGGTAGTGCCTTAACTCGTAAGGCTCCTGAACTGCACGGCGCTCTGGGACCGTGCGGGCTCCTCTTGGGGGAGTATCTCGGGGAACCGCCTCCTGATTGTCGTGGTCGCGACGGTTCCGTTCGGCCTCAAAATGGCGCCTCCCGGGGCTTTCGCCTCCAACCCGGGGACCTGGTTGGTCCTCGACCCTTCGTAGTGCTCTGCTGTTGGAGGCCACCTGGGTCCTCGGGTGTTCTCGTCGACTAGGAGGTCTCTCGTGGCGATTGCCTCCTTCCTTCCCGGCTTATGGTGCCTTAGCCTGGGAGGCTCTGTCGGGAGCCGCCTGCTTAAGATGGTCAATTTTGGAGCAGAGGTTAACGAAGGCCTGCGACATGCCGTCTACGTTGCGGCCAAGCCCCTTACCACCGGGTCGGGATGATCCTCAACCCCAGCACAAGGGTTAGAGCCACTGCCATGTGAGGCCACTTCTTTGGGAGCTGTGTTTGCTTGCGCCCTTGTGTTCACCATTTCGAGATTTGAAGCTTGTGTTCCTGTGTACTTCTGAAAAGTGTGAAAAGTAGACTTTCAGTCGCTTCCCACAGACGGCGCCAATGTTGCGTCCTGTGGATCTGGCCGTACGTCAGATCGAGTGTGAGCAGCTTTTTAAGCGGGCGGACGGACAGATCAGAGCAACACGAGATGAGCAGAACTCGAACAAAGAATAAAAAGTACGGGGACAGTGGGAGAACGCGCTAGTTTACGTGGAAAATCCCTTTATCGGACGAGGGGTGAAAAACCACGGCAGTGGGACGAGTAGTCCAAGAAATTTCACTATAGTAAAGAGAAGATACAATGGATGCCTGGAAAACTTTCACGTTCTCAGGGTATTACAACGTAAGGAAGATAAACTTCTTTCTTTTCTCTTCTCTCTTTGCCTTGTTTTTTTTCCTTGAGGACTCTCGCCCGAGTGTGAATTGATAGACTTAGAATCAGGATCCTTTCTTAGTTGCTGAAGTGGGGTATTTATAAGGGACGTGATGCCGTAAGGGAGGCGACACGTGGCGCTGGCGTGTCAGAGCTATCCGCCACCATTACCCTCTGGCCTTCAGGCGCGGGGTGTGGCGAGGACACTGTCACATGCGTGCAGATCGGCGCTCGAGATGCGCATGGCCTCACAGTGCAGCGCGTCGAAGTCGTTGGTGGTTCGTGGCCGTATGCGCCGTGCAAGTCATCTGAGCTGGCATCCTGGCTATTTTGGATTTTCTGACGGTCCTCGTCCTTTAATGGGCCATAGCGTCCGCTCGGACTACCAGCGTCTTTGTCGTTTAGCCCTGATTCTTTAGGTGTTCGGAAATGGGCTAATCGATTGGGCCTGATTCGGTTTGTGGACCTCTTGGGCCTGTGATTGTCATCTGGGCCTTGGGTTCTAGGATCCATCAAAAAGTTAGAAGTTTAAAAAAATATTCATGGTCGGTCCAAATTTTATCATTTTCGATTGTGAACAGACAATATTATAATTTTTAATCTGAGTATTATAGTCTAATCCAGTCCACCCTGCCATAATAAAAATAATTTTTCATCTAAATACGGCCAGAGAGGAGTCCGATTTCAATCAAGTCTTAGCCACCTTTTTCACAACATATTTAAATAATATTGTCTATATTTTAATAACCAAATATAATAAGTGGAAAGGTTTCCAGCTCAAGATATATTCGATTGTATCTTGATGTAGGGGAGCATTTTGGGTGGATCAAGGAATCATACTTCTCTATTATTCATCATTGAATTATTTTTAATTCAATGATGATAATATAAATATTAAATAAAAATATATAAATATAAATTTTTATTAAATTTTTTTTTTAATATTTAACTTAATATTTACTAAATATTAATATTATAATAAAAAAATTTTAAAAATTAATTATATATAATATTTTTAATATGTTAAAATTTTAACAATTAAATTTTAATCCAATAGCTAAAATGGAAGAAGTAAATAGAAGCAGGGAATGAGAAGAAGTAGGATCCCCCATTGGCATTTTGGGTTGGGGCAATAATCTCAATCATTTTCTAAAGTTGATACTATAAATTAAGAAATAGATAGGGTTTCTAAGGCTGTCAAAGTTACATGAATGGAAATAATTGACCATCAAAATTAGCTATAATTTTTTTTAAAAAAAAAATAAATATTAGTTTAATTCAGTAGTCTTGCATGAATGTGTAGTCAGATTGAAGGTGTTGCATCTATCGTGGAGATTTAATCTTCGGATTCTTCTTTCTCAATTATTTATTAGAAAATGTACCATTGTATTTTAACTATTTTAAAATAATATTAAACAATAGACAAGTAATATTTATATGTGTAGGCCCTAGGTCCTATGTAATCACACATGATAACAGCTGAAGTAGCAAATGTGGTCATCCCCACACACATAAGATGCATTTTTGAACTATGCTAAAATCCAAATGGTACCGATTTAGTTGGGTGGAACATAAAGACTCAAAGCGGGTTATTTTTATATGAGTTTCATATCTTTTATGTGTAGTTTTTTCTATTTACTGGCATTGACACATCAGTTAAATATTTAAACAATATAATTACATTACCAGAGTGTGATGTTGAGAATGTCAAATCTTTTGGAACACAAAATTATGAACCTTTAGAATTGATACATTCTCTGATTCGGATTGTAGTATGAATTAATGGGCCAAAATTTATTCATTAGGTCTGTAGTGGGTCTGGTCTTTGTACTTGACTAGTGATACCCTGATGGCCCAATGGTAGCTTCCTATTGTAACTTTATTACATTAGACATTGATCTCTCCATGGGATCGAAAGTTGCGGACATTATTTACAATTCCAATTGCGGACATTATTTTTATAGGTTGTCTCATTTATTTCCTTGGCATCTTTTCTGCCTCCTCGTCTTATTTTTTGATTTTATCTCTTGAACTCCTAGGTATAGTAGTATGTTCTTGACAAAAATTGGCAAAACGTATTTTCTAACCAATAGAGTAGTTTTGTTATGTGATACAAGTTAGTTTACTCTCCTAATTCTATTTCTTCTCGCGCATTTTTAATGTGGTTTGTCATATGGGTAAGCTTAATAGTCTTAATTGCCTTACCTACTACTTGGATTTAGGAGTTTGTGTTCTTTACACTTTCAAAAATGAAAGCATTGAGCACATTTTCTTCCAAAGTTGGTGTCATGGCTGCATATCGAATCCGAAAAATTTAAAGGAATTAATCCATCACATTTAATTGACATAATTTAATTCCTTGAAAATAATATATCGCTCGACTCGAAAATAATTAACATTAACAAAGGATTTCATTTTTTTCTAGAAATTTTACATATTAGATGTGATTCTAGAACTATTTAATAATCAGTTGAAATATGTGATTCAAAATTATCACATCCGAAAGTGACTCTGCATGTTGATTATAATATGACATCAATGCATGCATAAGAAGGTAGACTAAACAAAGATCAAAATAACCAAAAGCCCATTATAAAAAAGTCAAAATCTAGCCACATCATCCATGAGAACATTATAAACCATTTTTTAATGCAATTGTTAACAACCGAAATAAAATAGACTATCCTAAACTATTATTCAGAAACCAAAAACAATATTATATATCCAATATTTCTAATTTTTTATCCTCGCCATCATCCTTTCTGTAAGTGTTCAAACCCGCTAATCTAAAAGTGTTAGCAAATAATAAAAGTAAGAATAAATCAAAAGCTCAATAAGGCACATAATTATATAATCAAATGTACAATTTACATTAAAACATATTGAAAGGAACAATGGATCCAATTCAGATACAATGATATAAATTTTCATAACAAATATGTACAACTTTTAAAGTTTTTTCGATCTTTAATGATAATGTGCATATAAATTTTGTTCAAACATGTTAATACTTATGGACCAATGGCCAATAAGGCCTTATCAACTAAGAAGTGAATAATCAAATCTCGAGTTATATTTATTTTCACACAATTAAAGACTTTACGTTACTCTTCAATACCCATAGGATGGTCGTTGTATATATAATCTTATAAATGATAGTTTCAAACTTTCGTAAATAATAGTTTCAAATTTCGATTACCATTATAATATACTAAACATATTGTTGCGTCCGGAGAATCTGGCTGTACGTTAGTCGAAGCGCGAATGGCTTTTGAGCGGACGGACGGAGAAACGGGCAACACAAAGTAAACGAAGCTCAAGTAGAGAAGAAGAAAGCGATAGCAATGGGAGAATTTTGAGGTTTCGTGGAAAACCCCGTGGTCGATGAGGGTGAAAAACCACGGCGGATGACGAGTCAGAAATCTCACTATTAAGGTGAAAAGATACAATGAACGCCTGGGAAGCTGTTCGCTTTCTCAGGGAATTACAGCGTGAGGAGACAGATTTATTCCTTCACTCTTTTCTCTCGAGGATTCTCTTACTCGAGCGTAAATAGATGGGAATTCAGAATCAGGACATTTGCTCAGTAGCCAGAAAGGGGTATTTATAAGGATTCTGATGCCGTTGGCGGGGCGACACGTGGCGTTGGCGTGTCAGGGCTGCCTGCTACCATCGCCACTACTGTTGATGCGGCTGTGACAGGGATACCTGTCACAGCCTGCAGATTCGGCGTTCAGGAACGCATGGCCTACAGGTACGGCTTGCCAGAGGCCATTGGTTGCTCGTGGTAACGCGTGCCATGCAAGTCATCTGAGCTGGTGTCGTGGCTATTTTGGCTTTTCTGGCGGTCCTCGTCCTTAAATGGATCGCAGTGTCCTCTCGGGTCGCCAGTGCCTTTGTCGCTTAATTTGATTCTTCAGGTGCTTGGAAATGGGTTAGTCACTTGGGCCTGATTAAGTTTGTGGGCCTTTTGGGCCAGCTTTCCCATGTGATCCTTGGGGCCTACAATTGCAATTTTGGGCCTTGGGTTTCGGGACCCATCATGAGCCCCCATGTCAAACGGTTTGAGGACTCAGCCGTTTGACATGCCTTGTAAACATCTTCCTATTGTGATAGTCCGCGGTCTTCATCTTCTACTGACGGGAAAAACGTCCGAGATCTTTTCGCAACTTCGAGACCTGTCTTTCGCCGCCGTTTCACTTCTCCATGGAGCATTGAATGTGACATCCCAATGGATGTGACGTCACTTCGGGAAGCTGTCAAGGCCTATGCCCATCTACTGCGTATGGGGAGCCGACACGTGGGATTGCCATAATGAGGACGCCTTTTCCCCTATTTGAAAATTTCTTTAAATTCTTCGTCGTATCTTCATTCATCCTCCCATTTTCTTCTCCTTTTCTTTGACGTCCTCTGAAATTCTCCACGCCGTTTCGTCTTCATTCCTTGCTTGCCATGGCTCTGGCGTTAACGACATAGCCTCTTCCCTTTCCCCTCAAGATTTTGAGCAGATCAGGGTGAAGTATGGCATCCCGGAGTCTGATTCGATGGTGGTTCCAGGAGCCGCGGAGAGGGCGTGCAGTACTCCGGGCGGTTACATTGCTGTATACGAAGTTCACTTCAAAGGGGGACTTCGTTTCCCTGTTCCCACAGAGCTCCACCGTCTGATGAAGGAGTTGGCCACCCCGCTCGCGAGGCTCCAGCCCAACGCCATCAGGTATTTGGTTTCTCTGTGCGTATTCGTGCGCTGCCACAGCAAAGTTCTCGAGGCAGTCATGGTGAAGATCATGTTTCGCTTTACTCATAATCTCAACTGGATCACCATGACCCCCCACCCTGAGTTTGCTGAGATGAGTGGTGGAAACCCGGATTCCACCAAAAGGTGGAAGGACAGGTTCTTCTTTCTTAAGGCTGCTGAGGACTGGCAGCTTTCATCCGTATGGGGTAGTGCCGCGAGCAAATATGGCTCCGACATTATTGACGAGGAAAGAAGCTGCCAGGGAGTTTATGGACTCGGTGTTGGCGAATCTTGGCAGCTTCAACGTGGGGAAGAAGAATACTAGTTGTCTCCCGAAAAGCTGGTCGAAGCCAAGTGGGTGGCGCTGTCCGGATATTCTGCCATTGCGGCTTCGAACAAGAAGAAGAAGCTAAGGAAAAAAGAGGGTCCTCTTGTCATTCGGGAGCCATCCGAAAGGCCTTCGAAGAGTCCGCGGATTGAGGTCCCAGAGGGCCCACCGAGCGTTGCCGGTGAGTCTTCATCGAACGATGACTCCGTTATCTCCCCCATGGTTAGGAAGGCCGGGGACTACCAAGGTCCCCAGACATCAAAGAAGCAGCACAAAGCCGGGCAAAGCTCTCAGAGAGAGCCGCGACCTATACACCTCACGCCGCTGAACGACTCCCGCACCAATGTCTTCATGCAGATCCGGGGAGAGAAGTTCCTGAAGTGGCCTAAACCACTGAGAAACCCGAAAGGTGGGGATCAGTCGAAATACTGTGACTACCACCGCTCCGGGGGCCACAGCACGGAGGACTGCAGGACTCTACAGAGGGAGATCGAGGAGCTCATCAAGAGGGGACACCTCAACCGTTTCCTCCAGAGACCCGGACAAACCTCAGGACCCGAGGATGGTGGAGACGCTAAACCCCCCAGGAACTGAGTGGCTGCAGGGGTCGTGAACATGATATCCATCCGGCCAGCGGGAGGAGATGTGCGTGAGCTTGCGGCAGCAAAGAGACCGAGGACGGGGCTTGGGAGTGAAGACGATGTTATCTGTTTTAGCAGTAGCGACTTAGACCAGGTAACTTCTCCTCACTCCGTGATGGGTCCCGAAACCCAATGCCCAAAATTGCAATCGCAGGCCCAAAGGATCACATGGGAAAGCTGGCCCAAAAGGCCCACAAGCTTAATTAGGCCCAAGTGACTAACCCATTTCCGACCACCTGAAGAATCAAATTAAGCGACAAAGGCACTGGCGACCCGAGAGGACACTACGATCCATTTAAGGACGAGGACCGCTAGAAAAGCCAAAATAGCCACGACGCCAGCTCAGATGACTTGCATGGCACGCGCTACCACAAGCAACCAACGGCCTCTGACACGCCGTACCTGCAGGCCATGCATTCCTGAACGCCGAATCTGCAGGCTATGACAGGTATCCCTGTCACAGCCGCACCAACAGTAGTGGCGATGGTGGCAGGTAGCCCTGACACACCAGCGCCACGTGTCGCCCCGCCAATGACATCAGAGTCCTTATAAATACCCCTTTCTGGCTACTAAGCAAGGGTCCTGATTCTGAATTCCCATCTGCTTACGCTCGAGCAAGAGAATCCCCGAGAGAAAAGAGTGAAGGAAGAAATCTGTCTCCTTACGCTGTAATTCCCTGAGAAAGCGAATAGCTTCCCAGGCGTTCATTGTATCTTTTCACCACAATAATGAGATTTCTCGGACTGTCTGTCCGCTGCCGTGGTTTTTCACCCCTCATCGGATTACGGGGTTTTTCACGTAAACCTGCGTGTTCTCCCATTGCCCTTGCGTTTCTTCTTCTCTACTCGAGCTCCGTTTACTTTGTGTTGCCCATTTCTGTCCGTCCGTCCGCTCAAAAAGTCATTCGCGTTTCGACTAACGTACAACCAGATTCTCCAAACGCAACACATATCATAATATACTACTGTTAATTTTTTTTTTATAATTGTCTGACATATAAATAAATGAAAACTTTATACAATTACAATTGATTTGTATTTTTTTCTTTTTGAAGAAAATATTCTTAATTATTTCATAAATTATAAAATTTTTTTCAAGTTATACGTCCCAAATTTTGATTTATTCATTAATAATTATCACTATTTATAATCGTCCAAATAACCGTAAACGTGACCCTCATGTTGATGTAATGACTAACCAAAATAAATTAATATTAACTGAACATCAAGACCTAAAATATGTCACATTATCATGTGACTTCAACACAGAGCCAAACCATGACGTCAAATCATATATAAGAAGGTATATCTAATCCATACAAAATCAAAGTAGACAAATTAGTTGAAATTAAAATCTGCTACTGCCTACTATTGAACAATTAACATCTATGACTCTACAAGCCGATAAATTGTATAAATGACATCCATAAGATGCTATTTAACCAACATTGAACTCAATATTCACAAACGGTTATCTGGATGATATAAATATATTGACTACTATGTCTGAACAATTTAAAATACAATATCAATATTTTATAATTCTAATTCTAAGATCCTCAAACAGTTTCTTCTTCAATGTTGATTATCTTACAGGGATCTAAAACTCTCATCTAAAGGGGTTCAAAAAATAGAAGTAATGTAAGTTAAAAATTTAGTATGGTATATAATTTTACAATTAAACTTCTATAATTTGGATTTAAAATATATCAAAATAAATAGTGTATTAGATTTCAGTGCAATATAATAAAATTCCATGACAGTACACATTCTTAGCTTTTCAATTTTACTTATTATGTTCTTATTCGATTCATATCATCAAATCATACTAAAATATGATTTTTTTAAGGACTAAGGACCAAAATGATCTCACCTACTAAAAGAGCAAAATATTGAAGCTCAAGTTATATTTGTTTTCACACAATCAAAGGTCGTACATTATTATTTACGACTTATAGGTAGACCGTCATACATATAACTTTATAGATAAGGACAAACACAGCTTTCACCCAGGCATAATAGGTTTAAATCTTAATACCATTATAATATAATAAGGCATACAAAATTATACTATCCGCTAAACTTATTACAATAGTTTGACACATATACTTATAAAAACTCTACAAATACTTCATATTCTTATATTTTCTCATTCTGAAAAAAATATTCTTAATTCTTAATATAATTGTAAGGTTTTATATTTAAATTTTGTAAATTTTAAACCTAAAATGCTAAATTATGAGTTCCTTAAACATGCAGAATCGTTCTTCGTAAAATATTGCAAAATTTTCTACAAAAAATGTAAAAATTGACAATAGTATGAAATTTACAATATTTTATTTTATTAGCAAAGTATGCATGGCAATTTAAATAAATTTTCAACGCGTGCAAAACATTTACTTAGCAATTTAAAACATGCAGAGTATTTTGTATAAATTTAAAATATGTAAGAGTCATTTAATCATAAATTCAGTACATAAATAAATAAATATTGCAAAAATTATTTAAAATATATTGTGTACATGTACTTAGATTTGAATTTCATCCATTTTTAACAAAGATTAAGGATAATTTCACATGCAAATAAAATATAAATATTTTAACTATAAAATTATATTATATATGAGTATTTGAAATAAAAAAATATTCTGAAATTTATGAAAAGAATAGTAATAAAAGAGAGAATGTTTGAAATACACTTATCTTAACTTAATTTTTACCAAATTCTAATTTGGAATCACTTGAATTGAGTTTCTCTAACTTACTCTATCTTTTTCTCTCTCTTCTCCTTCTCTATCCTCTCTCAAAAATCTATAGAAAATGATTGAATTTCAGCAAAATTTGCTATTTGTAACAGTAGTAATGCTCGAGCACTGGTCAAGCGAGCGTCAAGCATCACAACTAAAACCTGCGATGCACGAATGCTGCAACAGGAGCTTCAAGTGCGAGCATTCTAAACAATGCTCTTGGGAGTCTTTCAGACATGTTTTCAGTTCAAAAATATTGAAAAATATGCTCAAGCGCCAATCAGGCATTCATCAAGCTTGACCATATTACCCATCCTATGTATGGCATGCATGGGGCGCCGATTAAGTATCCATTTATTAGATATGACCGAATCAAATTTTAACTTTCAACCCAAAATTTATCATACTTTGATATTAATTTTAATTATCTTAATTTAATTAATTAAAATTAAAATAAAATTTAAGGTGGAACCTTACATTTCTCCCATTATAAAAATTTCGTCATCAAAATTTGATATGCCATATTGAAGAAATAAGTGCGAGTACTTCTCTCAGATCTTATCTTTTCCTTTCCATGTGGTTTCTTCAAATGAATGGTTCCTCTATAAGAATTTGACCAATAAAATTACCTTTATCCGAAACATTTGATCTTTTCTTTTCAAAATCTAAACCAATTTCTCAATGTACGTTAGATTTTCATTTATCCTCAATGATTCGTATTCAATAATTTACAATGAATCATAAACATACTTCTAAAATATGAACATGCGAAATGCATTGTGAACATTTTCCAAATTCAATGGTAGAGCTAATCTATATACTATTTTACCTATTTTCTCCAAAATCTCAAAAGGCCCTATAAACCTCTATTTCCATTTTCCTTTAATTTTAAATTGTAAAATTTTTTTCGATGGAGATATTGTAGTGTCTCACTTCGGATGAAGAGATAAATAAAGCGCGCTTTATAAGCCGTGGAGACCTGACAATATCTACATGTAGGTGACCCAGGGACATTACAAATGGTATCAGAGCCGGGGCCCGGTTCGGTGTGACAACGTGGACGTTGGGCTCCCTAAGGGGGGTGGATTGTAGTGTCCCATATCGGATGGGGAGGTGAACGAAGTGCGCTTTATGAGCCATGGAGACATTTCTCTTGTAGATGCGTTTTGGGGGCAGTGGACTCCATCCGCTATGAACAAAATCGTGCGGGCCGCATATTGGTTTGAGACTCCGTGAAGTTCTCCCGACTTAAAGCAGACAATATCTACATGCGGCTGACCTGGAGACATTACAGATATCTTCAAAAATATATGGTTTCCAACATCGAAACTCAACTTCAATCTTCTTCGATCAGTGTAGCTTTTCTACCAAGTTTGGACAACTCTCAATCGGTCATAAATCAATCAGATCTTGTCAAATATCTCTTGCATAACTTCAGATCTCAAAAGTATCTAATTTTCGGTCTCTTCCCAATGAATCAGAGAACGAAATTTTTTTCCATATAAAATTTTAAATTGTGTTATACTAAATACTTACTTGATAACTATTATTATACACAAATTCCGTCAACGACAAATAATCAACCCAATTAACCTTTATTTTCAGATTTGAAACTCTTAATATATTTTCTAAAATTTAAATTGTTTACTTTGATTGTCTATCTGTTCGAGGATGAGAAGTTATACAAAACTTCAAATTAGTTTCCAATTCTCATTGTAAATGTTTTTAAAATTTTGAGACATCTTGAGTCTCAATATGATATAATGAAAGTTAGCACACCATACAATCTAACCACCTTATTATTGTACAATCTTGCTAGTCAATCTCTAGAGAATGTTATCCGAATGATAATAAAATGGGTTGACTTAATTAGCCAATTTACAATCACCCAAATAGTATTATAATTTCTCGGCGTCCTCGACAATCCCATGACAAAATTCATCATTATGACCTTCCATTTTAAGTTGGGAGTTGGCATTGGTTACAATTGGTCTGGTGGTTTCCTGTGCTCTGCATTTAATTGTTGAGATATCAAATACCTTCCACATTAGCTACAATTTCTCTTTTCATGTTATGCCACCAAAATATCATCTTTAAATCTTGATACATTTTTTTAATTTTTAAATGGATAGAATATTTTGATAGGTTAACTTCATTCATAATTTCTTCTTTCAATTTTTTAACATCCAACACACATTTATTCTCGAAACCTTTAGACTCCATCAGCCCTTATACTAAAATCCAATGTAGAATTTCCATTCAAATTTTTAGCACTGTCTAGCAAGAATAGACTATCCATTTGAGTTCCTTTAATTCTATTCCCAATTTCTGGTTGTACTTAAAAATAAGATAATATAATTTGAGTACACTGGGAGTACCTTTTGATATTACATTGCTTCATATATTCCAACATTTTTATTTTCTTGATTCTCAAATAAGCCACAAAACTCATCATTTGATAACTTAAAGTATCCACCACAACATTAGTCTTTCTCAATTAATACAGAATTTTACAATTATGATATTTCAGGAAGTCCATCCATCTCCTTTGCCTTATATTAAATTCCTTTCGAGAAAAAAAAATACTTAAGGCTTTTATTACCTGAATACACTAAAAATTTCTCTCTATATAAACAATGCCTTCAAATTTTCAGCGCAAAGATTATCGCTATCAATTCTATGTCATATGTCAGATAATTTCTTTCATGTGTCTTCAATTGCCGCAATCCATACACAATCACTTTTCCATCCGAACTACGACGCATCACAGTAGACTAAAAGTTCTTCGGATCCTTTGAAAATCATTAAAATCAGGGCTACCATCAAGCAGTTTTTTAATTCCCGAAAACTTCTTTTACAGTTATTCATCCAATCAAATTTGACTTCCTTCTACGTCAATTAGATCAAAGGCATAACAATTCTGGAAAATTTTTTTACAAATTTTTGATAATATCCCGCAAGTCTCAAGATACTGCAAGTATCGATTACCATTATTGGTCGACTCCAATTAATTACAGCTTAAACTTTCTTGAAATCAACTGAAATACCTCCATTTGAAATGACATTGCCCAAATGTAAGTTGGAAGAGCTTCTATAATCACATAACTCCTATCTCTTATACAAAGAGCTTTTATAATCACTCTTGGGACTCTAAACTACTTTATTTGCAAGGCCTATAGCAAATGTATGTTCTCTTCTGGCCATTCTTATAGCCTGAAGCTTACTATTCGATTATCTAAAATCCTCCTGTTGAAAAACTTACGATTTTTTAGGGCTTGTTAGATGAAGGAAACATTGGTATTATGCATCAATGGGGTTTTACATTGCTTTCCTTGTAGGAAAGGTCTTAGTTTTATATGGTATTAAATAAAACTTCTTATGATTATGGAGTTACGTAGAAAAGGCGGATGGAGTTGACAGCCTCTGAACTTCCAACATAGAATCTATCATAAATCTATCGATTATAGCATTACGTTATAGCCATTGATTGCCTGAGTCGATGTGTGATTACCTTTGATGAAACCACCTTTCTAATGCTCTCCTCGCCGATGCCAAGTACCCCTGCCGGTTCTGCCGAGTAGGGCCAGGAGTAGGTTAGGAAAATAATGGGACTTATCGAGAGAAGATGCAAGATAAATAAAGGGATCAAGATGCTCACTACTTGATACTTTTGACGGACATTCTACCTTTTTTTGTTTTGCTTTTTCTTTCAATTCATAATTTTTCATTCGAAATGAATCATAAAACCTAAGACATATTACCTAAAAATCTTGAGACAAACTTCAACGTGGCAATGAGGTAAGCTTAATTGATGCCTAATTTGGAGGCCTACAAAGTTCATTTCGACCATTTTGGACGAGAATTTCTAATTTCAAATAAAAAATATTTTTACTCATAAAAATTAAAAATAATTAGTTGTTTAATATTTGCTAGAATTTATAAAAAAGCACATCTTTTAAGTCAGAAAGCCCGCTGCTGCGGCTAGTCGCTGTACCCCTCTGCCTGCAGCTACCCCCTTGCTATTGTTATAGTTGGGGCAATATTCATTTATTTTTTTATTTTATATATCTAATTTTAACCTCATTTTATTTTTTAAAATAATATATATATTTTTTATTTTTTGTTTATTCTTTTACAAGAGTCAAATCTTCGTGGTGCTTGGGAGTGCGGCAAAGCAAATTAGAAAATCAATTTCCACAATGCTTGGAATGTCTTTATGCATAGTCAGGGGCCCTGCGCCATACTAATTGTGGCACAGGGTCATGCCAGACGGCCTCAACCATCCGAATGAAATCCAATAATCGAAGATGTTGGATTTTTTGATCACTCAATTGTAGGTAATTCAACAAATAAAAAATTATCAAAAGTTCGCAAGAGCATCATGTAAGGATCGGAGTGTTCGCACATGCGGTAAAGGGCTAGGAGGTAAGAACAATACTCGAGTACCGATTTTAAATTGATGGATGATTGTTAGCGCTCGCTTTGTGTTCGAGCGGCGTAGATGCACGGATTCCAGAATTGGTGTGCCTGCTCTGCGTTCGCTGGGTGCTTGAGTACGGAATCCAAAATCGGTGTACTCAATCCGCACTGGCCGGGCACTCAAATATCGGTAAGCAGTATAAAATGCGACTCATACATTTTAGGATTATGATTCTGAACTCTTTCTCCACAATGGGCATCGCACACATAGAGAGGAGAGAAGAAGAGAGAAGAGGAGAGGTTTGGAATCCGATCGAGATTCGTTTTGAATTTCTTTTTTCGCTAATGTCAATTACGTCGTTCTGCATGTAATTCTAGAAACATATTTTTATTTGGTTACTCTTTTCCTCTTTATATTTCTCATGTGTATTATCAAGTGTATCGAAAGGAGGTTGTATTCAACCATTTTTTACTCAAGTTTGGAGTGAAGGGATTTCGGATATAGTTTTTATAACCGGCACTATTTATAGTTATTTTGTTTGAAATTTTTTGTAGTTTTTTCTTAGTTGAGAAGGATCTTTCACGTTATAAAATTATTGTATATTATTTATTTATTGTGCTCATAAATTTGGTGGCTGACGGTTCACGGGGAGTTCGAATTTATTTTACTGCGACAGGTTTGGTGTATTCGGGTGTCAAATTCTCAACAAGTGGTATCAAAGAAATATTAAAAAATTTGTGACATGATGGCATCGACGTCAACGAGTTTGCCATTTTATATGAAATAATTTAATGGGTAAAATAATTTTATCATTTCGTAAGAAAGGGTAAAGAATATTTTGATCCAAAAAGAATGGTAAAAGTACTCTGGAAAAGGAAGATATGCTAGAGAATATGACGGTGGAGGAGTGGTAAGATAAGAGGATCTGATTGATTGCACGATCAAATTATATCTCACGAATAATATTCTTTAATAGGTCATTGAATTGTCAAATCCAGCGAAGGTCTGTGATAAGTTTGAAAGTCGGCATAAATCAAAATCCTTGATAACGAGGTTACATGTGAAGTAGTAGCTCTATGACCTGTGTCTGTCCGAATAAGAAAATTTTGAGAAACATTTGGATAAGTTTAACCAAATTTTGACATAAATATCGGCACTTGATGAAAAAATTAAAGATGAAAACAATGCGTTGATATTGTTGGCTTCATAGCTAGTTTCGTATGATCATATTATCACAACGCTACTATTTAAAAAAGATATGCTCAATTTGGATGATATAATATTTTGGATTCTATTTGGATTATTTAATATTAATTGTGACTTTCGATAAATTAGATGTTATAAAAATTAATTAAATATTATGAAATTTAAAAGGATATTTGAATCAGTCTGGTTGGCGCTCGAGGTGTGCTATACTATCGCTCGAATATTAGTTTGTATTTTAGAATAAAAAAATAAAAATATAATAATAATAATAATAATAATAATAATAATAATAATAATAATAAAGAACTTAAGGATCATGAGAGAATCGGGGGGAAAGAAAAGAAAAGAGGAAAGGAGCGAGGGAGGAGAAGAGAGAGAAGCGAAAGGGAAGGAGGAAACCGGGTAAGGTGGCGATTGGCGGAGTAGAGAAGAGGAGGTTGTCTGTGATGCTATTATCGGCAATGAGTCCCATTCGTGTGTGATCGGCCATGACCGTTTGAGGCAAAAGCCGTGGTAGCAATGGCACTTGATGAGGAAGGCTGACAGGTTACGTTTCGTGCCCGTTTGAGTAGAGCGGTGGTCGGCGACGACGACGTGCAGCAAAGATGGTGCTGTGCTGGTTCTTGTTAGCGGTTGGAAATTTGGTCGGTGGTAGCATTCTATGAGCAAAGGTCACTGAGAAGGCGGACGATGGTTGTCTGCAGTATTAACAGCATCGATGACAATATCAGATGAGAAGGTGGCTTCGGGGTGGTCTGCCGGTGACCGGCGATGCCGTGGGTGAGTAGCACGGAAGCCGCGTAGAGGAGAAAGAGCGGTTAGGGCGCGGGTCACAAACAACAGGAGAGTGAGTGTGTGCTGATTTAGATACTTCAGAATATCTTTCCTTCAGATCTGTAAAGTATGAGATCAAGATATGTATATATAAACCATCTTTTTGATTTGATTTAGCATCTAAAATATTTTAGATATTATTTAGAATTTTTACTAGCATATATATATATTTTTATACGCCTAATTTATTTATCCTAGACATATATGTGTAGTTCATTTGATAATTTAAAAATTTTTGGTACTAGTTTTATAATTTTGGGAAATTTTAATATTTTTATGGAAGTCTAGAAAATTTATTGTATATTGTATATTTTTATATGAGTATAATTGTATGAAAATGAGTATGAAACCTTACATAAGCCATGCAGTCATATGCACATATTGTTTGCGGTCACTACATTTAGATTTGATTATAGGATATTATGGCCAACTCCCGATGGGAAGATATTTATTATTTAAAAATCTCTTTTTACCGGTATGAAAAGTTTGAAATAGTGGCACTTTCCATTTCGTTATTTTGACTCAACCTTAAAATATATTTGAACGTCCTAACATATCTGACAAGTTTGAATATTGTATCCAAAATTATGTGCGATAAATAATAGTGAGTAATCTTACCCATGGGTACATAGTACATTGATGGCTATTCATACGGATCTAATTTGTATTTGATTTGGCCTAAAATTATCGGGATTATGTGTAACCATTCATCAAGTTAGTTTTTAAATAATCGGAACTCAAATTCGATACGTGATTTATATCTTTGCATTCATCTGTATAAGACTTTGATTTGGATTTGAATTTTAGACTTGGATTTGAGATTTGCTGATTTTTTCCCATCGTTGGGTCTTGGTATATCTTGTACAAACGATTTTGATTATATACTTTGATCCGAATCTTTAACATATCTGTCACGATATAGTTTCGGTTTCTGTGCATACCATTAGATCATTTGGCTATCGGATTCTACCACAAATTATAAACTGATTGAGCCTTAGACTTGTACTCAAACTCGAACTTGAACTTGGACTTAGAATTAGCTATTTGCCTATTAGAATCGATTCGGATCACTTCTATTTTGTTTATAGATATATATATATATATATATATTCCGATGATAAATGTTTTCTGATTTGGATATTTATTTTGAATTTGAATATTAAATTTGAGTATGAGACTATATATATATGTATGTATGTACATATTTCGATGAGGACTGTTTTCTGATTTTGATATTTATTTTGAATTTGGATATTTAATTTGAGTACGAGACTACCATTAAATTTTAAATCTTGAATTTCTATTGGATTTATTTTACCAATAATTTGAATTTATTCTATCATTTGAATATATTTTATCCATTTAATCTTCTCTCTAATTTATTGGACTCTTTTTATTTAAATATGATATTTATTGAGTATTAGACTCATTTTTTCTATTTTATCCCTTCAGAGTAGAAGATTCGAATGTATTGTAGGAGTATGATCGTGATTTGTCAACCATTCATTTGATTTGGTGAGTTCTAGTCTCATTATGGCTTAATTTGACAATTAATGTGATTGTATTATGGAATTTGTCTGATATAGGTCAATGGATATATTTTGAAAACAGTTGGGATGCTATATTATGTCTGATGTATATTTTGGTTGAAATTGTTACTTTCCTTATGATAATTGTAGAGTAGGTCATATTTACTTTTATTAGAATGGTTGTCTGATGTGGTCTTGTGTGAATTTTGATTTATATCGAGTCCTATTTATTTGTTTTGTCACACATGAATTTTGGGAGTCAATATTATTTGTTTAAAATTCTTTAAAATTTTAAATTTTAGGAATTGTAATTAATTATTTAAGTTAACTTACTTAATTCGGGTATGTAACAAATGAGGTAATCACTTTTTACTTATGAATGAGTTAAGGCGGATGGAGAGTATTGAGACTTTGGAGGAGTTGAGGCTCCTGGTTACTACTAGTAGTCGGAGATACGAAAATTCCAAAGATTAAGGTGGCAAACTAAACATGAGCAACTGTTGGTCCAAGTTTCAGGACATGCATAGAGTGCTTCCACTGCAATAGAAGGGTTACATGAATCAAGATTTCCCCAAGGGGAAGCAGGAGAAGGTGGGCGGAGGCTAGCATTAAGAGAGGAAGGAACAGGGCAAGATGATCGGGCCTCCGTCGCTCTCTACGACGACCTTTGGATTGTCCACACAGGGAAGACATGCAGCTTTCCAAGCCAAGAGATGGACTGAGTGATGGATAGTGGCACCTCACACCATATGATATCGAGGAAATCTCACTTCACAAACTATACACTCGGGAACCACGCGATACTGAAAATAGGTAACGGTGATTCATTAAGGATTGTTGGTATCAGGGATATTTGCTTGCAAATAAGCAACAGCAACGGGATAAAGCTCGTCTTAAAGGATGTGAGACATGTCTCAAATTTGAGTTTGAATGTGAATTCAATCGGAAAATTTGTTGAGGAAGGTTTCAGTACAGCATTTGGAAAGGGTCATTGGAAACTCACCAATGGCGCCTTAATTGTGGTAAAAAGAAGCAAGCGATCAAGCTGGTATTTGATGAAGGTTTTGGTTGCCAAGGATAGAGCCAAGGTAATCAACAGAGATATTGGTCAAGGAGGCTGGAAGAAGAGGTCGAGGAAGAATGTAAGGACGAATGATTCTACCGTGGAAACAAAGTCAAATGGGAGTTGGACTACTCTAGGTTCAGTGGGGTGGGAAAAAGCATCATTCGGGCTTGTAGAAGCCGAAGTCGGGAGAAGACCGAGAAAGAGTGCAATGGGTAATGATTCAACCACAAAGGAGAAGCTGAAGGGGAGCGGGACAACTCCAAGTTCGGTTGAGTAAAATAATGTATCATTCAGATTACGGAGGCCGACAACTGAGATCACAATTAAGAAAAAATTGCCAAAAACCAGGTGATAATAGTCGCCTGTTACAGGCGAAGGGTCCTCCCACAAGGTTGTGAGTTGAAGTTTGTTTGATTTTTTGGTCACTCCCTTGTAAGTAGCTCACCAAATGAAAAGTTATCGAAGGTTTGCATGAGACTCGTGTCAGGATCAGAGTGTTCATGCGCGCAACAAAAGATCGAGAGGTAAGATCAAATTAGGTTCTTAAGGGGTGCTCGAGCAGAATTCGAGCAGCGATTCCAAATTAATAGAGGATTGCTGGTACTCACTTCGTGCTTGAATAGTGTAAAGGTGCAGATTCCAAGCTCGATGCGCTCTCTCTACGCTTGTCGAGTGCTTAAGTGTGAAATCAAATACCGGTGTGCTCAATCCCCATTCGCTGGGCAATCGAGTGCTGATACACATTATAAAACACAGCTCGTGGGTTTTAGGATTATGATTCTGAAATTTTTCTCTACAAGCGGTATCGCACACAGTGAGATGAGAAAATAAAAGGAAAGAGGAAGAGATTCAACATCAGGTTAAGAATCGATTTGGGTTCCATTCTTCGTTAAGGTTAGATACATCATTCTAGAAGTTATTTTAGAAATTTATTTTCGTCTGATTACTCTTTTTCTCATTATATTTTTCTTATGAGTTGTTGGGTGTATTGAGAGAGGGTTGTATTCAACTATTTTTTACTTGGATTCGGAATGAAAGGATTTTGAATGAAATTCTTGTAACCAGCACTATTTATAGTGAATTTATTCAGAATTAATCCAGTGATTTTTCTCTTAAATGAGAAGAATTTTTCATGTTAAAAATTATTTTACATTATTTATTTCTTATACTCACAAATTTAGTGGCCGACAGTTAACAAGTGTGTTCGACTTTGTTCTATTGTATTGGGTTGGGTGTATCCGGATGTCAATTTCCCAATATAGGACTTGCGACTTTTTCTATTTTTATTTGTAATTAAAAAAAATCAGGCATCTAATTTTACCCGAATGATCGAAATTTGTGGCACGGGTCCAGTGCAGCAGTTTGTGTGACGCAAGGCCCCTGAACTGCTCTCTGCATGGGCCTCCGTCTTCGTGCCACTGCCATGCATCTCTCACTTTCTCTCCATTTCTTATCAACAAGAATCAAACAACCCTATTTATAGCGAAGCCCTTTTAGTTGTTTGATCTTAAATCCATTAATAAGATTCAATTTTAATTAACAGAATTTTAAATATATTTTTAAATAATATAGATATTTTATTATTTTTAAGAAAAATTATACTGTATTTTTTCAAACATTGAACTCACATATTAAATGTTCATAGATCCAACAAATGGGAGACCAAAGTAACGAATCTTTCATTTACAAATCAAATAAAAAAAAATAAGCCAATAGTTATGCTGTTCGTTTGCACAAAATTATGGTTTTCTTTTGCTAATTATTTTCAGTTTTCCTTATGATTCAATTCGGTCTGCTGCATGGTGTGATTTAATTTCTTAAATACACAGCGGATGGTTACATTTAGAGACCAAATCCTCTTGCAATTACTTACAATTTTGAAAAAAAAAAACAAAAAAGGGGTAAATTTTCATATTTTTAAAACACTTATTTATTCAAAGTTATAAAACCTGAAAGTAATTTATAAAACGTGTCTATTGACAAAAAATATTTCCTTCAATCCAATTGATTTTTTGGGCAAATAATTATCAATATTATCAAAGTATAAATTCAAGTTTGATAGTTAATTGGAATCATTTCTAAATGATTCATCATTGAACCCTTTACTTCCTTTGTGCTAAAAATATTTAAAAACAAAGTATCATGGATTCAAGTTTTGAACGGATTCGGGTTGAACTATTGTTCAAATTTTGATTACTGTCTTGCACACCTGGGATTCTGTATACCATAATAAACGATGAGGAATTAGAGAAAAATGGGATAATTCGCTCCCAAATTTATCATCTGACATTGAAATCAAAAATCGGCATTCTAAGAATAAGAAAGTAAAAGTAGATGATGCAAAAATGAATGCTGGGTAAGGGATTTGAGAATGAGGATCGGAGGTGCACTCGTTGAGAGTGATTTTCGTTGTGGAGTACTCATAGTGAGCGACCTTTCTGAGTACTGAGTTCACAGAGAACTAACAAATGAGAGATAGAGAAATTGGTTTCTTATGAGGTGGAGAGTTTTAACTAGTTTGAGTATGTAACAGAGCGTGCTTATAGAATGAGTCTCCATAGCCTTTTTATAGTCGTGAGCCTTCGTCGCCTTCCTTAGATGGTAATGCGGGATTCCAGCCCTCTGAGGGGATCGTTTCATTCCCCCGTGTGGATGCAGGCGTCATTTTAGGTTGCAACGGTCAGGAATGAAAATTCATTTCTTTCTATGGAGATGCCATGCGCCATGACCATTGAGACTACCTCTAAGAGTCGCGCACTAATTTAAGAATTTTTCTTTCGGGATGTGTTCTGATTCTAGAAAATTTTCGTTACAGAAAGGATTGCCATTCTTGGAGTTGTGTAGAGTTAAGGCAGATGAACGTTGAGATTGAGAATGTGCACGTGGATCAATTTTGATCTGATCGCGTTTATTTTGGGTTACATCCGGCCTATTTGGGACGTTTCTCTTATTAACGGTAGCGTTGACGGTTCTAAAAAAATCGGATCATGATAGATTCTGGACCATCTACCCTTTTGGGTTAACCCACTACAACCGTCCCCATCAGAAAACTTACTTTAGTATTAAACTATATTTATATATCACAAAGCCGTTATCATCAAACCACCCTTTAATTTACTCCACACATACTGAAAATATTTAAAATACCACTTTATTATTTTAATTCTTTACTAAATTCATTAAAAAAAGCCCTCATTAAACTATTTACTCCAGTTGTACTAAAAATAAAAATGACAACCTAATAATTTAATATTTTAATAATGTAACATTTTTTTTAAGTATGAAAGCAGGAACAAAAGGGGCAGTTTTATTTAATTTAATTTAATTTAATTAATTATTTATTTATTTATTTTAAAAAAGTAGGTAAACAGAAGAGAAATAAAAAAACAAGTGTACAATTGGACAGGGGGGCTTGCAATAATGAGTCGGAAATCTCAATTGCACGCAAACATCTGACTTCTTTCTGCCCTTCATCTTGTCCCTTCTCGTCTCGTCTCCCTCGTCCGAGAAATTATGCAGTACATTACAATTATTATATCATTATTGTCAGTTAATGAAATTATCAGTACTCATTTTTTAAGCTATACGTTTAAATTAGTTCGGCATTAAATTATATAACAACTAAAATGCCATGACATCAATGACAGTTCATACCATAACAATATGGTTTGGTTTAGATTTGGATAGTTTATATGATTAGTGATAGGTTTGATATTATGGGCCAACTCAAAGTTCAAAGTATAGTAGGTTGATGGCTCGTCAATGAGTCCTTCAAAGCCTAGCGTAAGGTCTTGGGAGGCCACCGAAAAGTCCATGTAACTCGACCCAGAGAAGGCTCGTAGTTCAGTGACTTCAGATCGGAAGGGAGGCCCACATGTCCCTACCAACACACGGCTCTCGCAGCCAAGCACAGGCCGGCAAAGAGAATTCACTACAATACAACCACGACAACCCTCCTAAAATTTAACAAATATTTCTAAAATATTATCCTTGATCGCGCGTTGTCTCTGATTGGCGGCTATGATTCAGCGAGTATTCTCAGCAAGCACCCACGATCGTTGGGATAGCACAGTGAATATCCGTGAACAACCGTTGCCAACCATGCGCCCTGAAGTAAGCTTTGCAGCACTTACTTTACATATACCATCTTTCCTCCAAAAAAAGTAGGGAACGGAACAAAGGAAAAGGTTCCAAAGAGAAGAACCCCTTAAGAGAGAAGAAAGCTAAACAGAGGGAAAATGGGTTGACAGAACATGCTCACCCTCACACTTCCTTTCTTACCTCAAAGGGTTACCCCAACAAAGCAGGAGCACTCCCGGCTTTCGAAGTAGCCCTCCGATCCAGACTTGCAACTGTATAGATGCTGCATTTACTCCAAACTCTCACACTATCAAGACGGCAAAAATGGTTCGTGTAGCGAGGCCTAGGAAGCCCCCCTCATTGGTAGTCGAGGAGGAGTTTAGTGAGTGTTCCTCTTTCCATTATCATCGCTTAGGAATTCCTTCCTCCTCTAGACAGTCACTCTCCCATGAGCACATCTATTTCAAAACCGCTCCCTAATCGTGTGCACCTAATAGGAGCCCAACCGTCCATATCTCTAAACCGTCCCCTGACCGAATACGCTTTATGGAACTCAATCATTTATCTATTAAAGTCACCCTTTGTTGGGTGCACTTAGTAAGAGCCCAGTCCTCCACCTTGCAAAGCCAACCTTGGTCAGGCGTATTCAGTGGAGCTCAATTTTTCACATCTCAAAATTGCCCTTAGTCGGGCACACTCAAACACTCAATCCTCTCACCTATGTACCAGTGTACTTTGCATCCACCGTCTTTCTTTTCTTACAGAAAGGTTTCTGACTTAAGTGTCGAAAGATATATTGGGAAGCGAGTTTATACTATCCTATAACCTTCTATTTATTAGTAGTGATATACAAGACTTAGGTTTGACATGACGGATACTAAACCCACTTCAATTCGACCACTTGAAAAAAATCAAACGGCTCTCTAATTTGTATAATAATCTAAATCCTTAGACATATCAATTAGTATAATTAAATTTCTTAGCCTAAGATTTTTTTCAATTTGAGTTTGAATGTAAGGTTGAGATAGTTATAGAAGTTTCTTAGATTCATCGTTATATTCTTTAAATGGAATTGTCAGATGTCTCACCTATTAACAGTAGTACAATTTACTCTGTTAAAGAATTCAAAAAAAAATTAAATAAACTCAAAATATAGAGAAATAATAATGAGATTCTAATAAATGGGTGATATAAGTAACAAAATTTTCAAAAACAGTAATGCTACTTGCCCGGTTGTTCATAACTTATCTATAACATATTCTCTATATTTGATGATTATTTGACTTTAAAATAAAAAAATTAATAAAATAAACTTTATATATAAATATTAGATTATAGATGTATTGTAATAGAATGAGATAAATATTATTTTCTTTTGTAAAATATTCTGAAATACCATATAATTTTTGAGGAAAATATGGACAATTTTTTTGGTAAATAACTGCAAATATTTTGGTCTACTTGCTTGTGAAACCTTTCCAAAGGCTGTAATAATAGCAGATGAGAGGGGGCTGCCACCCACAGTCCCCAGTAATGTGGTACAATACTGATCAACGATAATTAATATTTTAAAATAATATAATATATAAATATTTTTAATAATTTATTTTAAAAATGTTATAACATCTGAATATTTATATTATGAAAAATCAATAATAAAAATTATTCTATTTTTATATTTTTTAAAAATAATTTTTTTAGATTGATTGATCAATGAGTGAGAAGGGAAGAGTTAGGATTGCAGTGTCCTATGCGTGGCAACCCCATCATATTAGGCAAGGTTACGTGCATCTCCTTCATATACTTATTTTTATAAATAATAACTTCTTAAATTAATATCCTTTTAAGCTCAACCGATATAAACTGTGAAAGAAAAAAACTTAATGAATATAAGACAAATTAGAATAAATTTATATACGGCCATAATTTATTAGTTCAAATTATAAGAAACATATGTTCCTTGTTACTATAATACTATTGATTTAAAGTAGAACAAATAGGCCAAATCAATTGAAGTATAAGAGAGATGATATATTTATGTATGTTTGTATCGGTCTGACTTGATTTAATTTTTTAAATTATCAAAAAATTAAAAATTTATTCGAATCAAAATTCATATTGTAAAAGTCATAGTGCCGTTTCAAAGTATTCTAGCAGTTACATTAGTGAACTTGTGGTATTTTTTTATCGTATTTCTTCTCCTTAGAAAAATGGATGTTCTAAAATCATCAGATAGTAAATGTTTATTTGGTCTTCAAAATATTTAAAAAATAAAAAAAAAAAATTGATGCGTACTGGATCCAGGTGCTCGAAGCGAAGGTCCACAGTTAGACCCAGATGAGGGTTCACCCGAGTGTGATGGAGGACATGCAGGGCCGAGTGGATGCTGCTGCCTCCGAGGTTCGTCAATATTGTGATCGTGTCTCGAGTCTTGAGTTTCAGCTTTTCGAGAACATGGGGAAGCTACAGAGGTCTAGAGACGCCTAGCAGATGACCGACCAGGATCTCACTACCCTCTGGAGTGAAAATATCAGACTTGGAGTGGAGTTGACGACTCGATTTAGCTCGAAGGAGGTGGGCTAGATTCTGAATGCGAGATTCATGGATGGTATTCACCTATGCTAGCAAATCACTTCCCTTTTCGACCCCCCCTTCCTTGCCGACATCTTTGACCAAAGGAATAGGGCTGCCTGGCATCAGTCCGACTTGACTAACTTTGCTAACAGGGAGGGGCCCTCTTCACATCCTCCGGCTAGCCCCCAGTTTTAGGGCCGCCTTTCTATTTTCCCTTTCCTTCCCCCTTTTTTTCTTTTTTTATGTGTACATAGCACCATCTATACATTATAGTTTTTTAATTAATAAATGAGGATTTTTTCAATTGTTGTCAAGATCTTTGAACTTTTGTACGACATTACGTACCATTATTTATCAGCCAAGTGTGGTTGATGTCGCAGCAAGGTTTTTTTGGAAAAGTTAGGGTCGTCATCCGCATGTAACCACGTCGAATCCTAACTCATTAACCATTGTCGACTAATGGAGCTCGTCCCTATTGGGGGAGTCGCCACATACATACTGAAAAACCTCTAAGGTTTTGATATCCGGCCGCGCAGTGTGGGACCAAGGATCAAACTCGATCATGTATGGGCCTCTCGGTGCAAGTCCAAGATTCAAATTTAACCATGTATGAGCCACTCGGTGTGAGTCTGATGTTCAAATTTGACCCCATGTGAGCCGCATGGTGTGGGACCGATGTTCAAATTTGACCGCGTGTAGACTGTTCGATATGAGGTCGAGGTTCAAATTTGACTGCGAATGGACCACTCAGAGCGGGCCGAGGTTTAGCAATGGCGAATGAAAATTCATCTGATTTAGGGGCAGCCTAGATTACTCGAATTCATGCAACGTCATATAAGCATTCATGTGGTTAAACAAATAAGAAATGGTAATTAACAATAAATAATAGACAGGCAAACACATTGTTTTATTAAACAAGAAACACTTGTACAAATATGCTAAAAAATGTATGCGGGACCTACCTGGCCTCAGTAAAGTATTACTGGTAGTATTTTTTCAGGTGGATGGCATTTTACATCATTGCGACCAATTTACCGTTATGAGTTCAAAGCATGTATGCCCCATTCTACAAGATGGCTAAAATGAGAAATAGGTCTTCCCAGTACGGGAAGAGCCTTATTCTGTTAGTGTTCTTACTCAAGACTTCTATACTTTGTAAGACCATGTCCCCACTTCAAACTATTGAACATTCACTCTTTTGTTGTAGTATTGGGTGATCCGCTGCTAATAGGCAGTTATGTACATCTTGGCCATGTCCCATACCTATTCAAGTAGGTCAAAGTGCTCCCTAAGTCGTTAAGATTTACTAAGTGGATCGAATCCCTCGACCTAGATATTGAGTAATCCGATTTTGACTGGGATGACAGCTTTGATTCCATATAACAAACTGAAAGGCGTCTCACACGTCAACTCCTTTGGTGTCGTCCAGTATGACCATAACACGGAGGGTAGGTTGTCTGCCCGAAAGCCCCCAACGTCTTCTAACTTGGTCTTCAACCCATGTAGTAGGGTTCGATTGGTAACCTCTACCTACGCGTTTACTTGTGGGTAGTAAATTGAAGTGTAGATCAGTTGGATGCCCAAACTTGTACAATATTTGGTAAAGTGCTTGCCAGTAAATTAGGTTTCACTATCGGTACAATACCCTCGGAAATCCTAAATCTGCAAACAATATTCTACCAAACAAACTCCGTGGCATTTTGTTAGGTGATTCGGGCCAATAGGGAGGCTTTGACCACTTCGTGAAGTAATCAACACCTACTATGATGAACTTTCTTTACCCAGACACGATGGTAAAAGGATCAAAAATGTCGAACCCCCATTGTGCAAATGGCTAGGAGACCTGAAGGGTCCTTAGCTTAATGAGCATCTGATAGGGCATGTTGCCATGGATTTGGTGATTTTCGTACTTCTTCACGAAGTCCATGGCATCCCATTTCATCGTCGGCCAATAATAGCCTTGGTGCATTATCTTGAAGGTAAGGTTCTTACCCTCGACGTATGACCCATAGATATCGAGGTGCTCCTCACTTCACATGTAGTCTACTTTCTCAGGTGTGAGGCATCGTAAGTATAGGGTGGAGTATCCTCAGCGGTACAACCTTCTATCCACAATGGTATACTAGTCTGTCATCTTGTTTACGCATTTAGCATCGTCCGGGTTCTCTGGCAAGGATTCGTCCATACTATACCTCCAATAGAATGGCATCCAGCTTTCGCTATCAGAGACTTGTAGCACCTCGGGTTCTTCTATACTTGGAGAGGTCAAGACCTCCCGCATGTCCCTAGAATACTGTTCAGGGCATTCAGCTGCAGTTGCCCTTGTGAGCTGGTCGAATTTCCAATCGTCCACCCTCAAAATGTGTACCATCTCGACCTTGTCAAATTTCTAGGTCATACTCCTTATTTTAGCAAGATATTTTGCGAGCAGTGGGCTCGACACCTCAAATCTTCTGCGAATTTGATTGACAATTAGCTCTGAGTCATTATAGACAGTTATGTGTCTTGCCAAATATTCCTTTGCAAGTCGTAATCCAGTGAATAGAGTTTCTTATTGGGCCATGTTGTTGATAGCTGGGTACCTGAGTTTTAACGATTATTTCACCTCCAATCTATCGGGGGTCCTCAAAATTACTCTAGCTCCACTGCCGAAGTGAATTGATGACCCGTCCCCATGGAGGGTCCAATCTAGCACCTTAGACTGGTGGTCGGCACCGCAGGGGTGACCAATTTTCAAAACCAAGGTTGTGGTCTCAACGTTGAAATCCACCAGGGCCTATCCTTTTATAGTCGCCCTGGGTATGAATTCTACATCAAACTTGCCTAATTTAATGGCCCACTTGACTAACCGTCCTGACATATCTGGCTTCTATAGAATCTCCTTCAATGGTTAATCGATCAGGACAACTAATTGATATGCCTGGAAGTAGGATCGTAATTTTTTAGCTGAATAAACAGGGGCTAGTGCGACCTTCTTGGCAAGCGTGTAGTGGGTCTCAATGTCTATCAAGGCTTTACTGACGTAATAGACCGGCTGCCGTACGTTAGACTCCTATTGGATTAAAGTGGAGCTCAGTGCTGCTTCTAAAACTGCCAAGTAGATGTATAACTTCTCGCCTTCTCTTGGTAACTTCAGGAGAGAGGGACTGGCCAAGTATCGTTTAGTTCCTCAAAGGCGGCCTGGCAGCCAGCCGTCCACTAAAAGCCATTCGCATCAGTCCCTCTCAAGGCTTTGAAGAAAGGAAGATATTTGTCCCCGAATTTAGCCAGGAAGTGGGAGAGCGCCATAAGCGTTTCGGTCAACCTCTGGACACTTTCATGTTTCGTGGTGAGATCATATCCATGATATCGTTTATCTTTTCGAGGTTGATTTTGATCCCCCGTTGAAAATTGATGAAACCTTGAATTTTCCTGATGACACTATGAAGACTCATTTGGCCAGGTTCAATTTCATCCGGTGCACCCGGAGTACCACAAAAGCCTCATTGTGGTCACGGATATGGTCGTCGATGATTTTACTTTTGACGAGTATGTTATCTACGTACACTTTCATATTTTGGCCAATCTAGGTTTCAAACATTTTATTCTCGAGCCATTAGTACATGACTCCTGCGTTCTTTAGCCCGAATGGTATAGCCTAGTAGCAATACGTCCATTGATTTGTCACGAATGAGGTATATTTTTCGTTCTCGAGATTCATTCAAATTTGATTATAGCCGGAATATGTATCTATAAAATTGAGCAGCTCATGCCTGAAGGTAGTGTCGACGAGTAGGTCGATTCTGGGCAGCGAGAAGTTGTCATTCAGACATGTTTTATTCACATCGGTAAAGTCAACGCATATCCGCCATTTCTCATTACTTTTCTTGACAAGTACCACATTGGAGAATCAGTCCAAGTATTTGACCTCCCTGATGAATCCGACTTTGAAAAGTTTCTTTATTTCCTCCTGGATGGTGATGAGTTTTTTGACAAAGTGGTTTCTCCGCTTTTGTGGACGAGCCAGTGGTTTAGATTGAGACTTAACTTATGGACCATCACTTCGGTTAAAATTTTGGTCATATCAGTCAGAGTTTATGCAAAAACGTCAGAGTTTTGACGAAGGAAGGTGATTAGCCAGCCTTATAGGGGCCCGGCAGTTGTGTCCCCTATTTGCATGCATATCTCTAGATCTCCGAGGTCCAGAGTAATATGATCGATTGGCTTACAGGCTTGGGCCTGCTGTAAAGTTGCATTACCTCTGTGATTGAAGTCATCTGTCTGCCGATTCAGAGTGGCCTAGATGACCTAGAACATATAGCACGTCCGGTTGGGCGACGTACAACAAAAAGAAAGTGACAAAGAGAAAGGAATGTATAGAACTCAACCACAAAAACTATTAGATTGGCAAACGACGGAAGAAGCCCAAGCAAGAGACAAGCATGCATTTGGCATAATGGTAAAGTGCGGCCTCCGAAAACAACATGTCAGGAGTCAGAGTCGAGGCTCATCGCGAGGAGAGACCGCTATCCAGAGGGAGTCAAAGGGTAATGAAAGCCTCACCCTACAATAAGGAGGAAATAGCCTCAAACCCAGGAATCCGCCATCAACCCTTCCAGCAGCAAAGCAAGGCTGCAGAGATAACAAAAGCTCAAGCAGCAGCCCGTTTCGAAGGCCAACTACCACCCAAGGTGAAGGTAAGGCAAAAGAAAAGTCTCACCTCACTCAGAAACAGCGGTGGGCATGACTCTGGAACAAACACGAAAAGGGGTGACCAAAGCGACTCCCTAGGAAAAAAGAGGTGATCAAAGCAAACCGCTAGTTCGTCCCAGGATGATGCTTCCAAACATCAGAGATGAACTCCCACCAATCCCGGTAGCTAGGAACTTGAACTTCATGACGATTTTGGGATCCCATGCCACTTTATTGATAGAGGCAAAATATGATGCAAATGGGCACAACAAGCCCTCAATTGATAGCGCACGAAGGAATCAAAGGGGCACTAAACGCCAAGGATCTCCCATCCCAACAAATCTATAGAAAATCATGGGTGCAGAAGGATCACGCCAAAAATTGTAAAGGAGGGAAACTGATGATGGCCTGGGGAAGCAGCATAAGGGGAAAAATGATGACACATGTCACATCTTATCATGAATATGTTGGGGGTTAAAAATTTAAACCTTCAAGCATGCAAGACTAATTATCGGGACAGTAGAAATGGACCAACCCAATATAAAATCCATAGACTTGACAACATGCCCAAGAGGCATTCGTCCCACAGGTCCAGAGGCCAATTAATACTTCCGTTGACCGAAACGATACTAGAGCTGGCCAGACGGCTCAAGCCGGTCATGGCCCATTCCAAACAACCCACAACACCATTCCTGCGCACTAAAGATTATCTGCCTTAACCAGCCAACATCCTGAATATTGTCCCAAATAATGATCTCTCTAAGAATAATAACTCCTAACTCAGGTAAATCCCCATAATGATATCCCAAATATTTATCGTGTACAGTGTCTCCTTAAAGAAAGAAAGAATCCTCTTCGACTGATCACGATTGTCTTAATCGGCACTTGCAATTCTCATATCAGTCCACCAAATTTATGCAAGGCAACTGGCAACCAGTCTTGACGTCCAAATAAGACTAAGTTAGCCGGTGGCTATAAAAAGCCTTTGAGACAAATTGTAAGGCTATGCTCACATCGACGCCTACGTTAACGCTAATACTAGCCCTCAGATGCTTGTATTCGCTCTAAAACAAACCATCAAACGTTACTTTTGTAGAGCTCTCAAGAGGTTACACTCTAACCACAAAGTTTCGTAAGAATTCCCTCACAATCCTCACCTCCTAAACATCAAAGCCAATGCCTACAAGCATACTACCACAAAAGCCGCTTCACATCGAGCGTAACCTCTGATTTAGACTAAAAAGTTTCTTTCTTGCTTATCACTCGTATACTTTTATCCTCACATCTTTCATCTCTTAAGGAAGATTACTAATTTGATTGTTGGAAGATAAATTAGAGGGTGAGCCTCATCAATTTTTTAATCTCTTATTTTTTTATTTGGGGTATACAAGATCCAAACCAAGGAGTACAAAAATCAGACCCACTTCTATTCAACCCAAAAGCCAAGCAGCGCCTTAATTCGTCAACAACCCGAATTCAAAACGTATCAAAAATAAAGAAAAATAGCATACCATAGTTATATGAAGTTCGCTATAAAAATATAAAAAGTTATATATTACAATATTTATATTTAAAATAATAAATTTTTATTTATTTTTATTTATTTTTTACTTTCTCATTATTTATTTACTTAAAATTTTGAAGGCACTTCCAAAAATTGAGATGCGGAGAAGAGAGAAATGGGGAACACAACAAATTTTGGAATTCCATCGTCAAATATCACCAATTCAAAACAATTAGGTTTTCTAATTTAAATTATATTTTATTTTTATTCCATAATTTCGTGTTAGGTAAAAAAATAATCAATATTATTAAGTTTATTATTAAGTGAATATCTAAAACACTTTCAATTGAGGAATTTAATTGTTTTTTAAAAAAAAAAGAGGGAAGATGACGGATTGACGCGAAATGATGGACAGTAGCGACTGAAGAAGATCAGGCAAAGGGGATATACAACACTGAGGACTGGGGAAGCTTTTAAGGTTTTGTCAATTCCAAATGAATGTGAAAGATGTTCATGTCAGCCATTAAATACATATTTCGACTGTGTGTTCACAAAAAAATGTAAAATTTTATATCTTTATTCTTATTTTTTATTATCATTTATAAATATTTTAATAATTTATCAAAATTTAGTATTATACATACACGTTATATCATATTTTAATTTGACATACATGTAATATTAAAAGTCTTGTTTAAAAATTATAAAATTTCATATCTGTATTTAATTATCAATCTTGTTACAATTTACAGATAAAAATATTTTAAGAAATCAAATAATATTTATAAAATTAAATATTATAGAGGCAAGAATACTCATATATCAATGAGCAAAGTTAGCCAAGAAACAAGTAGAGTAAATATGGTAAATATTTATAAACAATACTTATAAATGATAAGATAAGAGAAGACTCTAAGTAGATTCAGATATATAAAATATAAATAAAATAAATTATATGTGAAAAATATGGCTTAGATATGATTGAATAAAAGATATAAACCCATTAAAATTTAGAATTAGCTACTTATATTCTCAAAAAACCATATATTAAATCAACTAAAATAACAGGATTTAGTTATTATAGCAGATTTAATCATTGAGAAATTATTTAAATAAATTTACATGGTATAAGTAGAAAAACAAAATGAGTTTATATAACCACATTTTAGTGATTTTTATTGAAATATTATTCTATTAGGTATCCCTTAGATGCTGAATAAGAAAAATATATACCATATATTATCATTATTATGAAATTTTATGGTATTAATTAATAATTCAAGATAGAATAATCATACATATTAATAATATACCAAATTTAACATACGTAAAAGTAATGATGCGTACCTGGATCCGACTTCGAACGGGTTCGGATTCTTCTGGATGGCTTGAACCGGCTCCGTTCAAAGTACGAATCCCGCACACCACTAAACAAGCGAGAGGTCGGCGTTAACGGCGGGATGTAATCCCACCCCGATAACACTCCGGCCTTCAAGTCGGTCAATCGACCTTCAAATGAAGGAAGCTGTAAAGTAAGAGAAAAGCTATCGAGAGAGGAATGGAGTGTCTTGCTCCAGGATGTCGAAAAGGCGCAAGTCCTTTCGTGTCTGGAAGGTGGGAAGAAGAGAACGACGTGTGTGGGAACTCGCTCGTTGCCTTGGAGTTGGAGTGTGCTTGAGGGTTTGGTGCTTTGGGGACTGAGGCTTGTTTCTCGAGCACTTAGGGTTTTACGCCTCTCTCGTTGCTTGAAGAAAGAGTCTCCGGTATGCAAGTGTTTCGGAGAGAGAGAGTTGTCTGGCCGAATACTCGAAAACGTCAATGTGAGCATTCCCGAGAGCGTGTCACGGATGCGGATCCGGGACCTCTTTTATGGCAAAGATGGTGATCTTCCTTCTTTGGAAGGAATCATCCTTATTGTGATTGTGGCGGCCTTCCTTACGGAGGCTGAGGGCACATTGCCCAATGTGGTGGATTGTTTCCTTACGAGGCGATCAACCACTTTCCAAGTTAACTTCCTTCCTTACGGGTTGAGGTTCCTTGGCTGGCAAGGAGTTGGAAGGATCTGGCGCCTTCCTTATTTGAAGGGCACCAATCTTGCTGATATTCCCTTTAAGATCGTGGAATATCCTTGGAAGATCGTGGCTGGCTTTGTTATGGTGATGGGCCTAAGCGGGTGGGCCCATTCTTTGTTAGAAAGCTTTTCGGAGCCCAATGTGCAGAGAGAGGACGGTCAACATCTGGGTTGACCGTCAGCTTGTTGGCCGCCTTCGTGGAGTACGGAGAGAGTGGCGGGCGGCCAACTGATGGGCTGTGGGCCTGTATGGAATAGGCCCATTAGTGTTGCAAAGCTTCTGAAGGCCCAACAAACTGGTCAACGCCGGGTTGACCGTTTGTGAGCAGGATGGCTGTCTGGTCGGTCAACGCCGACGTTGACCGTCCCTGGGCCTCTCAGTTCCTAGGCCCATCCTCTTATTGGGCCGTTAGAAACGTTGACTGGCCTTAATGGGCTTTCGTTGACCTTTCTTTGGGCCAGCCCAGTATTGGTGTACCCATCACTAGCCCCCCATGCTGGTGGTCAGATTTCTGGCCTCCAGTATGTTCATGATGGGACGTTTTTCCTTGCCTTGAGAATCCTATGGAAACTTATAAAGGCTTTGAAGGAGGGTTTGACCAGGAATCGTTGACCGTTTTGTCACCGAGAACACCATAATTGTTGACCGTCTGGTCAATTCCGGAGTTCAGCCGTTGACCGTCGGCCAATTCCGGAGTTCGGAATTGTTGACCATACTGGTCAATTAGGAGTTCGAATTGTTGGCCGTCCTGTCAATTCGAGTTCGAATTGTTGACCGTCCTGGCCAACTCTGGGAATGATTTCTGCCAGCTTTTACCCGGGCTGTAAGGCAGAACGCGACACGTGTCCTCCTTTGGTTGGATGAAGATCCGGGTCATTAATACGCCAGAGATCCGTCCTTTGGCAGGTCAAGTGGAGTGACGACACGTGGCAATTCTGACAGAGCATTAATGAGGGGTTTCGTGCGGGAGTCCCATTGTTTGGCTGGACCGAATGAGGAGTTGACATGTGGCAATTCTGACGGCGTCCTTTGTAAGCTTGGCGCCTAAGTTTTCCTTCCGTTTTGTTGAAATCGAGTTACACTTCCTAGCCTTTCGTCTTCCTCATTTTCATTTCGGGCAGACAACCCTCGAAGAAACCCTAGAACTTTTTCCAACCATGGCATCCGTTGCGGACTTCTCATCGACTTGAGGGAGGGTGACATCAAGGCCTTGTCGCGTTGATTTCAATATTCGAAAGAGATGGCCTGGAGGGTTAAGGCGCAAACGAAATAGCCTCTTGCCCACAGGAAGGCTACTTCACTTTGTTTACGAGGCTCACCCGAGGAGTGGCCTTCGCCTGCCGATCTGGAGGAGCTCGAATCAATCATAGCGGCCCTCCATGTTCCCATTGCTCGCCTTCACGCCAACGCATTGAGGTATATTTGTACTTTGTGTATTTTCGCAGGAAGCTCGATCAGAAGTTTAGGATGTCTGGCCTTAAGGTCGTCTTTAAGATATCCCAGGGGGCGGAGTGGATCTCTCTCAGCCCCCGTACGGGAATAAAAATTAGTACGGCCATCCATGACTCCCTCAAGAACTGGAAAAACCGGTTCTTCTTTGTAAAGGTGGGAGACAAGTGGCCTATCGCACGGGTCTGGGGTAAGGTCCCGGAAGTACACTTGGGTACGCCGTCTGCGGCGGAGAATGCCGCCTATGCCTGGGCCGACCAAGGCGGTCGGCAAAACCGATGCGTTCGGGAGGGACTTTACGGTTTCGCGGAGGAAACCAAAAAGGTTGAATGGGGACCGCCGTCAGATCCAAAAGTCGTACCCTCCAATTAAAATGTTGAAGCCCAGGATGATTGAAGAAGTTGCTCATCCGTCCGGTTTCTTCCGGAGGAGGCTGCTGCGAGGCGATTGCCACGTCCTCATCTTCCTCTTCACAGATTGACCTTGTGGCTGCCGGATTTGCGGTGGTCCCGGTAGCATACGAACGGAGAGGTCCGTTAAGGGTAGGTTGGAGGATGCGGAGGAGTCATCTCTGGCACAGCCAGCGGCGCTCGACTCCGGCGCCTGCTGGATGGGATCCGCAGAGGAGCCAGCTCGCGACGTGCTCGAAGGTTCGCGTGTTTACATTATAGAGCCGTCGTCCCGAGTTGCTTCACCCGCTGCTGTCCCAAAGGCAATCAGGAGAAAGAAACTTGCCGCCGCTATTTTAGAGGCTGCAAGAGAGGAGCCTGCCGTCGCTGCTCCAGAGGCTGCAAGAGAGGAGCCTGCTGCAGCCGCTCCAGAGGCTGCAAGAGAGGAGCCTGCTGCAGCCGCTCCAGAGACTGCCAGAGAGGAGCCTGCTGTTGCCGTTGAAGATGACGAATCCTTGGAAAGAATCCTGGAGGAAGCAGCAGTGTGCTCAGCACGAGAGGATGCTCCCGTCCCTCCACCACCGAGCCACAGTGCTGGGAGGCCGGGGCCTAAGGGACCCACGAGGAAATTTATGGAGGTATGGTTCTTGATGGTTAATTTCCCGTGCTTTGCCCTTTCAAGGTTTCTAACTGTCTTTTGTTGTTGTTTGTGCAGCCGTTGAAGGTCGCTTCTGCACTTTTAAGGCAATGGTGCGGCGTGACGAGGCTCTAGGTGAGAAGGATGCGGAGATAGCCTGGTGGATGCCAAGGCGGCCGCCTCGGGGGAGGAGCCGTGAGCGGACGGCTGCTCTTGAGGCCGTTATGGCGGGCGTGGAGCGCAGAGAACGCCATGTTGAAGGCGGAAGTTGCTCGTCTAAAGGAAGAGGACGATCGCCTGAGAGCGAGCAATAAACGCCTTGCAGATCGAGCCGCCGCTGCAGAGAACGAGTTGGCCTTACGGATGACCCCTCTTGAGGTTGGGGGAGCACTACACGTTCGGCTGTTGGAGGGGCTCAACATTGGGCGTCGCGTTGCACGGTTGATCGCTCCGGACTTCCCAGTGGAGTTCATCAATCAAAGAAACCGCGCAGTGCAATGCAAAGAGGATTTGGTGGGAGAGCCCCGAGACAGCCAGGGTGGTCCGCCAGATTTGTAGCCTTGTATTATTGTTTTCTGGATAGCATGTACACCGCAAAACATTTAATGAAATGGAAATCCTTTTTCAGCTCAGTATCCATTGCCTTTTAATGCTTTGTGCTTGCTGTTTGCATGGGTTTGTGCCTGAGGCGGCCAACTTAGTTGGCCGGCGACCGTCTCGATGGCCTAAGGGTGAGCCCCGAGGCTTAGAAGGTGGTTGCATTAACCAACCACAGAGTGCCCCAAGCGAGAACTTGGGCAGTTAGTGTTAGAGAAGGAGTGCTTCCCGTTAATGTTTATCCACGCTACCCTTTCACGGAGAAGGTTGGTGCGTGGGGTTGCCATCTTGGTTGGCTGGCTGCTTAAGGAGTGAGGTCTTTAAGTCAGGCAGGCGGTTGTGAGAACCAGCCTGGTGGTGCCGTTCAAGTGAAGACTTGGGCTGCCAATGTTGGAGAAGGAATGCTTCTCCCTTCGACCGTCGTTGGTGGCGTTCTTGCTCCCCAGAAAAGAGGTCGTCGCGTGTGCCATTCTTGCCCCCTAAGGTTTTAGACCGCTACGGGCCACTTGGATGACCAAGGTTTGAAACGACCAGCTATTGGGCCGCTCGGATGACCGAGGTTTGAGACCGCTCTGGGCCACTTGGATGACCAAGGTTTAAGACCGCTCATGGGCCACTGGATGACCGGGGGTTTTAGACCGCTCATGGGCCACCTAGATGACTAGGATTTAAGACCACTATGGGCCACTGGATGACCCGGGAGTTTTAGGCCACTTTCGGCCACCTAGATGACTAGGGTTTAACGAAAGGGTGAAGACCCTCCCGACTTAGGGGCAGTCTAGGTCGGATGGATACCTGCAAGGAAAACACAATTTATAGGCCCTAGAATTCTACATGCTAAGTAAACTCTCATTTTTCCAAAGTAAGAACAAGCATACGAATGAATGCACAGGCTCGAGTAAGGGCGTACCTGGGTTCCCTATTGGTAGTAGCGCTTTAGGTGGGTTGCGTTCCATGTTCGTGGGACCAACTTTCCGTCCTGTTTCCGGAGCTTGTACGCTCCGTTGCGTAGGACGGCGGAGACGAGGAAAGGTCCCTCCCAGTTAGGAGAGAGCTTGTTTCGGCCGACAAGCTTGCCTGTGGCCTCGATGCCTCGTAGGACCAAGTCCCCAACGTCGAATTGCCGGGCTTTTACCTTTTTATTGTAGTATCGGGCAACTCGGTGTTGGTACGCTGCTGTCCGTACCCTGGCGGCATCGCGGGCTTCCTCTAGCAAGTCCAAATGCTCCCTGATTTTCTGGGAGTTGGTCTGTGGGTCGAAGGACTCCACCCTGAGACTTGGGAGCCCGATTTCGGCCAGTGTATTACCGCTTGATCCGTAGCATAGGCTGAAGGGTGTCTCTCGCGTTGGTTCCTTCGGGGTTGTACGATAAGACCAGAGGACGGACGGGAGCTCATCAGCCCAGGAGCCCCCAGCGTCCTCCAACTTAGTTTTTAACCCGCGGAGTAGCGTGCGGTTCGTTACCTCCCTGTCCGTTGGCACTGGGGTATGCTACTGAAGTGTGGACCAGCTTGATTCCAAGGTGGTGCAATACTTGGTGAAGCGTTTTCCGAAAATGGGTTCCGTAACCGGTCACCACGACCTGCGGGATGCCGATCTGGCAGACAATGCTTTGGCGAAGGAACTCCATAGCATTGTGTTCTGTAATCTTTGCAAGCGGGCAGCTTGACCCACTTAGTGAAGTAGTCGATGCCCGCTATGATGAATTTCCTTTGTCCCGTGGCAATGGGAAATGGGCCGAGAATGTCGAGCCCCATTGCGCTTAAAGGCCACGGGGCTGAAGGGTCTTTAAATCAACGGACGGCCGGTGATGGAGGTTGCCATGAAGCTGGCAGCTCTCGCATTTCTTAACAAATTCTAGCGCGTCCTTTTTCATTGAGGGCCAGTAGTAGCCCTGCCGCATGATTTTGAAGGCAGGGTTTTTCCCGCCTACGTGTGATCCGCGAGATCGAGGTGAACTTCGCCCGGTAGCGTGAGTCCGCCTCCTCGGGAGACAGACAGCGAAGATACGGAGTTGAGTATCCGCGGCGATACAGCCGCCCACCAACTACCGTGTACCAACCAGCTGTCTTTTTGATTTGCTTGGCCTTTTCGGCTTCCTCAGGAAGCGATCCGTCAACCAAGTATTTAAGGTAAGGAGTCATCCAGTTTTCCGTCTCGGAAATCTGCATGGCCTCCTGTTTTTCTATGCTAGGAGCGTTCAGGACCTCCCGCATGTCCCTCGAATATTGCTCTGGGCTCTCGGCAGCGGCTGCTCTAGCCAGCCGGTCTGCCTTCCAATTCTCCGCGCGAGGAACGTGAACTGGGTCGGTCGACTGTCGAAACCCCTGGATGGTTTCCTTGCTTTCGCAGTATTTGGCCAAGGAAGGGTTGTTTGCCTCGAAGCCCCCGTTGACTTGATTGACGATTAATTCGGAGTCATTTGTGGATTGCCAACCTCTTGGCAGAGCACTCCTTCGCCCGATCGTAAGCCGGCCTAGTAGGGCTTCGTGCTCGGCCGACGTTGTTGGTTCTTTGGGAAATCAAGTTTTAGGGAGTACTTGATCTCGTATCCATCGGGTCGTCGGGACCACTCCTGCCCCATTGCCCTTTGTCCGTGGACGATCCGTCCACGTGGAGCGCCGATGCAGGGCCCCCACCTGCTCTTCGTATTATTTGGCTGTTCTTCTTGGATTGGGGTCGTGGTCTCGACGATGAAGTCAGCCAGAGCCTGCGCCTTTATGGCGGGTCTGGGTCTGAACTCAATGTCAAACTCGCCCAATTCTATCGCCCATTTCACCAATCGCCCCGAAACGTCGGGCTTTTGGAGTATGCCTTTCAGTGGCTGGTCCGTAAGGACCACTATGCGATGTGCCTAAAAGTATGGCCTCAACTTTCGTGCTGCGAAGATAAGGGCCAGCGCCATTTTTTCAGCGCGTGGGTAGCGAGTTTCTGGGCCGGTCAGTGTTTTGCTCACGTAGTAGACCATTCTTGGATATCGATTCCGGCGCACAAGGACGGAGGCGGGGATACTTCCGATCTTGCTAGATAAAGGTACGGCTCTTCTCCGTTTCGGGCGACGCTAACAACGGTGGGCTAGCTAGGTCTTGCTTCAATTCATCGAAGGCGGCTTTGTGATCGGCCGCCCACCGGGATCCGTTAGACTTTGTCCCTCTTAAAGCTTTAAAGAAGGGTGGTACTTGTCTCGACTTCGCGAGGAAGCGCGGACAGAGCCCGACCGTCCGGTTAGTCGTTGGACGTCCTTTACATTTCTCGGGGGAGCCATGTCAGCCAGTGCCTTGATCTTTCTGGGTTTGCCTCGATCCCTCGCTGTGAAACGATGAAACCCAAGAACTTTCCTGAGGCTACCCCGAAGACACACTTGGCCGGATTCAACTTCATCTGGTGCTGGCGGAGCACCCCAAATGTCTCTTCCAAGTCGCGTATGTGGTCGCCCGTGACTCTGCTCTTGACGAGCATGTCGTCGACGTAGACCTCCATGTTGCGACCAATTTGTTTTTCGAACATCTTGTTCACTAGCCGCTGGTAGGTGGCTCCAGCGTTCTTTAACCCGAAGGGCATGACCCTATAACAATAGGTGCCCTGGTCCGTCATGAACGAGGTATGCTCCTCGTCTTCTGGACTCATTCTGATCTGGTTGTAGCCCGAATAAGCGTCCATGAAGCTTAGCAGCTCGTGCCCCGCCGTGGAGTCAACCAGCAGGTCGATCCGAGGCAAGGGAAAGCTGTCCTTTGGGCAGGCTTTATTGACGTCGGTAAAATCGACGCACATCCGCCATTTCCCGTTGCTCTTCTTAACCAGGACGACGTTCGAGAGCCAATCCGGGTACTGGACTTCTCTAATGAAGTCTGCGTCCAGCAGTTTCTTCACCTCCTCCCGGATGGCGATCAGTTTTTCAACGGAGTGATTCCTCCGCTTTCGCCTGGCTTTCGGTCTGGGTCAAGGCCTAATTTGTGGACCATTACCTCAGCCGAAATTCCAGGCATGTCTGCGGGAGTCCAGGCGAAAAGGTCTGCGTTCCTTCGTAGAAACGAGATTAGTTCATCACGCAGCGGCCCGGTGAGGGAGCCGCCAATCTGGACACACTTATCCGGTTCCCCCGGGTCCAGTGGAACCAGATCGGTGGATTCACAGAGGCTGCGCAGTGAGTGGTCTCGCCCCGATGATCGAGTTCTCCCCAGTCGGTTACGCCACGCCACTGGGGCAATCACAGGCCATGTAACAGGTCCGCCCAGTGACCTGGTCTCCCAGAACTTCTCCAACGCCGTAGGGTGTTGGGAATTTCATTTTCAGATGCGGAATTGACGTGACTGCCCCAAACGCTGTTAGGCATGGTCTGCCCAGTATCGCGTTGTACACAGAGGGCAGGTCAACCACTAAAAAGGTTAGCATTCGACTTGCTGTTTTTGGGTAGGTGCCCAGGGTGACTTCCAATTGGATTGTCCCTTGGACGGGCACCGGTTCGTTGTCGAGGCCGTACAAAGGTCCTTCAGCAGGTTTTAGTTGGCTCTTTTTTAGGCCTAATCTAAAGAACGCATCCAAATAAAGCAAGTCCTTCGAGCTACCATTATCAATAAAGCCTCGTTTCAGCTGGTAGTCCGAAGTACCATCTGAAACGAGTGCAGAAATTACAAGGGGGTCAGCATGGGGGGAGATTACATGATTCGAGTCACAGTCACTAAAGCTAATGATGTTATCTACTACACGCTGCTTCTTCCTCCCAGTCTGCTGCTCCTTGCTGTCTTCCAGGCTCCTGGCAGGTCGGCTGGTGATCATATTGACTACTCCCGCCGCACCCGGTTCCGGGGGAGGCGTCCGCTCCTGCCCCTCTTCATCGGCTGTTCTTGGGTTCCATCTGTGTCCTTGACGAACCGAGTAAGATGTCCCCCGCGAATCGAGATCTTCAATCTCCCTCTGCGGTGTCTTGCAGTCTTGATTGAGTGGCAGCAGAGCGGTGGAAGTCATGCAGATTGGACTGATTTCCCGAGTCCTTCTTGCCGTTTTTGGCCACTTCGGGAACTTCTCCCCGGATGACCGCCCGAACATTGGAGCGCGTGTCCGTCAAGGGTGTGAAGGTGGTGGGCCCGCTGTCTCTGCGTTCTGAGGGCCCAGTCCGGCGTTGTTTTTGGCGGGGATGTTCTCCGCCAGCAAACTTTCTTTTCCCATCACCAGGGAATGGTCGGGGCTGATCCGCCTGCTCAGGACGTTTTGCCTCGTTAGCCTCTTCTGCAGCAGCATAGGCCCTGGTGATGGATTCCGCCTCGCGGAAAGTCTGAGGATTTTTGTGGGCAAGGTGCTTGAAAAAGTCACCGTAAGTCAGTGCCGAGATGAAGCTGCCCAACTTCATCTCTTCAGTGATCCTGGGAATCCTTCTGGCCTCGGCCACGAAGCGATCCAGGAAGCGCCGTGGGTTCTCTCCTGGTTTCTGCTTTATGTGGGAGAGGTGCCATGGCTGTTTCTCTTCCCGTCGGCTCGATGCATACCGAGCGGGAAGAGGTCCGTGAGTTCACGAAGCTGGCCGGCGTAACACGAAGGAGGTGGTGGAACCAGATCACAGCGTCTCCCTTCGGTGTCGGCCGAAAGCAGCGGCACATCGGGCCGAGTCTTCTAGCCTTGAGACTCGGGATGGGTGCGGAAGTGATCCAGTGGTCAACCGGATCACGCCCCCCATCGCACAAGTCAAGGGACGGCATTTTAAACTTGGACGGCAGTGGACGATTCGGGATCTCAGCAGGTGAAGGGTGACTGTCCAAGTCGATGGGCGCTCGTCATTCCGGGAACACGTGGTTCCAGATTTGGTCCACTCGTGGATCGCACGAGTGGCGTTTGCGGATCTCTTGGAGTTGAGGAAATTCCTCAACTCCGTCTTGTGTTCGCCAGGTCGGCCGGCCGCCTCCCCGTGGATCTCGGGCCACGAGATTCGCTCTCGGATCATGCGGCGGTCTTCTGCCCGAGAGTATCTAGGATTTCTCCGTTCTGGGCTCTCTGTCGGAGAAGTGCTCCCAGAGCGTTCCATTGGCCTGTTCTGGCCAGGAACGTGGGAGGAAGCTGGAGCCAGATTGTGCACAGTTTTTCCAGGCCTCTTGGCCGGCTTCTTCTTCCTCTGGCCACCTTTCTTGGTGGCAGGAGCGGGAATGACGGCTGGTGGAGCCGCTTGTTGTTGTTGCTCCTTCTGCTCACAAAGCAGTTGAAGCAGGCGATTGTTTGCCTGCATCTGCTCCACCAGTTGCTGGATGTAGGGCGGTGGAACTTCGCCAGTGGCCCCGTTGACCAGGACATCAGCAGCATGGCCCTGGTCGGGGTTAACAGTGTCTCTAGCGGGGTCGCTAGCCTGCGCTCTCGTGTTCACCATTGTTGCAGCAGGAGGTGACAGAGAGAGTTTTTGCAGATTCTTGGTGGTAGGCTTTTCGTAAGCGCTTCCCACAGACGGCGCCAATGATGCGTACCTGGATCCGACTTCGAACGGGTTCGGATTCTTCTGGATGGCTTGAACCGGCTCCGTTCACCGAGTACGAATCCTGCACACCACTAAACAAACGAGAGGTCAGCGTTAACGGCGGGATGTAATCCCACCGATAACACTCCGGCCTTCAGTCGATCAATCACCTTCAAATGAAGGAACTGTAAAGTAAGAGAAAAGCTATCAGAGAGGAATGGAGTGTCTTGCTCCAGATGTCAGAAAGGCGCAAGTCCTTTCTCGTATCTGGAAGGTGGGAAGGCAGAGAACGTGTGTGGGAACTCGCTCGTTGCCTTGGAGTTGGAGTGTGCTTGAGGGTTTGGCTGCTGGGGACCAGAGCTTGTTTCTCAGAGCACTTAGGGTTTTCTGCCTCTCTCGTTGCTTGAAGAAAGAGTCTCCAGTATGCAAGTGTTTCAGAGAGAGAGAGTTGTCCGTCAGAATACTCCAGAAAACGTCAATGTGAGCATTCCAGAGAGCGTGTCCTGGATGCTGGATCCAGGACCTCTTTTATGGCAAAGATGGTGATCTTCCTTCTTTGGAAGGAATCATCCTTATTGTGATCTGTGGCCGGCCTTCCTTCTGGAGGCTGAGGCCTGTTGCCCAATTGTGGTGGATTGTTTCCTTCTGAGGCAGTCAACCACTTTCCAAGTTAACTTCCTTCCTTACCGTTGAGGTTCCTTGGCTGGCAAGGAGTTGGAAGGATCTGGCGCCTTCCTTATTTGAAGGGCGCCAATCTTGCTGATATTCCCTTTAAGATCGTGGAATATCCTTGGAAGATCGTGGGTCGGCTTTGTTATGACCGGGATGGGCCTAAACGGGTCGGGCCCATTCTTGTTAGAAAGCTGGGAGCCCAATGTGCAGAGAGAGGACGGTCAACATCTGGGTTGACCGTCAGCTTGTTGGCCGCCTTCGTGGAGTACGGAGAGAGTGGCGGGCGGCCAACTGATGGGCTGTGGGCCTGTATGGAATAGGCTCATTAGTGTTGCAAAGCTTCTGAAGGCCCAACAAACTGGTCAACGCCGGGTTGACCGTTTGTGAGCCGGATGGCTGTCTGGTCGGTCAACGCCGACGTTGACCGTCCCTGGGCCTCTCAGTTCCTAGGCCCATCCTCTTATTGGGCCGTTAGAAACGTTGACTGGCCTTAATGGGCTTTCGTTGACCTTTCTTTGGGCCAGCCCAGTATTGGTGTACCCATCAAGTAATTATGTGTATTTTAATCTTTTAGTGCATTATAAAGTGATATATAGCATTTTATGATAGCCCAAATTGATTGAAAACCATATCATAATTAAATTTGATAATTTTCCCATTTCACTCGACTAAATTCAGACCTGTTCTTGTTGATCTTTATAAACAGGCTAACGATTAATATTTGTTTAAATATGCAGACTTCATGGATAAAAAACCCTAAAAAATGAGCAAATTAAACAACTGAAAATATGTATTTTTTAAAAATTAAATAACAGAAATTTTTATTTACATCATTTTATCCAGTTTTAGCATTTAATTTTTTCCACAACACTCAAACTTTTAGTACGTAGCAATTAACACAATTTTTGGTTAGGGTTTAGGTTAATTTAATGATGCTGGTCAAGTTTATTGTAGGTGTAGATTAAGGGCTTGGAACCCAATACGAGTACAATAATTAATTAATTCTCACTCACATTACTTCAAATTAAAATTAAAAAATAGATCTCAAATTACATTTCAACAAATTATTTTTCCCATAATAACGCCATTTTTTTCACTTAACCCCATGCAATTGATACCTTCTTACAATCTATTACACACTTTTGATAATTGTCTTGCTAAATTCGATAAAATCGACAGTGTAATGACTAGAATATTATAAATGTAATAAATTTAATTGCTGAAAAATTACGTAAATTTTTAAACATATCTATAGCTGGCTTTTATGTATTCAGGGAATCTACCTGTCATGTTCCCAATCCCCAGAAAAAGCTTATTTCATATTATATTAATTCGGTTATTATTTTAAATTATTTTTAATGTGTCCTGAATTTGAGTTATTAACGAATTAGAGTATTGTCTGATTATTGAGTCGAACTACAGCAAATCTGAACTCCGTACTCGTTAACCTGAATTCTAGACACCACAACCCAAGAATAAGAGATTAGATGATTAGTAAGACTCGCTCTCTGGTATATCATCTGACGCTCAAATCGGCAATCAATCTTTGGAGATGAAAGGTACGGAGATAAAAGTATATGAATGATGACGCAAGAAAGTGGATCTTTTGAGTTTAACTCAAATGTTGTGCTCGGCGTGGAGTGGCTTTTCCTGGGGTGCGCTCGTGACGTCGGGGAGACAAGAATTGTGAAGGGATTCTTGGAAGGCTCTGCAGACAAAGTGTAATCTCTTGAGAGCTTTTGGGAGTGACCTTTGAGGGCTTGAAGTGTAAATGCAAGCGTTTAGAAGCTAGTATTAGAGCAAATGTAGTCGTGGGTGTAAACTTCAATGCAAGTAGCCCTTTGAGTCTGCCTCAAGGGCCTTTTTTAGCCTCTGGCCAACCCAACCTTGCTTTGGTACTGGTTGCCGACCTTGTTTGGGCTAGCATGAGGATTGCGAACGTCAATTAAGGTAACCATGATCAGTCGAAGAAGATTTCTGCATTTCCTGAGGAGATGCTATACGCAACAAATATTAGGGTTGTCATTATAAGATATTTGTTGAGTTGGGAGTTGAAATTCATGGAGAGATCGTGGTCTGCGATAATATTTGAAGTTCTGATTGGTTAAGGCAAGTAATTTTTAGTATGCAGGAATGGCATAGTGGGCCGTCTGAACTGGGCCATAGCCAACTTGGACTATTCAGCTGAGTGAGGTGCTGTTTGGGTCAATGGAGGCATTGACTGGTTTTTGGGCCTATGGGTCGGATGTCTCCTAAGCTGCCACGAGTCCGTGAATTTTTGTATTAGATCAGCCCATTTTTACCATCCCCATCAATTTCAAATCTAAAGACTCAAAAATTTGCACATAAAATTTTAAAATGTCAAACAAATAATGGATGTGAACTGTAAGTTGAATATCAACAACCAATCCAAAATAAAAAAAAAATAGTTGAATTATTAATCTGAAATGCCATACCCAAAAATGGTTCTAAAGACCGACTAATCATGATGTTGAAAAATACATAAAGAGATATATCTACACAAAAAATTTAAGTAAACAAATAATTATATCTTAGACTTATTATTAGACAGATCGAAATCTAACTATATTACTGATAAAAATATCCCAATAACTAGATTAATATAGAACCATTTAATTGAAGTAAAATAAATATTCTAAAGTCACTATTCTGAGACAAAAATATAACATTTATATTTTTTTAGTTCATAATTCTATTTCCTCAAGCAGTCTTTCCATTAACTTCTCTACTTGTAAGTGTGCCCCGAGCATGCCGCGGGACTTGTCTCCAGACTTCGCGAGGAAGCGGGACAAAGCAGCTAGCCGCCTAGTCAATCGCTGGACGTCTTTTACATTTCGTGGGGGAGTCATGTCAGTCAGGGCCTTAATCTTTTCTGGGTTTGCCTCGATCCCCCGCTGGGAGACGATGAAACCCAAGAACTTCCCCGAGGCTACCCCGAAGACACACTTGGCTAGATTTAGCTTCATTTGGTGTTGACGGAGCACCTCAAATGACTCTTCCAGGTCACGTATGTGGTCGTCCGTGACTCTGCTCTTGACGAGCATGTCGTCGACGTAGACCTCCATGTTGCGACCAATTTGCTTTTCGAACATCTTATTGACTAGTCGCTGGTAAGTTGCTCTAGCGTTTTTAGTCCAAAGGGCATTACTTTGTAGCAGTAGGTGTCCTGGTCTGTCATGAACGAGGTATGCTCCTCGTCTTTCGGACTCATTCTAATCTGATTATAGCCCGAATAAGCATCCATGAAGCTTAGCAGCTCATGCCCTACTGTGGAGTCAACCAGCAGGTCAATCCGGGGCAAGGGAAAGCTGTCTTTCGGGCAGGCTTTGTTGACGTCGGTAAAATCGACGCACATTTGCCATTTTCCGTTGCTCTTTTTTACCAGGATGACGTTCGAGAGCCAATCCGGGTACTGGACTTCTCTGATAAATCCAGCGTCCGGTAGCTTCTTCACCTCCTCTCGGATGGCGATCAGCTTTTTTACAGAGTGATTCCTCCGCTTCTACCTGACCGGCTTTCGGTCAGGATCAAGGCCCAGCTTGTGGACCATCACCTCAACTGAAATCCCGGGCATGTCCGCGGGAGTCCATGCGAACAAGTCAGCGTTCCGTTGTAGGAACGTAACTAATTCTGCACGCAGGGTGCCAGTGAGTGAGCCGCCAATCTGCACACACCTCTTCGGTTCCTTTGGATCCAGTGGGACCAAATCCATGACTTCACCGGGCTGCGCCTGTTGCAGAGTGGTCTCGTCTCGATGATCGAGTTCTCCCACCGTGCCAGTTCTGCCGCTAGGGGCAATCTGGGACATGTAGCATGTCCGTCCAATTACTTGGTTGCCTAACACTTCACTAACACCGTAGAGTGTCGGGAATTTCATTTTGAGGTGCAGAATCGAGGTAACTGCCCCGAATGCCGCCAGGCAAGGTCTGCCCAGTATAGTGTTGTATACTGAGGGCAGGTCAACTACCAAAAAGGTTAGCATGCGACTTGCTGTTTTTGGATAGGTGCCCAGGGTGACTTCTAGTTGGACTATCCCTTGAACGGGCACTGGTTCATTGTCAAGGCCGTATAAGGGTCCTTCAGCAGGTTTTAGTTGATTCTTTTTTAGGCCTAATTTAAAGAACGCGTTCAAGTAAAGCAAGTCTTTAGAGTTACCATTATCAATAAATACTCGTTTCAGCTGGTAGTCTGAAGTACCAGCTGAAACGAGTGCCGAAATTACAAGGGGGTCAGCATGTGGGGAGATTACATGGTTCGAGTCACAATCACTAAAGCTAATAATGTTGTCTACTGTGCGCTACTTCTTCCTCCCAGTCTGCTGCTCTTTGCTGTCTGCCGGGTTCCTGGCAGGTCGGGTGGTGACCATATTAACTACTCCTGCCGCAATCCGGTTTCGGGGAGGCGTCTGCTCCTGCCCCTCTTCATCAGCCGCTTCTGAGTTCTGTCCAGGTCCCTTGACGAATCGGGTGAGGTGTCCTCTGCGAATCAGGTTTTCGATTTCCCTCTGCAGTGTTTTACAGTCTTCGGTTGAGTGGCCAGTAGAGCGATGGAAGTCCCAGTACTTTGACTGATTTTCAGAGTCTTTCTTCAGTATTTTTGGCCACTTCAAAAACTTTTCTCCACGGATCTGCATTAGAATGTTGGAGCGCGTGTCTGTCAAGGGTGTGAAAGTGGTGGGCCCGTGATCTTTGCGTTCTGGGGGCCCAGTACGGCGCTGCTTCTGGCAGGAATGTTCTCCGCCACTGTATTTTCTTTTCCCTTCACCAGGGAACGGCCGAGGTTGATCCGCCCTCTCAGGACGTTTTGCCTCGTTGGCCTCTTCTGCTGCTGCGTAGGCCTTGGTAATGGATTATGCCTCGCAGAAAGTCTGAGGGTTCTTGTGGGCCAGGTGTTTGAAGAAATCTCCGTAAGTTAGTGTTGAGATGAAGCTGCCCAACTTCATCTCCTCAGTAATCCTGGGAATCCTTCTGCCCTCAGCCACGAAGCGATCCAGGAAGCGCCGTGGGTTCTCTCCCGGTTTCTGCTTTATGTGGGAGAGATGCCACGGCTACTTCTCTTCCCGTCGACTCGAAGCGTACTGAGTCAGGAAGAGATCTGTGAGTTCACGGAAACTGCTGACAGTGCCTGTAGGGAGATAGTGAAACCAGATTCTGGCGTCTCCCTTCATCGTGAGCGGAAAGCAGCGGCACATCGCTGAGTCTTCTAGCCCTTGTAGACTTAGATGGGTGTGGAAGTGATCCAAGTGGTCAACCGGATCACTGCCCCCATCGTATAAGTCAAGGGACGGCATTTTAAACTTGGACGGCAGTGGACGGCTCAGAATTTCTACAGTGAACGGAGACCTGTCCAAGTCGATAGCGCGCTCGTCATTCTGGAACACGTGGTTCCAGATTTGGTCCACTCACGGATAAGTGCGAGTGGCGTTTGCTGATCGCTTGGAGTTGAGGAAATTCCTCAACACCGTCTTGTCCTCGGCGGGTTTGCAGGGCCGGGTCGGCCGCCGCCCTGTGGATCTCGCGATCGGGAGGATCGCTCCTGGACTGTGTGGCGGTCTTCCTCCCGAGAGTATCGAGGATTTCTCCTTTCTGGGCTATCTGTCGGAGACGTACTCCCGGAGGGTTCCATTGGCCTGTTTTGGCCAGGAACGCAGGAGGACGCCGGAGCCAGATTGTTTCCGGCTTTTCCGGCCTCTTTAGCTTCTTCTTCCTCGCCACCTTTTTTTTGGTGGCAGAGGCGGGAATGCTCTTTGGTGGAGCCGCTTGTTGTTGTTGTTCTTTCTTCGCTGCTTGATTTGAGCAAGGCGATTGTTGGCTCGCAGACGCTCCACCGCTTGTTGAATGTAAAGCGGTGGAACTCCGCCTGTGGCCCCATTGACCAGGACATCAGCAGCATGGTCCTGGTCGGGGTTAGCAGCATCTCTAGCGGGGTCGCTAGCCTGTGCTCTCGTGTTCACCATCGTAGAAGCAGAAGGTAACAGAGAGAGTTTGTGCAGATTTTTTGTGGTAGGCTTTTCGTAAGCGTTTCCCACAAACGGCGCCAATGATGCGTACCTAGATCCGACTACAGATTCGGATTCTTCTGGATGGTTTGAACCGGCTCCGTTCACGGAGTACGAATCCTGCACACCACTAAAACGAACAAGAGGTCAGCGTTAACGGTGGGATGTAATCCCACCGAAAATACTCCGACGCTCAAGTCAGTAAAACAGCCTTCAATGGAAGGAACTGAAAGTAGAGAGGGAGCAATGGAAGCGAGGGAGAGAGTGTCTTGTTCCAGATGTCAAAGAGGCGCAAGGCCTTTCTCGTATCTGGATGGTGGGAAGGCAGAGAACGGCTAGAGAGACCCGTCCGTTGCCTTGGAGTTTGACTGTTTTTGAGAGTTTTGGTTGCCCAGAGCCAGAGCCTGTTTCTCAGAGCACTTAGGGTTTTTTAGTTAATGCCGCGTCAATCAAAGCATGAATGAGAGCATGCCGAGAGCCAGAGCCTTTTTTATGGCAAAGATGGCGATCCTCCTCCTTTGGAAGGAGTGATCGTCCCTGTGATCTGCTGCTGGCCTTCCTTTTGGAGGCTGATGCTTGTTGCCCAATTGTGGAGGATTGTTTCCTTCTGAGGCGGCCAACCACTTTCCAAGTTGGTTTCTTTTCTCCCCAGTATGTTACCGTTGGAGTTCCTTAACTGGCAAGGAGTTGGGAAGATCTGGCGCTTTTCTTCTTTGAAGGGCGCCAATCTTGTCAATATCCTTTCTGGTGTATACCAAGATCGTGGAATATCCTTGGAGGATCGTGGTTGGCCTTTTCATGACTGGTGGGCCTAAATGGGCCAGGCCCGTTACTGTTGAGAGGCTTCTTGGGGCCCAACGTGCAAAGCGCGGATGGTCAACGCTCGGGTTGACCGTCTGCGTGCGTGTTGGCCATCCTTATGAAAGGCGTTCGTCGTTAGCCTCCAGATGAGCTTTGGGCCTGAGTGAGCCAGTCCCATTATTGTAGAAGAGCCCTTTTGGGCCCAATGTATGGGACGCAGACGGTCGACGTCTGAGTTGACCGTCAGGGTGTTGGCCGCCTTCGTAGAGAACAAGGGGAGAGCGACTGGCGATACACTGATGGACTGTGGGCCAGAATGGAATAGGCCCATCACTGTAGCAAAGGCTCTAATGGCCCAATCAAGCTGGTCAACATTGAGTTGACCGTTTGTGAGCAAGTTGGCCGCCAAGACGGTCAACGTTGGCGTTGACCGTCTTGGGCTTTCCAGTTCCTAGGCCCGTCTTCTTACTGGGCCCTCAAAAATATTGATCGGCCTTCTTGGGCTTCCGTTGACTTTTCTTTGGGCTAGCCCATTATTGGTGTACCCATCACTAGCCCCCCATGATGGTGGTCAGATTCCTGGCCTCCAGTATGTTCATGATGGGATGTCTTTCCTTGCTTTGAGAATCTCGTGGGAATTTATAAAAAGCGTGAAGGAGAGCTTGATTGGAATTGTTGACCGTTTTTGGCCAATTCCGGAGTACCAGAATTGTTGACCGTCTTTGGTCAATTTCGGAGTACCAGAATTGTTGACCGTCTTGGTCAATGTCGGAGTACCAGAATTGTTGACCGTCTTGGTCAATCCCAGAGTACCAGAATTGTTGACCGTTTTTGGCCAATTCTGGAGTACCAGAGTCGTTAACCGTCTTTGGTCAATTCCGGAGTACCAAAATTGTTGACCGTCTTGATCAATTCCGGAGTACCAGAATTGTTGACCGTCTTGGTCAATCCCGGAGTACCAGAATTGTTGACCGTCTTTGGCCAATTATGGGAATGATTTCTGCCAGCTTTTAGCCGGACTGCAAGGCAAAAAACGACACGTGTCTTCCTTTGGTTGGGCGGAGATCCGGGTCATTAATGCGCTAGAGATTCGTCCTTTTGCAGGGTCAAGTGGAGAGGCGACACGTGGTAATTTTGACGGTGTCATTAATGAGGGGTTTCTGCGCCAGAGTCTGTCCTTTTAAGGGTCAAATGAGGAAGTGACGCGTGGCAGGACTGACGGTTTTCTTTGCATGCTTGGCGCTTAAGTTTCCCTTCCGTTTTTTGAAATCAGTTACGCTTCCAAATCTTCGTCTTCTCCACTCCCGCTTCTCAGACGCTCTTCTTCAAAAGAAACCCTAAAGCTCTTTCTGACCATGGCTTCCGTAGCGGATTTATCATCCGATCTGAGAGAGAACGACATCAAGGCTTTGTGCGTCAGTTCAACATCCCTAAAGAGACGGCCTGGAGGGTTCCAGGCGCGGACGACAAAGCCTTTTCTCCACGAGAGGGCTACATTACTGTTTATGAGGCCCATCTGAGTAGCGGCCTCCGTCTGCCTTTGCCGGAGGAGTTGTCGTCGATCATGATGGCTCTGCAGTACCCATCGCCCAGCTCCATGCCAATGTGGTGAGGTATATTTGCACTCTATGTATTTTTTCTTGGAAACTTGGCCAAAAGTTTAAGATGTCCGGCCTTAAGGTTATATTTAAGGTGACCCAGGGGGCGGAGTGGATTTCACTCAGCCCCCGTGCGGGAATAAAAATAAACAAGGCCATCTACGACTCCCTGAAGAATTAGAAAAATCGGTTCTTCTTTGTAAATGTGGGAGAGAAATGGCCCGTTGCGAGGAACTGGGGTAAGGTTCCAGAGGTACACCTTAGTATGCCGTCTGAGACGGAGTGCTCCGCATATGCCTGGCTGACCAAGGCAATACTGCTAAATCCCGACATATTTAGGAGGGATTTTTTGGTTTCCCATGAGGAGACCAAGAAGGCTAAATGGGGACCGTCGTCCCCGGTTCAGAAGCCGCACCCTTCGATCAAAATGATGAGGCCTGATGTCTCAAAGAAGTTGATAATCCGTCCAAGGTCCTCAGAGGAAACTGCTGAGAGGGCAACTGCTACGCCCTCATCATCCTCGTCGCAGATTGATCTTGTGGCTGTCGGGATCTGCGGCGGACCCGGTAGCACTTCTGGAGAGGAAAAATCCGTTGAGGACAGGCCGGCGGATACCGGAGGAGTTATCTTGGCCCAGCTTGCGGTGGTTCCAGGTGCAGCCTGGATGGAGTCTGCCGCGGAGCCTGCTCGCGACGCGCCTAAGAGTTCATGCATTTATATCGTGGAGCCGTCGACGAGAACTGATTCACCAGCTGCTGCTCCAAGGGCAGCCAGGAGGAAAAAACCTGCCGCAGCTACTCCAGAGGCTGCAAGAGAGGAGCCCGCCGCTGCCGTCAAGGATGATGAGCTCTTGGAGAGCATTCTGGATGAGGCAGCGGTGTGTTCGGCGCGAGAGAATGCTCTTGGTCCTCCGCCACCTGAGCCTGGTCTGGAGGCCAGGCCTAAGGGACCCACGAGGAAATTTTTGGAGGTATGATTCTTAACGATTGATTCCTCATACCTTGTCCCTTCAAGGTTTCTAACTTGTCTTCTGTTCGTTGTTTGTGCAGCCGTTGAAGGTTGCCTCCGCAATTTTTAAGGCAATGACGCAGCGTGACGAGGCACTGGCTGATAAGGAGGCAGAAATTGCTCCATCTGAATCATACAAATAAAATACTTACCAAAAATGTAGTGCCGCGCTAAATCTTGACGAACGTCTAAACCTTTTACTATGAATGGAAGAAAACAGAAAACGTGAGCCGATTGTTAAGTAAGTATCCTCATATACAAGTATGAAATAGTGTATATAAAATCAAAGATAGGGCTCGTATAATATCAAATATCGAAGTCGACAATAAATCGTGCTCTGAACTCCGCCACATATACCAAAATCACCTCACAGCCATAGTAGATGCAAATTAAAATCCAATCTGCACATCAGTATGGTTATGTTTTAGGCCAGCCACTTTAGACTATCATATATAATCGGAACTCAATTACATTTTAAATCTACAACTCTCAACTATCTTTTTATCATTATCGGCTGTAATTTAGGTATGCAACTCTCGACCATTTCATATTATTGGATCCCGACTACATTTTAGATCTGTAACTCTCGATCGCCACATATCATTGGCTCTATTAGCGCTACTGTATTTATGCTTACAACTCTTAGCCATCTCATATTGACCCGTCAGAGTCTCGGACCGCCATGGTCCCACACATATATTGACTCACCAAGGCCTCGAACTCCCCTATCCCCATACACATATCGATCTATCAAGGTCTTGAACTACCATGGTTCCACACACATATTGACCCATCAGGTCTCAAACTCTATCCATTTTTAAATATTTATACAAAAATACATAGTCTTAAATATTTATATCGATTTTCATAAAAACATAAAAACGCTCAAAACTCATACAAAACATATCAGATACTAAATAAGACTAAAGATGGGTGTTATAGATACTTATCTTGACCTTATATCAAATAGATCAAAAGAAAAGATGCTCCGAGGTATTCAAATTGAGTGTTCTCTCTCCTCTATCGCGCCCTTTCTCTCTCTTCCCGCGCTGCTTCTCTCGTGTCATGAGCCTCCTCCCTACGCACTTTTCTCTCCTTGCGCACGTGCCGCTGCTCCTTGCGCATCGCCTCTTCTCTCTCATTCTCCTTCATCTTCTTCCTTTTTCTCCTTCTTCTTCCTCTACGTGAGAGACCCTCTCCCTCCCTTTGTTTCTTTCTCCTTCTTTTCTTCTTTTTCTTGCTTCTTTTTCTCTATCCGAAACCCTCTCTCCTTTTTATTTTTCCCTTTTTCCTTCTTTTTCTACCCGTGGGTTTTACCCGCAGTTTTCTCTCTCTTTTTATATATATATTAATATACATATATATATATATATATAATATCGTACCAGCACTGGGAGCCTATTGGGCACACTTTGAGCGCCATGCTAAAAAATTTAATTTTTTAGTAGATTGTCACATTAAATTTGGTTATTTAAATTTGTCACATTTAAATTATCAAAAATTATAATTATTTATTAAAATAATTTAAATAAGGATCTAGGATATTACATATTGTTTAAATAAATCACAAAAAATTATTGTTTGGAAAACTTAAAAATTGTAGATCATAATAAATAATCAAACCCGCATGATCACATTCTTAGAAAAATATATACATGTAATAATTAATAACATAAAATAAACAGTAATATAACACTTCCTTCTTTATTATATGATTTTCAAAATTGACTTATTAACCATGAAATCTTTGCTTGCATCACTGAATCCTGAGGAGATCTTACAGGGGCCAATTTTATTTAATAGCCATTCTATTTAATAGTTGTCAAATGTGTGAGGATTTACCATACGTATACACTGCATAAACTGCAGTGGTAATACGTATCAAAAGGAGGTAAAATTTATTTTTTAATTTAAAATATTTATTTTTAAATTAATTATTATAATTTAAATATTTAAAAAATAAAAAATAATTAAATTAATTATTAAATTATAATTATTTATTTAAAAATAAATAATTAGAATGTGAAAAAAATAGTCTTTATTTTTTTAAAAGGGATGAATATATCTTAAGTAATGAATTTTAGGTTTTAAATAAAATGAACCTGTAATTAATTAATTCATAAATTTAGGCAGTTTTTAAATAAAATATCTATAATTGATTAAATAAAATAGAATTCAAAGTCCTAGACATTAATTATAATTGTATTTAGAGGCCCAAATATATCAAGTGTAAAAGTTAAAATCTCGAGGGGCAATTTAGTAATAGCGAGCAACGTGGCCACCGGCTGAGGACAACTTCCACAGTGGCAGAGCGAAGGCGGGGACAAATAGGTAAGTCAGAGGGAGAGCATTGAATTCTTCTCAGAATAAGAGGACTGAACGCACAGGTTTTGATCGGACGGCGGACCCACATCGCAGTACATCGCAAGGTCCGAGCACAGCGCCACCCACGATCTTCTCTCCCCCACGATCTTCCACCTCAAGCACGTCTCTCTCTCCTCCCCGTCACCACGTCGTGATCCACCCGAACAATGACGTCATCGACGTTATGGTATCTGCCTTTCTCTCTGTATCTATTTATGTCTGCCAATATAAATATAATGCTATCTCTTTCACTTAAGAACGAAAATAATTTGTTTTGGTTGAAATTTTCGGTTTTGGCATCGTGAAAGCGGGAAGATCGGATCCCCCGCGCGCGATCTCTCTCTCTCTCTCTCTCTCGACCGGAACGTCACGCGAAGCAGGTTTGTCTCTGCTCTATTAGAACGGCATCGTGAACTCGATTTTTTTTTTTTTTTTTGCTTGCCTGATGGTGTTAGCGATTCCATTTTTCACAGGCGTTGTATGTCAGTTTGGAGGAGAGAGATACAGAAAGAAATCGAAGTGACACGGCAGAGAGATAGGGTTGAGTGGTATCGAAGCAATCTGAGGTGAGATTTTCTTATTGATTTCAAGTTTTCCAATGGAGAAACGGAATGGAAAAACGTGGTGTCTGTCCATTTAATTGAATAACATTTTTCTTCTGTTTTTGTGTGAGTCTTGAGAATTGTGAATCAGTACCTGAGGAGATTTTGGATCTAGGATAATCTCAAAGGATGACATGTCTCTCGAATTTGAAGTCGGTGAAAAAACTGTAAAAGAAAGGTTGTATTGATGAAGTTATTGACTTGTTTTCAAATTTACAGCGGTCGACAATCCAGTTCGCCGGTAGCTTTTCATTAATCTCTTCATCGATCAATCGTTTTATTTTATTTTTCCCATTTTTCATTTTTATTTATCTACTTATTTTCACTTTCCGCTTCTCTCTTTGCCACTGCTATCGTTGAATCGTTTTCCATCGTCAAGAAATCTCTGACTCGCGTCATGAAATCTTTCCTGCCTGAATGTATGCAAACGAGCCATACTTTTTGCCCTCTCTGTTGATTTTGATTTTTATTTTTTTGAATTTTCTCTTAGTATGCTCCTTTATCTCTGTTCGACTAGAACATCATGTATTCTTGGGGAGAAATTGATGTATCAGAAATGCTATGTAATTTACTTCTCACCTGATTTATTTTCCAAGATAAGCCCATGGAACTTCTCTCATTCCCCCATTCATATTATCTTCTCATGATCATTTTACATGTTAATTTCTTTTATTCTGTTAATAATTAAGGTGTATCTTTATAAAAATATGAATGATTAAAGTTGAAACACTTATTTGAATATTATCTTATTTAAAAAATACTGTGAGTTTTTTTTATTTTTTGGAGGACAATGTGTCAGAATCAGTGGCTAGAAAATAATCTTTGGCTTTGCTCGAAATCTACACTGGAACAAGCACTTTACAGTGTAAAATCACTTATTCAATCAATAAGAATTACTTCTCATTACAGATTTTCCTCCATTTCGATTGAGCTTGTGCTTGCAGGTTTTGAACAGTTATGTCGTCGTCATCGAATTCTCCGTGTGCCGCGTGTAAGTTCCTCCGGCGAAAATGCACGCATGAATGCGTATTCGCCCCTTATTTTCCGCCAGACCACCCGCAGAAATTCGCCAGCATCCACAAGGTCTTCGGAGCAAGCAACGTCGCCAAGCTTCTCAATGAGCTCAACGCTTCGCAGCGGGAAGACGCCGTCAACTCCCTAGCATACGAAGCCGAGGCACGCCTTCGAGATCCTGTGTATGGCTGCGTTGGGTTGATCTCCATTCTCCAGCACAGGCTCAAGCAAGTGAAGACGGATCTCGACAACGCCCGCATGGAATTGGCCAATTACATCGGCCCATCTGCAACGCCGCCGATGTTTCACGCGCGTTTCCTCCCGCAGCATCCCCACAACCCTTCTCCGTCGCCGTTGGTGTCGTACAATATGCCGCCGGCGGTGGGCATTCCTACTGATCCTACATACGCCGGCCAGTTTCTTATCACGGAGCCACAGCAGCAGCATCAACGCCACCGTCGTAATCCTCAGAAATTGGCTACGATCGCGATGACGGAGGAGCGGGAGGCCATGATGCGGACATTCGATCAGCAGCAACAGCAACGACATCCTCAGCAGCAGCATGTGAGGTTCAACAGTGGGTATGAGTTGGGAGGCACAGTCGCAGCGGTGGCCGGTGGCGGCGAGTTTAATCAGATGACCGGTTCTTCAACCGTATCTCCGTCTTTGGCTTTAGGGTGCGCCTTCAATAACCCTTACCTAATCCAACAACAGCTACAAGAGCACCAGGCACCATTCTTGCTCCTTCAACAGCCAGTAACACCGCGGCAGCAGCATACAGGAGCAGCGCAGGCGATTCCACCGCAGCAGTCTTCTCCACAGGATCAGACGTCTGGTGACGAAGAGGGCAGGAGACTTAGTTCATGTTATTAGGTCAGATTTCAGTCCTCCTGCCCTCAAGCTTTTCTTAATTTTTTGCGGCAAATTTCAATCCACAGATACATTCTCTTTCTCTCTCTAAAGTTATTTCTCCTTCCATGGTATTTGTGTGAAAGGAATCATAGTACGGAATGCCGGAATTCATGGAGGTTTTCTGTCAGATTCGGGAAAAAAATGAAACGGGTAGCTTTTTTTTTTTGGTCAATTTTGAACCCAACCTGATCGATGTCTGTGTAAAATGCGTGATTTCTTTCACAAAGGTGGCAGTGTGGCTTTGGGATAGGGGGAAAGCTCTGATGCCATACTTCCTTTTCTTTGCAGTTTGAAAAGATGGTAGTTAGCCAGAGTTAGTGTCTCTAAGTTCAGAGAGCTGCCATATGCAACAACCATGGCTATCATCAATTTGAAAAGAGTAGTAATGTCCTACAAACTACATATATCTCCCTTTCGTCCCATTTATCTGTTAACCCTGCTTCCTGTTTCCAAAGATGAGTAGTTTACATAATGGTTTTTGGGAAGATAAGGAGAAGCTTTGGGAAGCACGACAGAGTAGTTTGTCCTCTTTCCTTCGTTCTCCTTTCACCTTTTCCCTATGGAGGGGCGCCGGATGCTCAGCATTAGCTACATAACCCGGAACCAGCAACGTAAAGGATGTACTTTAAAAAAAAATTAATAAAATTTATATTTAAGGAAAAAAATTAGTCAAAAATTAATAAGATAAATTCACGTTGTAGGAACCCTTTCTCCGTTAGCTTCTTCATCTAGGCCCTTAAATGAATTTTGATCCATTATTTATTTTTTATAATTATAACCATTAAATTTTAATTTAATAATAATAATAGAAAAATAAATGCTCATTCCCTTAAAGGAGAAGCACCGTCCCCTCACCCATCTCAACTCTCATTCTAGAATTATTAATGTTGGATTTAATCTAACAATGTTTGTATCTTGTTTTTTATTTAAAAATTTTCAAAGACTAGTTTTTTTCAAAAAAAGATTAAAACATTCATGAATTCAACTGTTGAGATGTGAGATAAAAGGGCTAGATCTCATGGGATGTCATGTTCTTAATATTGTTGGATGAAAATAAATAGTTAGAACTTGATTTTAAAATAGTTAATTTAAATTTATATTTTTTTAGTTTGTATAATTTATTACATCACAACCGTTTATGTTTAAAAAAAACCATTAAAATTGAAAGGAGCATAGACTACTGCTCTTCACAAAGAAACAAACTCAATGGTCTCATAATATTAAACCTAACTCAATTTTGATCAAATTATTATTATTATTTTTAATTTCATCCCTTTAAAATGAAAAACATTTAGAGTATCTTTTACACACCCATGTTGCATCATCTAATATTTTAGCATTTATTAATTTATTTATTTTTATCTAAGTTTATTATAGTGATGTGTCATTAGATTTAAATTATTATACGAGTTATAAAATACTTGATCTTTTGTATTAGGTCTAATTAGAGTTGATCCATTCCCCATCTCTTTGAACTTTGACCATGTGCAATACAACTAGAGGTAAGAAGATTAACATGACTCATTCCTCAATATATCATCCAATATTTAAGTCGGATATTTTTTTAAGGAAATAGAAAAATATGATGATGTAAGAGGATGTATGAATGCATGTAGCGAGGGATTGAATATATGTGTGTGCCCAACTTGGAGCGGCTTTAGGTGCGCTCGACTAAGGGGCTATTTAGAGGTAAAGAGCAGGAGCAAGGCTCATAGATAAAAGGCAGGTTACCTGGATAGATGGTCTCCTAAATAGATGGCATGCCTATTGAATGCAGGTTAGCTCCTGGATGGAGGACGGCTCTTGGCCCTGGAATGGAGGATTCCTAGCTTCTAAATGAATGGTTGACTCCTGGATAGAGGATTGGACTCCTCAGATGGCACCTCTTGGATGAACTGGAAGGCAAGCCTCATCTTGGAAGGATTGGTGGGTAGGCCTCTTGGATGGATTGGACAGGACTTCCTGGATGGAGTAAACAGGCATTTTATAGCGCTTAGACCATTGGGCACCAAGGCTGGCAAACAACCATCCACGCGAATTTGACAGATTGCTACGAAGATCGTAAGTGTCGATTATAGCAACACTCATCAATTAAGAGGATTCCTTCTTTTCTTTAATGTGATTATGAGAGGTTTTTGGTATGGCAATTGCCATTTTGGAAGAGATTGTGTAAATTATGGAAGAATATTTTTAGAATATTTGTTAGGTTTGTACTGACCAATTATAATAAGTTTTCTTAGTGCGTGAGAAAAAAAGGATCATGAGCAATCCTGATAAAGGTTATTCATAACGTACTATTGGGCTAACACATACCTCAACGGGCAATCTTAGACTGTGTGGTCTCAAACCTTAGGAAATTGGAGCCTTCTATTGGGTTGCAATTTTCAAACAGCATTTTTATCGTGTGTTTTGTCATCCGGGTCAGTCCATAAATGGCGGACCCATTATATAGATATATAAAATATTAAGTTATGCAAGGACTTACACTTTTATTATAGTTGCTTTAAATAAAAAAATATAATGAAATTGAGCCAAAAATCATAGGGAAAGTGACAAACTAAAAATATCTAAGTACGATCATTTAGTTATTTTTGAAACATTATTAATGATATATCATTTTACCCATTTATACACAATAATAAATTCACATAAAAAGAAATTTTCCATATTATGGATCCCATACTACCTCTCATAAGCTTAAAATCCATAACCCCAATTATTATAAAATAAATATTTTTCATGAATATTTATTTTTTGTCTAAATATAATCCAAATGAAAGAATAAATATTTTTAAAGAAATAAGGTGAGAATAAAAATTATATTCCTACCAACCAAACGCCACGTAAAAGCATCCAAAAATAGGTAAAATAGTAGGCTCAAAATCTTTCTCTAAACAAGTTCGTGCTTTTCCCTTTGTTGGCAAAAGCGGGACAATTCAAAAGAGGAAAAGAGGCAAATCACTGCTGATCTTCATGTAGCTTAATAGTAGTGGTCTTCATGCATATCTGGTATCATTTCTTCTCGGGAAACCCAGATCCAAATAAGAGTATGCTTGTTTATTTATGAGAAAATAAATTATAGAAAAAAATATTTTTTTATATATTTTTGAAAAATATTTTTATATTTTTTGATTTTTTATAAGTGGGAATATAAGTCAATAAAAAAATATATAAAATTTAAGCACAACAGATAATGGTGTTCATTTAATACAACATAAGTCATCGAAAAAATCTTAAAAATTCACTAAAGCATGGGACCCTTCAAAAAAAAAAAAAAAAAAAAAAAAAAAAATTTCTATTCAACATTGAAAAAAGATATATACTTACGATTTATTTTTTTAATGATTCTTTTAAAAATATGAAAATAATTTTTAATTTAAATTTTTTATAGGGTAGATATTTTAATATTTAAGAAAAATTAAAAATATTTATTTATCTATTTATTTATAATAAATAAATAAAATATTATTTTATTAAAAATATTTTAAAAATAATCAAAGTGTGCCATTGTGTAAGTCAATACTCTTTCCTCTTTTGGAGGGGGAAAAAAAACAGATGAAAGAAAATGCCAAAAGAATTCATTTTTTGTTTTAATAATAATAATAATATTATTATTTATTTATTTTTTATTTTGTGTCTCTTTTTTTAATGATAATTTCATATTATCTTAAAAAATTCATCAAGTTTATTATAATTCAATGTTAAGTAATATAAAATCTCTAAAATAGATATCCAATTTATTTTTAAGATTTTTACAGTTCCCCATGCTCACTGCATGCTGTCATTTATTCAGGTATAATAAATCAAACTAATATTTTACTTGGTATAAAATAAATACTAAAATAAATATTAAAAATTTAAAAAGAAAAGTTAAAAAAAACAAAAGTAAAATAAGAAGAAAAGCTGAGTTTTAGCGCTGTTCGTTGGGCCGTGTTGACACGGTAAGGCTCAATTTTTCTGGCCGCCAGTACGTATAATGTTGACATATCACAGGATAATGCCATCCCCGTTAAAGACACGTGGCTCACCTATACTGGCCGAGCCAGGCCGCATCGGTTTAATAAAAAAAATAAAAATTGGATAAAAAAATTTTATATATTTTTTAAAAAATATTTTTTATATTATAATTTATTAAAGTAAAAAAATACACAAAATATCTCTTATATTTTACATATACTGCTATCACTGCTTTTAGAATCATTAGTTTTATGAAAGCTTAAAATGATTGAATTATTACATAATTTTTTTGTATAATTAATATTTAAAAAAAGAAGTATATTTTAAGGCCTTCAATATTGTCATTTTTTTAAATTTGTAACACAACCCACATCGTTAAAGACTAATTCTGATAATAATATACTAACTAGTGAGATTAGAGATTCAATACCATTAATACAAGTACAAAACAAATACTCATATTAATTTTCCACCAATTCAAAATATTAAAATTTAATATTATCACATCTCAAACTCTGATCCCGATATTAAGAATTAATGGCATTAATACATTAACAATTAATAACATAATTATTCAAGGACATGAATTTTATGTCGATCGACCAAAACAAAAATATTATATCTTGACAGACCCGAAATACCACGTCATCAGGTGACTGTATAATGAGCCAAAACTAAGTAAAACAATTCAATAAATAATTAATTCCTAATTAAAAAATAAATAAATTTTAAATTGAACGTGACATAACAAATAGACCAAAAATCACCCTTGTCTGAATAATAATAGTAATAATAGACAGACCTAAAAAAAACCCATCACAGAATCTCATTGAACAACGCTCGGATAATACAAATATGACATACTCCAAACAATCGTAAGATAAATAACCAAATAATGACGACAATTCATCACATAATATAATAAATCCATAAATTATTAACACACTAACCGAAGGCTTACACTAGGTCGACTTCAATATCCGAAATACAATCCAAAATAGATTCAATCTAAAAGAACTAAAATACCTCTAATATCATATATCAAAACATATGCAATATTTACCAGAATATATGGTGCTACTCCAAATCTCATCCAGTTCCTGCAAAGATATATAAACTTTTTATTTTGAATGGATAAAAAAGAAGATATGAGTTTAAAATTTAATAAGTATCATATATAAAAATAGACATGTCCAATAAAATATAATAAAGGTCAAAGCATAAATGTCAAATTAGACAATAGAAATAAATCAAAATCACGGATATTAAAAATCCAATCATCAAATCTAAAATAAAATCTAATATATAAAACCAACGGTAGTCTCATGTTTAAATGGTTTAGCAAATCAAAATAGATGTCTAGTCAAAAAATGGACTTCTATGGATGTATTTATATAACAAATGTGATTTGGATATCAAATCAAATAAAAAATGTCCAAGTAGATGTTTAATCTAATGTCCGATTTAATCATGATCAGGGATAGAATCTAATAGTTAGATGATCCAATCGCGTGCACAGAAATTAATTCAGTACCATAAATAATAATCCAAAATTCGGATCAAAATATATAATTAAAATCAAATGTATAAGACATATCAAAATCTATTTGTGAACAAAATCGGCGAATCAAAAATTCAAATCTGAATACAAATTTATACCAAAATGTAAAGCATGTATTAAATTTGAGTTCTAATTATTTAAAGATTAATTTAAGAAATGGTTACTCAAAATTTTAGGCAAGTATGTTAGGCCATTTATGTACTTTATCTTTCATGGGTAAGGTTACTCACTATATTTTACCACCAATTATTTTGGGTGTAATTCTCAAATTTGCCAAATATATTAGGACGCTTGAATATATTAAAAATTTTAATTAAATATCAAAATAGGTGGGTCACTACATCTAAGCTTTTTCTGCTAGAGAAAAAGAATTTTTAATAACAAATCTTCCTTTCGAGAGTTGACCAAAATATCCAATAGTAAATTCAAAGGTAGCGACCGTAACTCTGGCACATACATGTAAAAATGTATGGCCCATGAAAAATTTTATACTTATTTTTATACAAAGATACAGATTTAAAAATATACAATATCCAATATTTATCTATTTTTCTAAAAAATTACAAAACCCTCAAATAATAACAGAAACAAAATAAATTCTTCAAACAACTGGTAAAACTTGCACATGCACTGAAAAACATACAGGTTAAGTAAAATCTTCTATGCACGACTTTAAACTTTCAAATTAGAATAGATATATATTAGATAATCAAATAGATGAAGAATAGGGCTAGATGATACTTATTCTGACCTATACTAAGTAGATATGACAAAAGGATACTTGAAGGACCAGAACAGCGCCTTTTTTCCTCTCCCCGTGTTCTCTCTCTCCTCTTTTGTTTCTCATTGCGCGAAATGATGAACCCAACCCGTGCATGCCTTAGGTACGGCTCGAGCGCTAAGCTTATAGAATCGGCACACGAGCACGCCTCAAGCACTGACCTTTTAGAAACAGTGCCTCGGGTGTGCCTTAGGTACTGAGCGACTGGATTGAATATCTTTCAAAATTTTATATTATAATTATTTTTAAAAAAATTAAATTAACCCAAAAATCACAACTAATATCAAAATCATTCAGATAGGAGTCAGAAGTATTACACGCTAGAATATTGACCATAATAAAACGTTGGACCATACATAAGAAATTATATTTAATATAAACAAAATCAACGCATCTAAAAAACTATAAAATAAAGCCAACATTAATGTTATAATTTATAAACTATTCTCCAAATATTATAAATATTTTAAGTTACTGTTCAAAGACTAAATACAATAGCTTTCTTCTAAAAAACCTATTTTAATTTCCCTTTTTAGCTTCTTGTCCAAATCCATACCTCCTCTACAGGTGTTCAAATAGCTAATCTAAAGGGTTAGTAAAAAATAGAAATAGACGCGAGTTGAAAGTTCGATAAGGTAAATAAATTTTCATAATTTAACATACAATCGTTGTTAAAATATGTCGAAAGGATCAATAAATCAAATTTAATGAGATATTATGAATTTTTATGACAAATATACACTGCTTATCAAATTTTCTTTTTATATTCTTATTCAAATTATGTCATAAAATTCATACTTAAATAAGTAAATTCTTAAAAATTAAGGGTCAATAGAATCTTTCCGACTAAATAAGCGGGTAATCAAAGCCCGAGTTATATTTATTTTGATACAATCAAAGGTCTTACGATATTATTTAAGACTCGTAAATGGGCCATCATATATATAACCCTATAAATAAGGCCGAATACCGCTATTACTCATTGATGATAGGTTTGAATTTCAATTTATCACTATAATATACTAAAGTTGCCATAATATATCATCCACTAAAATTATTATAATGGTCTGATACTTATACATTTAAAAATTTTACTCAATTCTTAATAATTCTTATATTTTCTCATTTTAGAGAAAATATTCTTAATTCTTTAACATATAAAATTTTTCTTTAAATTTTTTTTATCATTTGTAGAAATTTAAATATACTTAATTTAAAACATGTAATGTCATGTTATTAGTTCTCAAATAAAATTACAAAAATATTAGTACCATTGTGAGAATTCAACATTTCGATTCAAATATCATACATACATGAGCAAATTCATTTAATTCCAGAATATGCAAGTCATATACTTAATGATTATAAGTATGCAAAAGTATTATATAAAAAATTTATATCATATTAAAGTATTAAATTTGATTATCAATATATGTACAAATATATTTACAGAAAATGGCTTGTCAAATCAATATATATAAATCAAAGACAATGATTTTCATAAAAATAGAGAAAAGTGAGAGTAAGAATTTATATATGTGAAGTTTGAACAATTTAGTTAAAAAAACATATCATGTATGAGTATTTAAATTAATAAATATTTAAAGAAGTGAAAGAGATTAGCAACAAAGGAAGAAATTTTTAAAAATATAGTTACCATAACTCCAAATTACTAAAATATTACTTGAGAACACTTGAATTCGGCTTCTCTAACATTCTCTGTCTTTCTCTCTCTTCATCTTCTCTCTTCTCTCTCAAATCCGATCGAACAATGATAAAAAATCAACCGCACGTGACATATATAATATAGTAGCACTCGAACGTGCATCAGGTGCCACGACCAAATTCAATGGTGCACGAGCACTACATCAGATGTATGTCTAGTGTTGGCATTTTTTTTCTAGTATGCTCAAGTATCCCTCGGACATATATCGAGTGCGACCTAATTTGGAAAGTATGCTCAGGCTTTGCTCAAGCGACAATCAGACAAAACTTTTTTGCCTAAAATATGCATGGGCGCGCATCAGATGTCAGTCAAATATCTGACAACTCACAAAAATCTGATCCAAAGTTATCTTTTGACCCAACTTTTTATCATTTGATCTCAATTTTAATTATCTCAACTTAATTAATTATAATTAAAATTAAATTCAAACTCAAACCTTACAGATATACTCTTTGTAAAGTTAAAAATATAATCGAACTAAAAGTAGTAAAAAAGTTTAAGAAATGTCATGTTTTTATTAATCGATTATGTTCCACATTGACTCCGTACCAAAGAAAACAAATCTCGTCTAATCAAAGCTGTCGAGCCACCTGTACAGCTGCTACTTGCTTTTGCTATTAGACTAAATAGTTATAGTGTTGACTGTGATACAGACAAATCATGCATTACATTCAGCTTATGATGGATCGGCGATTTCATTTCTTTTGTGTTTTTAATGATCCCATGTTAGCATAAAATCTTTCAAGACAGATATACATCTTACGTAAATTTACATGAGGCTCATAATTATAGTAAGATAGACTAATATTAGATGATTTATCTAATATTTTAAAAATTACAATTAGATATAATACTTGTAAATATATTATTTTTAATAATTTTAGTCTTTACTTAAAAATATTTTTTTAAAATTTTTTTATATTTATATCTATCACCGATATTATTTAACAAAAATCATAATCATCTTCACAAAGCACAAACTTTCAGTAAATAACAACTGACTTAATGTTAGATTTTGTATTGTGTAACGAATACTTATAAATTAATTAGTAATAAAATAATTTTTTAAAATTATTTAATCAATTCAACCATTTTGTAATCGATATTTATAATTAATTTGACTCTTGAAGTATTTTTATTGTGGAGCCAAGACACGCAGAGTCCAACATTTGGCAAGCAATGTTTCAACTTGTCGCATTGTGGTTATAATGATAATAAATGTAATAATAAACTATAACAACAATTATTATTTTATAACAATTATTATGATTATAATTTATTTCTAATTATTATTAATATTTATTAGTATATATTTTACTCCCATTTATTATTATTTTTATTTATCATTTATTATTAATTATTTCATACTTATTATTATTTATAATATTTATTTATATCAATATTTTAAATTATCTTTTACTATATTAATTCTATATAATCTGAGTCAAACTATCAGGGCATTACAAATGCTCGGCTGGGTCGCTTATCGTCAACAGTGACTCTGAGCTAGTTGTCAACCAGATCCAATGGAGCTTTAAGGCGTCCAATCCATAGCTCACAAAGTATCTTACCAAAGCAAGGGGACTGATCAAGGCAATCGACCTGGTCGAGGTAGTCCACGTCCGAGGAAAGAAAATTGGAAAGCCGACCAATTAGCAAAGGCAGCAACGATCGACAGCTTGGAACAATACTTCAAGGACATGCGGGAAGTTTTAGCCATCCCGAGCATCAACAACCCCAAGGGCAAGGTGTTGCAAGTAATTGACGGTAACTAGATGACCCCGTACTGAAAGTACCAAACTGACAGCACCATACTGGAAAACCTGAACGAGACAAAACATGTGAAGAAGACAGCAGGTTGGTACACCCTTGTGGATGGAAGACTACATCGCCGAGGATTCTCGGTCCCTTACATGAGAAGCCTAACACCGGAAGAGGCTGACTATACACTGAATGTGGTGCACCTTGACGTCTGCGGCTTGCACATAGGAGGCAAGACCTTAGCTTTCAAAGTAATGAGGCAAGGTTTCTTCTAGCCTTCAACAAAGTGCGACGCCATGGAGTTTGTGAAGAAGTGCGAAAGTTGCCAACTCCATAGGAATATACCTCACCAACAGCATATGGAGTTACAAGTCCTCCAAACGCCTTGGCTATTTGCGCAATAAGGGCTTGACATTCTCGGACCTCTACCCCATGGTGCTTGAACAAAGAATGTTCGTTATAGTAGGCATTGACTATTTCACCAAGTAGGTGGAGGCATCTCCACTAGCGCAGATAATCGAGCAGAATGCAACAGAGTTTGTTCGCCAGAGTATCGTTTGCTAGTTTGAGATTTTTGAGACCATAGTGACAGACAACAGAATCCAATTTATCGGCAAACAATTCACCAAGTATTGCGCAAGCCTTCAAATAAAATCGGATCACACCTCAGTTGCCTACCCGCAAGTCGACGAGTAGGTAGAGGTAACGAACCGAACATTAATGCATGAATTGAAGACTGAGCTGGAGGACGGTAGGGGCTCTTGGGCAGATGAGTTGCCTTCCATCCTTTGGTCATATAGAACCATGCCGAGAGAGTGGACCGACAAAACGCCTTTCAACGTGTGCTACGGAACGAAGGCAATCGTCCCGGTGGAAGTCGGTCTGCCCAGCCTTCGGGTTAAGAGCTTCAACCCCCTTAACAACTCTCGAAGACTTAGAGAGCACCTCAACCTGCTTGAGGAGGCCCAAGACACAACCCACCTTCAGACTGTGACGTACTAGTAGCGAATCGCGCAGTACTATAATAAGAGGGTAAACATCTACCAATTCAAGGTGGGAAACTTCATCCTATGGAGCGTAGAGGTAATCAGCAAAGCTGCCAACAAGAACAAGCTCTCTCCAAATTAGGAAGGAACATTCCTTGTCTCAATAATCCTCTGAAACGGTACATACAAGTAAAGCACCTAAGACAGCAAGCTCATCCCAAGGACATAGAACGCCACCCAATAGAAGAAGTATTACCAATAAGCTCCGGTCGAGCCCAGGTAAGTACCACATGCATCATTCCGAATGCTTGTAATTGTGTCACATTTTTAATTAATAAAATTATTGTTTACTTATGTGTACTTACCCATGTGATTGCATGCATGTTTGTTATTTTACCAAATCAAGTGACACATACTTCCCTTATGTCAAACAAAATTAGTCTTGGCCCACTTTACATCCCATTGGTAGTCGAAGAACCTCAACTTCGAGCCGAGTGGCCCATTAAGCGATCGAACTTGAAACCTTGATTATGCACCTAGTGACCCAGCGGTGGTCGAAAATTAGGCTTGGGAGCTTTTAGAGCTCCCAACCAAAGGGTCTATAAAACCTTAAGGGGCTCCCACAACATGTGTGCAACAACCCCCCTCCGACGGAGAGAGTACACTCAGTCAACGACGTATGGACAACGACGTCCTTGCATAGGACCAAGCGCCAATATAGCAATGTACGGGTGACGGCCTATGACTCTACCAGAGCTCGGTTGCTGCGGCCATGAAACCAACTAGCACTAGTGAGGTTCACCCTCGGGCGTGCGGCGACGTCCTATTTGTAGGATAGAGCACCCCATAGAATCAAGGTGCCACAACATATGCGTCTACCGACCAGGCGGCCTATGACTCTACCGACCAGATGTGCCCCAGACAAAACCAATGATAATAGCTACAATGCTTAGCCGGTAAAACAAAAAGAAAGCAACTCTATATGAAAGCACAAGTAATCAACCACAACGGTCGCAATGATCCAACTGGTTTCATTACAATTAATTCTAGATACACAAGTGGGCCATCCGCCCCCCCAAAAGGATCTAGAGGTCTAGAAAAGTTTGGCTCAGCGATTGATCACCACCCGGCTAGGAAGCCGAAGGCTTGGCCATCCCCACAGAAGGGAAAAACAAGTTTGACCCTTGGGTAGTACCGGCGTTTGCCGGATGAAGCAAGGAGACCGAAAAGTCTAGGGCCACTAGCTGCGCCATTCGCCAACCGAGGTGAATACCGTCCCAGAATTTACCCTCTAGCGCTTTCCCAAGATCCTCTACCGGAATAGAGGCTCTCAGTTGACACTCAAGTCGAAGGCCATGTCCACAGAGATGATGGTACCACTCCTATAAATCACGGAGTGATCCCTCAAGAGAAGTAATCTTCTCCTCGGTCACGCGCAATTCACCCTCCAGGGCCTCGACCCACTCAACCATAGCCCCATGCTTTGATGGATTGACGTGCCCATGAGCCAAAAAGCCAATGGCCGCCCGAATTTGGAGAGCCCTCTCCTAAACCTATCGGCAGCTAGTATGTTAGAAGATAGAAGGCAAAATTAGAAAAAGGACAAAGGGGTATTAAATGAGTACCTCTACAAAGGAAAGTGCCTCAGGGGGAGGGCATCTTGAGCCAGCCCCGGGTAACTTACAACTTGTTCGGCCCTAACAAACACAACGCCTTTGGAGTCTAGAAAATCGAGGGTTGGCACCACAATTTCTGTGATGGCTACAGCAACCATCAACTCTTGAGCCCTCAACTCCGAGGGGTCTAAAGGACGCGCCTCGACGACCTTGCTTGTCTCCAAGGGAGGCACGTCGACGGTGACTATCTCACCCGAAAGAAGCTCCTCCGCAACCTCGACCATCTTGGGAGGAGGCTCGTCAACAGTAGCGGTCGCCACGAAAGGAGGTTCCTCGACAATCTTGGAGTCCTTGATGACCATCACGATAACAACCACCCCATCGGCTGAGCGGATATTCTCCACCGCATGGATAGGAGACTCAAACCCTCTAATGTCAACCTCCAACGCTGACCTAGCAACAGCCTCCAATGTCGTCTCGGCTACGACATCTGTTGCCAGCTCAATTAGGGTCTCCACCAACTGCTCCTCCTGCAAAAGTCCGGCGTCAACAGGGACACCGTACTGAGCAGCACAAACAAGGGGATCGGCTCAACTTCAGCAATAGCAGCGCCAGATCTGGGATTCAGCACAGGAGTTGCTATGGCCACAGCACCCATAGCTCCCCCGGAGCCAAACACTTGACCCGAGGTGGAGGTAAAAGTAGAGCACACCCGCCTTGACATACTCCAGAATCACCGCACCTGCTACAGTGCAACCTCATCCTCTCCGGATGAAGTAGGCTCCGAAGATATGCCATCAAAGGAGGAGTAAAGCCACTTTGACGGATGACCCAAAGGCTCTCGAATTACTAGCATCCTCAGCTTCCTCTGATCGGCAAGCGTTACCACAGGTGCTGGCTCCCACGCCGCCACAGTAAAGGCATCTGAGGTCAGCCAGTGTCTCCTCTTCCAGAAAATGCCAGCACTGGCAAGGATCAGATCCACCAAGGGTTCCTCCTAGGCTTTCTCACTCACTTTCAAGGACCTAGTGATGCTAAGTCGTACCTTCCCTCGCTCGTTAGAGACAGTCCAGTCGGAAGGAGTAATCAAGTAAAAGAAACAGTCCTTTCAATGTTTTGATGAATCAAGATTTGCCCCATTGAAGTCAAAACTGGGCGAGGAGACAAGGAAATCTAGTGGCCTTCTGCAAAAGGGTGAAGATTACCCTCATTGATATGGCGGTAAATCTGCAACCATGACAGCGGGAGAAGGCGCAGAGGAATACCAAGTACCGTATGACATTGGGCATGAGCCTTGCCACCGGCACCCTAAGGCCGTGAGGATCACGTACAAATCTTCCTGCACTGGAAAGCGGAGTCCACCCCGCAAATAGATCTCATAGACAATGATGAAGCCATCTGACAAAGAGCAGCCTTGCCATCTTCACCAGGTAGTAGGAACACCATGCTCCCCAAAATCCAAAATGGAGAAAGCAGTAATTGACTGTCCTCAGCAGTGAGGATCGATTGAATCCTCCTGACATCATCGATGGCCATGATTGGAAGGGAAAAAGAAGGAAATGCATGAAAGAAAGAGAGGCTCACAACGGATTGAAGACGAAGGTGAAGTACAGGAAAGGTGAGGTGCACGCGGTTTAAATAAGTGAAAGCCCAAATTTAGATCCGTGTAGCTGACCAATTGGAGTTTCTCTTTTCCAAATTTCAGGCACATCTCTGAAGTCCCTCAGAGGTATCTGAGTATTCACTTCACTGCAGACCAATACTTCATCCCTGGATTAGAGACAAATTTACTAACAGTACCAACCGCATGTGCAATGTCCGGCATAGTACACACGATTGCGTATATCAGGCTACCAATGGCCGAGGAATAAGGTATTCTACTCATGCGGGCTTTCTCCTTGTCAGAGGACGGAGACTGTTTCTTGCTCAGACTAAAATGGTTAGCCAATAGGGTGCTCACTGGCTTGGACTTTTCCATGTTAAGAAGTTACATCACCTTTTCAATGTAGCTCTCCTGGGATAACCAGAGCTTCTTGTTTTTTCGATCACAAAAAATTTGAATCCCCAAAATCTGCTTCGACGGTCCGAGGTCTTTCATTGCAAACGACTATCCCAATTGCTTCTTTAACTCCTTGATCCAAACACCATTCTATCCGACAATCAATATGTCATCCACATAAATGAGAAGGACGACAAAGTCATCCTCGGAGAATCTCTACACAAAGACACAGTAGTCAGAAGTAGTCTTTTAGTATCCTTATCCGACAATGACAGACTCAAACTTCTTATACCACTGTCTTGGAACCTATTTTAGTCCATATAAGCTCTTCTTTAGACGACAAACAAGTCTTTCCTTCCCCTTGACCTCGAACCCCTTTGGTTGTTCCATGTAAATTTTCTCCTTGAGGTCACCGTGGAGGAATACTGTTCCTAACATCCAGTTGCTCTATCTCCAAGTTCAGAGCAGCTGTCAAGCCAAGCACAACACAGACCGAGGATATTTTCACCACAACTTCAAAAATTTTATCAAAATTCACACCTTTTCACTAATTAAAGCCTTTTACTACAAGCTGCGCTTTGTACCTCGACTGTATAGTGTCCTCGGATATCTTCAACTGAAAGACCCATTTGTTGTCTAGGGCTCTCTTCCCCTTAGGTAACTTAACTAACTCGAAGGTATGATTCTCATGTAAGGAAGACTTCTCATTCTTCATTACTTCCAACCATTTTTTCTTATGTGCACCCTTCACAACCTCATCAAAATCTTCAAGCTCACCTGTATTAGTGAGTAGGACGAACTCACTGGATGACAGGCGGACTGACAGATGTCTTTCTCTCAAGGATCGTCGCATGAGAACCTCCTCGGCCTGTTGAGGAGTAATATCATCATTTTGATCCTCATGAGGCACAGCAACTGCGTCATTATTATTCTCGGCCACTCTTGGGCCATTTGCCTCGGACTCAGGAGGCACTGGACGGACAGGTTCAACGTTTACTTTGTCCATCCGACCAGTGTCAGATGAAACCTTCTTTTCTTTTTAAATATTTTTAATAGTCTCCTCTTCAACAAAGACCACATCTCGTAATCGGATAAGCTTCTTATCTATTTGGTCAAAAAATCTGTACCCAAGTTCATCTTTACCATAGCCTAAAAAGACGCATTTCTTCGTCTTTGGCTCAAACTTACCCCTCTCATCTCTCGGGATATGAACAAAGGCCTTACAGCTAAATATCCAAAGATGATTATAGACTAGCTTCCTTCCAATCCATACCTTATCTGGGACCTCAACATTCAGAGGCTTATTAGGCAACCTATTGATCACATAAGTCGTTGTCTTCAGGGCCTCGGCCTAGAAGGATCCTGGGAGCATTGCCTCTAATACCAGGCACTTGACCCTTTCCATCAATGTGTGATTCATCCATTCAGCCACGCCATTTAATTGCGACGACTTTGGAGATGTCCTTTGATGTCTAATGCCACATGACTTGCTGTAGGTATTAAAAGTTCCAATATATTCTTCACCATTATCGCTCCGGACGGCCTTTAACTTCTTTCCCATCTCACGTTCAACAAGAGATGGAATTGCTCAAAAACTCTCGAGACCTGATCTTTGGATTTAAGTGGGAATACTCACAGCTTTTTAGAGCAGTCATCAATATAGGGACAAAGTATTATACTCCTCCAAATGATTTTTCCTTAAATGGTCTGCAAACATCAGTATGAACAAACTCAAGTACCTTGGTCCTTTTGAATGATAAGTCTCCTTGAAAAAGACTCTTCTCTACTTCCCGGCCATGCAGTAAGAGTAAGTTTTCAGTCTGTTCTCGTCCATTTCTTGAATGAGACCCTTTTTAGTCAGGTGAGTCATCCCTCTCTCACTCACGTAGCCTAATCTTCGGTGCTACAAGCCCGAGGACTCCACACTACTTGTGGCGTTGACCTCTCCAACCTCGGCAGTGGCCTGCAACACATAAAGGCTAGATGCCTTCTTTCCTCGGGCAACTACTAGGGAACCTTTTGTCAATTTATATACCCCATCACAAAAGACATTATAAAAGCCAGTATCATCTAGTCTTCCTACTGAAATGATATTCATCCGAATATCATGGACATGTTGGACGTTCTTCAAGATTAGTCAGGCTCCATTGTTGGTAACAAGAGACACATCACCATGGCCAACAACTCTTGATGTCTCCATATTACCCATTTTTAACACTCCAAAAATACTCGGAGTGTAAGATGTAAAGAGCTCCGTCCTGGGAGTGACATGGATAAATGCTCTAGAATCCACCACCCAGTCGGTCTCCTCCTTGGCCAAATTTACAAGATCATCAGCTTCACAGATCAAAAGGAGATCAACTCCTGTAATGACAGAGACCGAGGACTCTTTCTCACCACGTCCCTTTTTACTTTTCTCCTTTTCTGCGTTTTCATACTTTCACTTATAATAAAACCTTTTGATATGGTCTTTCTTCCCACAGTGATGACATTCTATATTTTGGTACTTTGATCAAGACTTATTTTGGCCCTTTTCTCCATATTTAGGACCGCGGCCTTTACTCCTTCCACGTGACTCTATCACAAGGATCGCGGAGCATTGAGAGGTTGAGATCCTTTGAGACCGCCAAATCATTTTCTCATTCAGCACGGCTCCTTTGACCATCTTCAACGTCACAATACCATCACGAGTTGTGTTAACAATAGTGATTCTCATTATCTCCTATGAGTCCGGCAGAGTTGCTAGGAACCATAGACGTGGCACTTTGCCCTTGAATTTAATACCTATGCCACTCAACCGGTCTACACAACCTTGAAACTCTTTCAGGTGATCCTCAACGAACAAGCCGTCCTTGTACCGAATCTGCATAGACTTCATTAGGTGGTAGATCTTGTTGTTGCCTGTCTTGGAGGCATAGAGTTTCTCCAACTTCTCCCACAGCACCTTAACATTCGTTTCACTCCTAATGTGGTTGTATATATTGTCATTTACAAATTTTCGTATGTAACCGTCTACCTGCTTGTTTTTCAGCGTCCATTCCTCGTCTGATTTCACCTCAAGCTTTTGAGTGACGAACGATTGTGCATGGATTTAACAAACAGTAAGTCAGACATCTTACTTTACCAAGTATCGTAGTTGGTGCCATTCAGGCAAATCATTTTGCTCCCAACCTCTATATCAGCGTTCAATGAACTCATCATTCAAATAACAACCTCCTCTCTTTGATACCACTTGGTGCACAAAAGGAAAGGTGGTGATCGATCTGATAACAGAACACCTACCACACATACAGCCAATTGAACGGCAGTAAAGGGAAGATAAAAAAAACAATAAGGAGAAACATAGTAAGATTTTTACGTAAAAGATCCTCCCAAAATAAGAAAAAATTATGAAATTTTAGTCCACAAATATATCCACTATGTGAGATATTCTTACAAGAACAACACCGTTACACAAACCACCTTTGAGACAAAGATGAAGAACAGGGTACAAGAATGCCTAGTTTTTACTCACTGCTCTCTATTACACTTCACTCTTTTCTCTTTCCTTCAATAAATTTTTCTTGCTCTCACTTTATGAATCTACTCACACACATACACAAAACACATACATATATGTATACAGATAGAAGAGAGTAGTGATTATGCTAACATAGAGGATATACGTACAAGCAGCCACCAGGCAGCCTGTAATTCTGCAATAATTTTATAGATTATTGGCCCTGCAAAAAATGGCCCACCACTCTACAAAGACTGCTACATATTCTCCACAGATTTGGCATACTTAGAAGATCCTCTGAGCTGACCTCCACATGTACTTTTCGTCTTTAAGTCCTCGAGCCTCCAAAAATGCCTCCAGGCATCGCCCATGGACCTCGAACTCTAACAACAAAGGTTCTCGGATATTACATAATGTCTTCATCCATTTTTAGAATTCACGGACGATTGCTCATAGTCTGTGGATAGAAAGAGCGTACAAGTCCACGGACCATATCCGCGCATAAGTCCGCGAACACATTCCTACAAAGGGAGTGACCCCAACATATATAACAGCGGTGTTTAATCATGGTATTGGGCAGTGGTGGTTGGGAGGTTGGAATTGTCTGAGGAGTCAAATTTGATTGCCTTTACTATGCAGGGAATCCAAATCATTAGATAAAGTTTTTTGTTGGGATTCTTAAAAAAATAAAAGCCCATTTACATTGATGTGGTGAAAACATAACCTCCAAACTCCCATTAATTAACTGCCATTAAATATCATATGAGTATAATAAATAAAATTATACAATCAAATATATAAATTACATGATAATATTTAACATAAAAAATCTATCTCAATAAAAAAAAACTATAAGACAAGTTTTGAAAAATTCAATATAAAAACAACTTTTTTATAAATATGACACCCTTTGAGATATCTTTAATATAATTCTAGTGAATCATAGTTAAATATAATCTATAACGCACCTTACAACCTGTAAGAAAAGAATGCACAGAGAAAATGAGTAATTAATCAAAAATATGTCCTAAAAATAATATTAGAGTAATGTATCCGACCTTAGTAAAAAACAAAACTGAAATTACATACCAATCGGATGCCAAATTTTTTTTATTTTTTATTTTTATCTTTTCTCTCTTCTTGCAGTGTTATTGTGTTAAAAATGATCTCTAATCTTTGCCCCAATACCGTGCAAGATATTTTATAACAGTGTCAATGTATATGCACACATCAAGTGCATATCAAATGCAAAATGATAGTAAATGCTGCATATGTATGCACGTGTAGCACCCATTTTGTTACCTACACATGACCGCCTCTTGATTGCATACAAGCAGCGCTCATTGTGTAGGTTGGATGAATTTTTATTTGAACAAACCTCATACAAACATCTAATAAAATAACGTCACTCAAGCAACCCTAGTATAAATATCATACGACCTACTTGACAACTCCAGAATTAAAATACAGTACTTCCAATAGATGTAAGACTTATAAAGTAGTTATCCAAAGTCAAACGTTTTCTCCCCCATATATTGTTTTTTTGTAATTAATTACTGTTGTAAGGCCTAAATTCTTAATTTATAGTAATCCTGATTAATTAAACTAATATAATTAAAATTAAGGTCAAATAATATGAAAAAGTAAATTAAATGATCAAAATTGGATCGAGTGACTTGATACCTAAAGAAAGCTCGGCCTACACCTAAGCGCCGAAAGTCATGGGTCAACACCTGAGGCTTGCTTGAGGACCGCTCGAGCGGCTATTGACAGAAACTCAGCATTCGCTGCATGCCCAAGCCATACTTGTAATACCCCAGATCTTCATTTGAATTATTTTAATATTAATTTAATTTTAGATTAATTAGATATGTTTTAGAATAATTATATTGTAAAAGTTTAAAAGATATTTAGTTTAGTAGTGTCGCACCTAATGCACATCCGAGGAGTGCTTGGGCATTGATTCCGGGGAACCCGCGCCCGACACATGCCTGAGCACACTCAAGCACCAGGTTTCCCGAGAGCACGTGCCTAAGGAACGCTTGAGATGCTCTAGAGGCGGGTTTGCCTATAAAAGGTGAGGCGCACAGGGCATGCCATTCACACAAAGCAGAAGAGAAAGGAAGAGAGAATGTGCAGGGAGAGGAGACAGGAAGTACAGTTCGAGTAGATTGGAGCATATTTTTATCAGATTATTTAGTATAAGATCAAGACAAGTATCCTCTAATTCTACCCTTTGTTTATTTCAGTATCTAATATATTTTGATTATAATTTGGAAGTTTAAAGTCGTGCATGTAAAATTTTACTTAACCAGTTTAATTTTTTCAATGCATGCGCGAGTTTTACCTGTTGTTTGACGGTTTGCTCTATTTTTGTAAATATTTAAGGGTTTTTTGATTTTTTAAAAATAGATAATTAGCGGATAGTTATATATTTTATATCAATACCTCTGTATGAAAATTTGCTTTAGACTGTACATTGGTATGCATGCATGCTGTTAGGGGTTGAGGTCATTATTTTGAGGGACCATGACAGTTTGAGACCCTAGTGGGTCGATATGTATGTGGGATCATAGTGATTCGAGGCTCTAGTGGATAGATATATTATTCGATAATGATAAAAAATGACTAAGCAGTTACAGGTCTAAAATATAACCAATAATGATAAAAGATGAGCCAGCACTATAGGTCTAAAATGTAACCAATAATGATAAAAAATGACTATGTAGTTGTAAGTCTATAATGTAGGCAATAATGATAAAATATGATTGAATAATTACAGGCCTAAAATATAACTGATAATGATAAAAGATGGCCAAGTAATTGCATGTCTAAAATGTAGTTGATAATGATAAAAGATGGCTAAGTAGTTGCATACTTAAAATATAGCCGATAATGATAAAAGATGGTTAAATAGTTAAGGGCTGATGAAGCCAGATTAAGAGCTAATTATATGAGATGGTCGACAGTTGTAAGCCTAAAAGATAGCAGTTATATATGTGTTTGAAATTCGGATCTAGATTTTGATATATGTTACACGTGAAGGTGAAGACGGTTGCGGTTTATACGATCTGGTATTGAATCATGATTTGTTATGAGTATCTCCTGGTGGGATGGTATGATTTGATATACGATTTGAATACAAAACTATCCTCAGACTTTCAGTTGATTTACTATCCTTGTGATTTGTTTTATATGATTTGTTAAGTGACTTCACCATCTCTCTAATTTATATGTATTGCTTTATAGATATATACGATAATATTTATTGAATTGTAGACTCACATTTTCATATTTTATCATTCCAGAGTAAAAGGTTATGATAGATTGTAGGATTAAGACGAGATTTGGCATGACACTGTACATCCCAATGAGTTTTATATTTTTTTTAGAAATAGATAGCGACAATGGTATCTTGATTGTTATGGATTAGATTTTATTTTATTATGGATTAGATCTTTAGATATTGAAATCGGTCGAATGTAGGCTCTTGGACTGTATAATAAGAATTTTTTAATTTATTTCATTATGTGGATGAGTTGATATTATTTAGATATCTTCCTTACAATTGTTTGGAACAAGTCATTATTATATTATCCGGACGGTTGTCCAATGAGGTACTGTGCGAGTTATATTTAGGTTTCTTATATATTTGATTTGTAATATCCAAATTTAAAATTTGTTACCTATCTATTATTGGGAGTTAATTATTTTTTTTTGACTTGTTTGATCCGAATTCGTGACAATGCCTAAGCGCAACCAGGTCACCTAATGCGCGCCTGATTCGGCACTCAAGCATCATGTTGTATAAATGGATCATTTGAACTAATTTCAGTCATTTTTCTAAAGTTTTTCAGAGAAGAGAGAGAGATGAGAAGAAGAAGAGAGAGGAGGTCCAGGAAGCTCAAATTCAATTGATTCAAGCTAATTTTTGGTGAAAATTATGTCAAAGCAAGTGCATGTTGAGCTTTTTTCTTCCTTGTTACTGTCTTTTACTGAACTCCTTGAACAATTCTTATTTTATTACTCATACATGCCATAATTTTTAAAGTTATAGTGACATTGTTTAACATACATATGCATTTCTTTTAAGCTTATTGTAAAAGTATATGAATTTCATATCTAAACTCAAGTATATGATTTAATCTTGTTGACTTCTGTATTTTAACTCTTATGAATGTCTAAAAATATGATAAAATGCCTCTACATGTCTAAATTTCATATGTAATATTCTTGCATGCTTATAAATTATTAAACCCAAGTTCTTACATATTAAACTAAATTCTATATGTTCTAAAATATAGCTAAAACTTTCTGTATGTTTTATTGAATTTGCTGATATCATGCACTACTAAATTTTGCTGATTCTTGCACAATTTTTTATTGAATTATTTTTACACTATATAATAAATTAGCATCCTATATGTTTAAAATTCATCATAACTTGATTTGAACATAATATATAAATTCTCTATGATATGAAATTATAAGTATAAATGAAAAATTTTACAAAAATGTCAAAGAATATGAACATCTTTTTAAGAGTGAGAAAATTAAAAATTATAAAGCAAGTGTAGAGTTTTTCTAAGAAATTATATTGAACTATGGTTATTATTCAATAGAGTATATTATAACATATCTTAATATATTATAATTGTATATTATATCTAAACCTATTATCCACGGGTAAAAAGTGATATTCGGTCTCATCTATAGGGTGAATATAAACGGCCATCTTTAAATTTTGAATAGAAGCGTAAAACCTTTAATTGTGTGAGAGTATATACAATCCGAGTTTTGATTGTTCGCTTCTTTAGTAAGTCAGACCTACTAAGAATTAAGGATGTTTTGATAATTTAAATAGAATAAGAGTATGATAAGAATAGCCTGAATTCTACATAAGTTGTTTATATATTTGTTATAAAAATTCATGGTATATTCTTAAAATTTGATAAATTAATCCTTCCGACATATTTCAAACCTAAAGTATAAATATTCATTGATATATTATATATATTATTGAACTTTTAACTCATTTCTTAATATTTTTACTAACCTCTTCAAATAAGAAGACCGAATGCATATAGGATAAATAGGAATGAAAAACGATGGTGTTCGATGAGTTTAGGCCTGAAATTATGGAATTTTTAATATTGTTTTATGTTTTCAGAGAATGGTTAATTGATTTAATATTGTAATTTAATTGATCAGTCAATTTTAGATAATATTCATTGGTATTTCAGTTACTTAGATTGTAGTATTTCAATTTTTGGACAATTTTAAGATATTCTAAAACATTGTATTGATTTATATGGCAGCTTTGAGATTGTCTAAAATGATGAAATGATTAGTGTTGGACAGCAGATTATGGATTAATGTTATTATTGTCTTAATTATTTTAAGTTGTCCAATGATTGGTCGCTGGTTATATTGTTATTGTTGTATATTCTATAATTATATTGACCAGGCATCATTCTTTACATGAGGTCCAACTTACGGTTGGGTCGGTGTCGGAGTCACGTGAGATATGGCAATTGAATTGGATCATGTGTATGGTTTATATTATTTGAATTATGGTTAATCAAGATATCATCATAAAATTTACATCTAAATATTAATTAGATGATGAATTAAATATTTAATAATAACTGATTTAGAGTTAATTTTGGAATCGAAATTTGGAACATTACAATTGTTCCAACAAATATAAAAATTTTAGAAGATCAAAATCGTTTTCCCCAATTTGTTAAATTATCATGTTCATGACCTATAGTGCAAAAGGGCATATTTGAATCCACATTAAAGATGGTATATGAACACCGGAAATACAACAATTCTAGCATATTGATTTGTTCTGTTCTCAAAACCTATTTGCTCTCCCCTTTTCCCTCTCACTGTTTTTTTTTTTTTTTTTTAAAGTTATGAGAAAATGAAGAGAACTATGACTGAATATGGCTAATAGGAAGTGGCTTCCTTTCTGCACAACCTCTTCAATAAGGCAACCAAAAAGAATACAGGTGATGGAATTTCTTTTAACTTTTACAAGGTAGGCAGATAACAAATTCCTTAATTACATCAATGTCATTTTTCCAACCATTGTTTGGATTCATAAGAAAATAAGTTTTCCAATAATATTACAACTAATTATACAAGATTGTAACATTCACCATCTCATAAATAACTCAAGATTTGTCATGTCATGTGGTGCAATTTTAATAATAGTCCTTTTTTGGTCTTCTATGGCCAAAAGACATCATCAATTACCCATAAGAAACCATAAGATTATAACTCAATCAGCATATCATATTAACCATTCAGTTCCTCAACCAACCTCTATTCTATGTAACCAATGGTAGAGACAAATAGCAAGTTTCGACAGCTCAAGAATTCTGAGTAAAACACACAATATAATCCTAAAACTGTGCGTTAATTTAGTGCCTCATCATGATCAATCATCAGCCCCCCCAAATTTGGGAAACGGGAAATCAACAATCCTCCGCATAACAACGCTATCATTGTATCTGTTCTGTCTTACTATTTGGAGCCATTCGATGTGTCATTGTATATATAATGTCGATCTGCGATGGTGAATTTTCCAGCTGTTATTGCTGTCTGATTTCTGATCTTCTTCTGTGGAGTTGGCACAAGATGAGTTGCAGTTGGTAGACCTTATTGCCAATTGAAGTGGGCCTTCAGGTGAATTTGGCTGCGGAAATTCTTCCTTTAAGTTGCTATCCAGCTGAAGAAATTGGTCCAGCGACATGCCATTTGAGGAGGTAGGGGGAGATGCTAGGAGTTTTCGAATGTGAAGTCTATATTTCTGCAGAAAGTCATATGCAATAGGAATTCACTAGCTTCATTCCGATTCTCATCCAGTACCAGAAAAAAAAAAACATTCATCTCATATTTGAATTCTAAGGAATTTGATAGAAAAATCATCTGGGAAATATCCATGTTTTGACAATAATATTACCCTTCAAATATTCTTTCCTCTCATGTATTTGTGATCCCAATAGGGCCAAAAGTTCTAAATCTTCATTGGGAGATCTCTCCCTCTGGAAACGTTACATAAGATGAGATCTTTTGCCATCAAATACAACTAAATCCAAATAGAATTTTTTTTTTTTTTTTTTCTGTTTTTTTCCTTCACATCTCCTTACTACATAACAAAATTTCCTAGAACCCATCCAAGTGATAGGTGCGGTCAAATATGGAGTCCATGATACAAAACAGTTTTTGTTCATTCTATTGGCTTGAATAGAGTACAGATATATACCCTCTTTTTTAACCCACAATGTAGAAGCTTTGTATTTTGGGCACCCTTTTCTCTAAAATAATAGGAAGGGAAATTTCTGGTTGATCATTTCTAATAAAAGGTGGAGGTAGTGGAAAGTGGGTGCGCATGCACATGCATATATATACTAATCAATTTATTTATTGCATGCAGAATAGAGACCTGCAAATGGCTTTTAACTTCATCACTAGTGAGGCCATCCACTTGCATAAGTTCTCTTATCTGCTTAGGAGTAGCCACTGTAAAAACCGAAGAAACAAGTTAGACAAGCAATCACAGAAAGTAGCCAAATTTTTAAATATATATCTTCTTGCCTACTCCAAATAATGGAAGCTTAAGGTTTCATTGTTTTTTGAGTTGTATTATAAGGATACAGACATTTTCGATAACATGATGTCTCATCTATTTGTTCAAACTAATAGATCTACACAAAAAATAGATTGATGGATAAATATTGTATTACCTAAAGATATCCTAATGATGACTAAAAGATATCCCAAAACATTTCTTGTGTTTTTTATTGGGTTTCTCATGTTCCAAGCTATGTGAAGAACCATATATACTAGTCTTGCCTTGCACTGAAAGAGACTATTTTTCATGTTGTGTCTCAATGTTGATTTGCATTTATTCAAGACCCAAATGTTCCACGGCCATATCCTCATTCAGAAACGAAAATTAAGTATAAGGAGAAGAAAAAATTGATTTTCTTCAACTATTTGACATCCTATGATCAAATAAAAACACACCATTTCATTTGCTACGCGTAATTTCTCAGTTCTGTAAAATAGTAATTAAGCTAAATGTCACTCTCCGTAGCATTGTAGACTCTTCCATATAACAGAATGGCTGTGTATCAATGGTTAACAAATCGGTTGGCCATGCTTATTATTCCATCTTCCTCGACAGACTAATCTTAATCAACTCTCCAAAGATGCTAAATATGATGTAGTTGAAGGGGGGAAAAAGAAAAATTACCATGAATGGGAAACTTCACCAACAATCCAAAACACAAATTCTCCTCAAGTTTCAATTGTTGGGTTATGGATCATTTCCATATGGGTCCCATACCCATTAAATGTGTCATTTAGTGGCATGCATAAGGACGTACATGCACCGAATTGACCGAGAGAAAATTGTAGAGTGGCACATGATAGACACCTGACTCACATGTGAACGTCGATTCCAGAATGGGCTTGATGTCTCCCGAGGAGGGCGATTGTGCACCAATTACAATGGGCTCGTGCACAACATGTGCCCGACGAGCGCTCGAACGCCGTTCTTGATATAAATGTGCCTGACACGATTTTAGGGTTATCACTTTGTAATTTCTGAGACCTTAAGCGACAACACTGTGAGAAAAAGAAGAGAAAGAGAGAGAAAATGGAAAAGATGAAGATTCGAGCATCCAAGTGAGTTTTAAATCGTGTTCCAATCTCCACCGACATTGCATACGCTATTCTTAAAATTGATAAGAATATTTTACTGATCTTATTTTTTCTCTTTTATCTTGTACACATTATTGCTTGAGCTTATTTGTTATAAGGCTTTTTGTCCTTATATTTTTGGAGTCTGTATAACTAAACTTATTACAAAGTAGATATATTTTAGACGTATAGTCCGGTAGTTTTTTCCCTCTTTTTGAAAAGAGAGTTTTCACGTAAAATCATATGTTCTCTATTATTTGTAATTATTACTTACTTGTCGTGCCTTGTCAATTATTTTCTCACGATTCAAATAAGTAGTCCAGTCCCTAACAAGTGGTATCAAAGACACAGTTATTATTGTCGTGTATTGAAACTTATTTAAATTGATGAAGGTTAGAAACAAAATGATTTAATTAAATGGCACAAATTATGATATTTGAAGGAGCAAGATGAAGGATTTATTGTTTGTTAAAATAATACATCTTCCAATATCTATTACTCAAAAGCCTAAGTCAAAATCTGAGAAGGAATGCGCTTTTGAATATAAATAAGTTTGCCATTATATTCGGCAATTTATTGATGACAATGTATATAATTACATTAGAAATAAAACAAATACGAAAACATTGTAGGAGAAGCTCGAGACACTTTATGCCTTGAAGACTTGCAATAATAAATTGTATCACTTGATAAAATTGATGTAAGTGAGATGCAAAGATGGTACATTTATAGCCGACCACTTGAACAAATTTCAAAAATGTGTTGACCAATTAAGTGGCATGGGCATCAAGTTTGACAATCAGTTGTTGGGCTTGTGGTTGTTAACCATCTTGTTGAATTTATAGGATGTGATACAAATCATCATCGCCAATACAGGGCTCTTTTTCTTCGCACTCCGAAATACTAGTCTCAAAATCTCGGGAAAGAAATAAAGAATGTGGCCCTAAATCTAGCGAGAAGAGTCAAAACAAATTTTAATCGATGTACCAAATTCTCGTATGCCACCACTGCGGGAAAAAGGGGCACAACAAAAAATATTATTACAAGTGAAAACATAAAAACGCTGAGGGAAATGAGAAGAAGGCTGAGAAGACCCGGGATGAGGAACGAACCTTAATTGTTATCAAGCTCGATCCTCTGTTGGTGTGTAAAGAAGATGAAGTTATCAATCTGGTGGATTATGAAAATAATTGGGTGGTGGATAGTGGCGCTTCACTTTATGTCACGTCGAGATGGGAATTCTTCACATTTTACACTCCCGGTGATTTAAGAGTGTTGAAAATGAAAAATGAAGGCTTGTCTCGAATTATCAGCTATGGGAACGTATGCATAATCACCAACAACGGAACCAAACTATTGAGGGATGTACGACACGTCCCAAACATTTGGTTGAATCTCATATCAGCTGGCAAACTTAATAATAAAGGTTTTTGTAACACCTTCTGTAAAAAGGCATGAAAGTTAACCAAAAAATCTCTAGTAGTTTCCCGAGGAAAGAAAATTTCCAACTTTATGTGTTACAAGCCTCAATTTCAGTTGGAGACGTGAATGTCGCGAAAAGCAATGAGTCTTCGAACTTGTGACATCGATAATTAAGCCATATAAGTGAAAGGGGTTAAATTATTTGGCCAAGAAGAACTTCCTTCGAGTATGAAGAAAGTCAAGTTGATAACTTACTCTCATTGTATGGCGGAAAAATAACGGAGAGTTTCATTCCATGGAACTCCTCCATGAAAAAGACAGATTTTCTTGAGTTAGTCCACATCGATATATGTGGCCTTCTTAAGGTGAAAACACTCGGATGAGCACTTTACTTCATCACCTTTATTGATGATTATTCGAAAAAAACTATGGGTATATCCATTGAAGTCGAATGATCAAACATTTGATATCTTCGAACAATTTCATACTCTAGTGGAGAGACAAATGAGGAAGAAGCTAAATTCATCCGAAATGATAACGGCGAAAAGTATGTTGGAGCATTTGACACGTACTGTTGGAACCATAGGATTTGACACCAAAATGACTCCACCGAAAACACCACAGCTAAATGGTGTGGCTGAAGAGATTAATAGGACACTGACTGAAAGAGTTCGTTGTGTGCTTTTGGAGGAGAAGGTCCCCGATTCATTTTGGGGGATGCCTTGAATGCTGTGAATCATGTGATCAACCTATTACCAAGCGGCCCACTAAATAGAGAAGTACCAAGAAAAGGTATGGTCGAAGAAAAGGTATCCTACGACCACTTGCGCGTGTTTGGGTGCAAGCCTTTTGTTTATATCCGAAAGGAAGAAAGGTCCAAGTTGGAATCAAAGACGAGACAGAACATCTTTCTTGGTTACGGAGAAGATGAGTTGGGATATCGATTCCACGATCCGATAGGGAAGAAGCTTATCCAATCAACGGATATGGTATATTTGTCAAGGATGAGGCTATCAAAAATATCGGCAAAGCGGAGAAGGTGGTTTCCAACAACGATAACAACTGGCTTTGTGATACGAATCCAAAATCCTTGATTTCAGTGCCTATTCATAATAAAGACAATGGTTAAGGTAATATCGAAGGAGAAGAAGATCGTGGGACTCCTATGCTCGATGGAGTGGACAATGCAAATGAGGATGATGTTATTCCTCATAGTGATTCTAGACCCGCTGAGATCATCCCATTGCAACAATCCACGAGAGATCGAAGATCCTCTTCTCGCCTATCAGCTGATGAGTATGCACTATTTACCGAAGGCGGAGAACCCAAAAGTTTTGATAAAGCGATGGAGGATTAGTATAAGTTGAAGTGGATGGATGCCATGTAAAAAGAAATGAAATCATTGCAAGAGAACCACACGTTTGAATTGACCATTTCTTAGAGGCAAACGAGCCTTAAAGAATAAGTAGGCCTTCCGTTTAAAAGCTGATGAAAATAGCCCACAATCAAGGTACAAAATGAAACTGGTTGTGAAAGAGTTCAATCAGCGCAAGGGTATCGATTTTGAGAAAATTTTCACCTCGATTGTGAAGATGTGTTCAATCAGTGTAGTTCTCGAATTTGCCACAGTTCTTGATTTGGAAGTTGAGCAATTAAATGTGAAAGAGTTCAATTAGCATAAGGGCATCGATTTTGAGGAGATTTTTACCACGATTGTAAATATGTCTTCTATCAAGGTTGTTCTCAGGTTAGCCACAGTTCTTAATTTGAAAGTTGAGCAATTAAATGTTTAGACGGCTTTTCTCCATGGTAACCTTGAGGAGGAAATCCACATAGAACAACCGGAGGGATTCTGTATTGAGGGGAAAAGCGTTTAGTATGCTATTTGAAGAAAAATTTATATTGGTTGAAGCAAGCCTCGAGACAATGGTATAAGAAATTTCAATATGTTATGATAAGATAAGACTATCAGAAGACTACTTCAAACTATTCTATCTTCATTCAAATATTTTCAGAAGATGATTTCGTTATTCTCCTACTCTATGTGGATAATATGCTCATTATTGAGCGAAATGCCTCTGGATCACCGAATTGAAGCTGCAGCTTAAAAAATCCTTTATCATGAAGGATTTGGGACAGACAAAGTAAATTATGGGTATAAAAATATTTTGCGATCGTAAAGTGAGGAAATTATGGATGTCCTAAGAGAGTTACGTTGAGAAAGCGCTTCAATGTTTCAACATAAAGAAATCCAAACCAGTAAGCACTCAATTGGCCAATCATTTTAAATTGAACAACCGGTAATACCCTTCTACAAAATATGAAAAGGAAAGCATGAGAAGCGTCCTCTACTCTTCAGCCGTGAGCAATTTGATATATATTATGGTGTATACGAGACCATATATTACTCAAACTTTTTGTCACGAACCCGGCATAAAGCAGGTCTAATAATAATAATTCATAAAATTAAAATCCCAAATAAATGTAGTAATAAACGACAAATTTCAAAAATTCGTATAACACAAATTAAATATGCATAGGACTCAACCAATCCTAACCTATACAGGACCTCATCGGATATAAATTTGGACAACATATAAGCAATCTGTTATCTCATATCATAAGGGAGATATCTAAATGTTATAATATGCTATCTCATATCATAGGGGACAACATAAATCTTCAGTCGTGGGTGGTTTGATATATGTTATGGTGTGTACGAAATCGAATATTACTCAAACTTTTTGTCACGAACCCGGCCTAAAATAAGTCTAATAATAATAATTCATAAAATTAAAATCCGAAATAAATGTAGCAATAAACAACAAATTCTAAAAATTCGGATATGACAAATCAAACATGCACAGGACCCAACAAATCCTAACCTACACAGGATCTTATCGGATATAAATCTAGACAATATATAAGCAACCTGCTATCTCATATCATAAAGGAGATACCTAAACAAAACAATAACTTATCTATATAATATATTCAACCCAACGATTCTTAATACTGGGTCTAAAGGCCCTCAACCGGCAGCACATAATATCCAAATACACCCTCGAGATCCCAGTACAAATCAAATGAACATCCATACTCACCAGATAAAAGATGTTGCATCAAATCACATCCAAACTCTTACAAGTATATCCAACCCACTAGTCTGAAAGGATAAAAATAAAGTCATGAGCCTAAAGCTCAACAACTATCGGCATATACAAAATTAATACATATATATATATATATACACACACGTGTCCATAAACCGAGAGGGAAGGTCAAATTGCATAGTCGAATCATATCAAATAAATTGAAAGGGGCACAAATCGTCACATCGAGTCAAGAAATCAAGGGTTTGAAATCATCAAAAAACCTAAAGGTAGTCTCTTACTCAAATCATAGACCCTATCAAATTCATGGTCCTAGCGGAACATACTCATAACAAATCGTGATATAGAATCAAATCATATCAAATAACAAATGTGATCCGATATCATATCCAAATGAAGCACGTGCTGAGCAAAATAAAGTCTGGATCCAAAACACATACGAATAAACAAAGTTAGAATAAAATCATATAAATCAAATGGGTTTCGGGATAAATCACATATCCAAAGATATGAGACTAACCAAATTTTCATCCATGGGCAATCACGAATCTCAAATCAAAATACAAATTGTGCTGAAATACAAAGCATGCACTAAGAACCAAAGATTTTGAAAGACTAACTTGCGGAAGAGTTACATATACTTTTGGTAGCCTTAAACCAATCCATTTGCAGTTTAGGCTTGCAAGTTAGGCCATTCATGTACTTTGTCTTTCATAGATGGAGAACTTGCTCACTATATTTTAACATCTGTGACTTTAGATATAATTCTCAAATTTATCAGATATAATAGAACGTCTGAATATATATATAATTTTTATGGTTATCTTACAGTGATTTTCATTTACAAAGAGTAGGGTAGGTCTAACTACGACCAAAGCCTCATTCCTACCAACGGAAGAGGGAGTCACAAATCATAAATTTTCCCGTTGATAACAAGGTCTCTCCGTCGGGAGAGGCACCACAAATCATATACTCAAATCGGATCAAATATCAAATTACAAAGGTAGCGACCTCAACCCTAACATATACATGTGTACTGATACATGGTCCATACAAGTTCTACACTCATTTCCATACAAATATACTGATACAAAACATATACCGACTCAAATATTTATACAAATTTTTCATAAAATCAATAGGAACCCTAAAATCACAAGAATCAAACAAATGCCCCAAATTAACTGGTAATTATCACATGCATTTTCACAGTAAACAAAAGGGATATATAAAAATAATACGCATGTACCAAAACCTCCCAAAACGTAAACAAACTTTATTAAAGACAAAATCAAATAAAGGATAGGGCTTCTAAAATACTTGTTTCGACCTTATACCAAACAAATCTGATAAAAGAATACTCCAAAATGTCCGAACGACACCTTCTCCCTCTTCTTCCTCCCGCTCTCTCTCTCCTCTTTGCTCCGCTGTGCACGAAATGACGAAATCCTAACCTATCGCGCCTTATATAAGCAAAATGGCACTTGAGCATTGCCTCAGTAGTGGCTCGGGTACCAACCCTTTTTGGATTTCATGCTTAAGCATGCCTCGGGCGCAAGTCCTTTGAATATTCGCCTCTGGTGCTATATTACTAATTCAATTTGTTTTAAAATTGTATAATACATAATTATTTTAAAACACATCTAATTAACCCAAAATCACAATTATTATCAAAATAAATCAAATGGGGATCCGGGTATTACACTATTGGAACGGTTAGTCGTTTTCTTTGAAATCCCGGTAAGAAGCATTAGTCCACAGTGAAAGTGGATATTGAGATATTTTTGAAAAATTTCTAAGATGTGCTTATATTTTAGAAGTGGCAAGCCACCTCTGGTTAGATACACTAACACAGACATAACAGATGATATTGACTCTCGAAAGTCAACCTCAAGGTACCTAGTTGTTATGCTCACAGGATAAGTTATTTTATGGCAATCTAAGTTATAGAAGTGTGTTGCTCTCTCTAACACTAAAATGGTGTTCATTGCAATGACTGAAGCAAGTAATGAGATGCTATAGATGAAGAAGTTCATCCGAGAATTTGACTTCAAATAAGAAAGATATGTACTACTTTGTAATTATCAAAGCGCTATTCATCTTTTTAAAAACTTCTTATTTCATTTCCAATCAAATCATATTAAAGAAGCTTAAAATTTGTCGACCTATAACCAAGATGATGATAACCCTCACAAGATCGTGAGGAAAATTTTATTGGATTATGAGTCACTCACGTGTGAGTTTTATACTCATTTGTCGTTCGATGACATGCATAAAAACACACGTGCACCGAACTAATTAGGAGAAAATTGCAGAGCGGCAAATGACAGACGCCTGACTAATGCATGAGCGTCAATTCCATAATGGGTCCGCCTAAAAAGTACTTGAGGAATGCACAAGCATGATTTTCAGATTGTCTAACACCTGATATGTGCTTGAGGAGGAGCTCATGCACCGATAACAGTGGGCTCGTGCGCGATACCCGCCTGACGAGCACTCGAGTACCATTCCTGATATAAATGCGCCTGACGTAATTTTAGAGTTATAACTTTGTAATTTTTGAGACTTTAAGTATCGACACTATGAGAAAAAGAAAAAAAAAAAAGAGAAAATAGAGAAGAAGAAGGTTCAAGCATTTGAATGAGTTTCGAATTGTGTTCTAATCTTTACCGATATTGCGTACACTATTCTCTAAAAGTTAAGAAAAACGTTTTATCGGTCTTATTTCTTCTTTTTCGTTTTGTACACATTATTACTCAAATTTATTTGTTATAAGGCTTTGTGTCCTTATATTTTTAAAATTTGTATAACCAAAGTCATTACATAGTGAATATATTTTAGATGTATAGTCTCGTAGTTTTTTTTTTTCTTATTTGAAAAGAGAATTTTTCAAGTAAAATCTTATATTCGCTATTATTTGTGATTATGACTTTCATATTATATAATATCAACTATTTTTTCACGGTCTGATCCCGACACCAATTTCATTTAAGAGTCATTTTAACGTGGATGCTAAGAATTGATTGATAACCGAAACCGTTTTCAGAAAAAAAAAAAATAATAATAAGCGAAAATTGAATGTTATAGCTTTATTTTAATCTCCGAAAATCGAAGCAAAGTGAAGTGAAAAAACCTTGGGATCCTCCAAGCTTTTCCAGCGCGTCGAGAAAACGCCGATGTAGCTTCGGCGACCAGCATCGTCTTTCTTTCTTAGCCGTCGGGAACGGCGAATTTGTCAAGTTGTTTTGCCATCTAAACTGATCTCTCAACAGCGCCGGGCGACAGCCATATCGTCCGCTGCCTTTCCTCGAACTTGGTACAGGAACCGGAATTTTCAGGCACGGGATTGTTGGTGAAATAAGCTTCTTATTTTCTGCGCATTCCGTTACAGCAGGAACACCAGAATTCTCCTTAAAAGACGCAAATGTCCCTTCCTTCTCGTTGTATTTACATTGCTGATATAGGCAATCAGATGCCATCCGATCATCTTCTTCATTCTTCTGTCGTAAATGAAATAGAATTTCAGGGGTCAAGTATGAGAGAGGCGATTCAAGGTAATCACCAGATGGCAAAAATCACAAAATTACCAAAAAAAATAGTAGAAATAAATTACCGGTTTCAGTTGCAAAAATGATCCGTGCTTTGTGAGATTAGAACTCCAGAGCTGACGAGAGTTCATCCAGGTTATCTTGTCATTCTGATCTGTTCCCGATTCTACCCCTCCATTTCCATTAGAATCACCCTTCGACGGAGATAACTTCTCCATCTTCCTCCGAGACTTTGTCTCTCTGCACTTCCTCGTCTCCTCCTTCAAGTAATTAACGACTGAAAACTCCAAAAGAATTCGTGACAAAACATGTAAATCCCCAAACCAAAAAAGTGAAGAGAGAGGGGGGATTTTAAGAGACGAATTACCATCGTTCAAGAGACGAATCGAGAGGGGAAATTCACGACTGAATGCTTCGATTTTCCTGAGTTCCTCTAATAATCCATTCATATAATCGTTAAACCTCGATAATTCATCATCGGATTTCTCTTTCGTGAATATTGAAATGTGGGGGAGAACATCTGAAAGGGTCTGCGGAGGAACCGAAGGGGGGCACAATTCTAAGCTCAGATTGGGGGAATATAGGCCCATCGTTTAATTTCTCTCTCTTTTTCTGATTTTCTCTTCCTTATTTTCTGGGCCCCTAAGCATTGACAGACGACCATGAGAAGGATTGAAGGAAGTTGTATTTATAGCAGGAAACCTGCGTTCGGGTCCTCGCGTATTGGAATCCCTACGGACGCGGTTGTCATGGATATTCTTGGATCTCAGTCTTTTCCTATTCAATTCAGTCTTCGTTTTTCAAAACGAATTTTTCTGTAGGATAAAAGATACATATATAAGGCTTTCCACTCTTTTTTAATTTTTTTAAAAAATATTTTTATTTCATTAAATTTCATCAATTTAACAATATTTTTATTTTAATTTTTTTAAAATTAATGTTATATCAGTAAAAATTTATCAAATCCAGAATAATATACTGAAAATTTAAAATATAAAAAAATTAAAAATTAAAAATATAGAGAGTTGTGGGTGCATTGAATAAGTAATATTTCTCCCATGTCCTATTTTATTATTATCTGAATTCAAAATTAGAATTAGAATTAAAATTTATGCATAATTTTAATTATATTATTTAGAGTTGATGGGTAAGCTTATAGTGTGCTGGCTCAATAAGAAAAACGATCCGAATTCAAGAAGGCCCAAATGCGTGTTTGGACTGTCAACGCTAGCGTTGATCGTGTGAAAAGCCAATTTGGCGGCCAACACGCTCCTTTAAGACGGTTAACATCTCTATTGACCAGGAGCACTGTAGCAAGCAGGCCGAGAAGAGGTAAAAACTTTCTATGGGCCAGGCCCAGTTTGGCCCTCGTTTCCATACACGACAAGCGATAGTCCATTTTCCTAATTTCACACCTTCCTTGAAGCCAATCTACACTAAAATGGTATCAACATATTCAACGTCCTTCTCACGAGGAAGGCGCCAAATTCTCTCTTCCTGCCTACAATGGACTCTAATGGCAACAAATGCGTAGATGGAAGGCAAATAATCTGGAGAACCGTTACCCGCCAAAAAATAAAACGATCCCAACAGATTGCACAACTCAAACCTTTCTGCTCTAGGAAGGCTGCCCAACACAATGCAGAAATCGCGTCTTCTTCGCCAAAGAAGGTCGTCCTGCCCTTTATCTATATAAACCTACGGAATCTCCATTTCCAAAGGATAAGAACGAAACAATAAAGAATTACGACGGAAAAATCCCTAAGCATACTAGCGCTTGTTTCTAAGCATACAATCGCTTACTGCAATAATTTCACACTAAACCTTCAGATTTCAGAGACTCCGCTCACTTCCTGAGTTCTGTCCTTCAAAGCTTCTACGCTTACAGGATTTAGTCTCCCGCTCGTTCCCCGTGAACACCGAGCCTGGAAACTGTGCTCCCAACGAGCCGTTGGAACATCTCTTACGTCTGAAGGCGAACACTCCTTCCCACCTCAATCTCTCTCTCTCTCTCTCAACTATCATTTCCAGTTACATTCTTATAAGACGAAGGCCTATAGCTAATTTGAGCATTGGAGTGTCTTCGGTAGGACAACATCCCGCCAGCATCAGACTCAGTGAACGAAGCCGGATCTAGATGACCGAGTCGACCTGAATCTGTTTGAAGTTTAGATCCAGGTATACATCATTGGCGCCGTCTGTGGGAAACGTTTACGAAAACCTACCACGCTTTCCGAAGAAACTCTTTCATCCTCACCAACTGAATCAACCAGAATGGTGAACACAAGAGTACAAGCTAACGAATCCGCTAGAGATGCGACCTCTCCCGACCAGGACCACGCTACTGGTGCCATGGTCAACGGGACAATTAACGGAGTACTAGCACCTTTCTTTCAGCATCTAGGGGAGAACATGCGAAACTCCAACAAGATACTCTAGATGCTCTACTCCCGACAGGAGCACTCATAGCTGGGGGTTCCACCCAACAACAATCCCCATACCAACCTCCAGGAGAGAAGGCTAGAGGAAGAAGAAGCTAGTCAAAAAGCCTAGAATGTTGGCTAACACACAGATCCTCGAATCTTCACATGCTCCAAGCCAGACCATGCTTGAGGAGTGCTCAGGAAGCATGACACTGGAGGAAAGTTTGGAACGGAGGAACCCCTGATACTCTCAAACGGAGAACAGAAATCCGATCCAAGATGGAGCCTCTAGGACCGTCAAATCCATTGGAGGCAGTAGTTGGCCAGCAATTGGCCACTCGAGGAAAAAAATGGAGTTGAGGACCTATCTCAACTTCAAAAGATCAGCCAACGTTGCTCGTGTAGATCCCAGATTGGAAAAGATCTGGAATCGCGTGTTCAAGGACGATGAACACGCCATTGATTTAGACAAATCTCCTTTCATAGCGGAGATCCTGAGCCGTCTAATGCAGGCCAAATTCAAGATGCCTCTCCTTGACTCTTACGATGGGAACACTGATCTAGTGGATCATCTTGATCACTTTCGCACATATCTGAATCTACAAGGATTGGAGGATTCAGCGATGTGCCGCTACTTTCTGCTCACATTAAAGGGAGATGTTCGTATATGGTTCCATCACCTCCCTTCGGATTCAATTGGAAGCTTTAGAGAACTGACTAATCTCTTCTTGGCTCAATACGCTTCCAGTTGCCGAGAGGAAAAATAGCTGTGGCACCTCTCCCACATCAAGCAGAAGTAGGGAGATAACCTACGGAAGTTTCTGGATCGCTTCGTGGCGGAAGTCAGGCGGACCCCCAGGCTCACAAAAGATATGAAATTGGGCAGCTTCATCTCCGCACTAACATACGGGGATTTCCTTAGGCACCTGGCACACAAAAACCCACAGACTTTCCTAGAGGCAGAATCAATCACCTAGGCTTATACGGTAGCTAAAAAGGCCAACGAAGCTGAACGTTCAGAACGGACCGAACAACGTCGCCCGTTCCCCGAAGAGGGAAAAAGGAAGAACGACAGTGGCGATCACTCCCGCCGAAAACACCACAAGACTAAACCATCAGAGCGCAAGGACTACGGGCCCATCTACTTAACGCCCTTGACTGATACGTGTTTGAACATCCTCATGTAGATCCGTGGGGAGAAGTTTCTTAAGTGGCCAAAACCACTTAAGAAGGCAGAGGGAGGAAATCTATCAAAATACTGCGATTTTTATCGATCTCCCAGGCACTCCACAGAGGACTATAAGACCCTCTAGCGGGAGATTAAAGAGCTGATTAGAAGGGGCCATCTCATCAGGTTTGTCAAGGGCCTTGGTCAGAACTCTGGCGAGACAGGCGGAGAAGGACTAGACCCTTTCCCTCCATGAAATCGGGTTGCGGTAGGAGGGGTCAACATGATTACCACCCGACCGATCAAGAACCCGGCTGACAACAAGGAGCAGCAAACTGAGAGGAAGAAACAACGCACTATTGACACCGTCATTAGTTTTAGTGACAGCGACCTGGCACATATAATTTCCCCCCATGCAAACCCCCTTGTTGTATTTATACTCGTTTCTGACAGTAGCGTTAACTACCAACTAAACGAGTATTCATTGACAATAAAAGTTCTCACAACTTACTCTATCTCGATGCATTTTTTAAATTTGATTTGAAAAGGAACCAATTAAAACCTACCAAAGGCTTATTGTACGGTCTTGACAACGAATCGGGGCCCGTCTAAGGGATGATCTGATTAGAAGTCACCCTAGAAACATACCTGAAAATGGCAAGTCGTATACTTCTTGGTAGTCGACTTACCCTCCGTGTACAACGCTATATTGGTCCGACCGTGCCTAACAACGTTCGGGGCCATTACTTTAATACTACACCTCAAAATAAAATTTCTAATGCTATACAGTGTGGGTGAAGTGTAGGGTGACAAAGTCATCGGGCGGACATGTTATATGTCCCAAATTACTCCTAGCGACAACACCAGAGTGGTGGGAGAACTTGACCATCGAGAGGAAACAACATTGCAGTAGGCGCAATCCGGTAAGGTAACCGACCTAATCCCACTAAATCCGAAGGATCTAGAAAAGTACATACTGGATCGGGCTCACTCACCGGTACTTGTGCGGCGAGGCGATCACGTTCTGCCGCTTGACGAACGCTAACATCTTCGCATGGACTCCCGCTGACATGCCTGGGATTCCGGCCGAGGTAATGGTCCATAAGCTGGGCCTTAATCTGGACTGAAAGCCCATCAGGTAGAAGCGGAGAAATCACTTGGTAGAAAAATTGGTTGCCATCCGAGAGAAAGTAAAGAAACTGCTGGATGTTGGATTCATTAGAGAAGTCCAATACCCCGATTGGCTCTCCAACGTAGTCCTGGTAAAGAAGAGTAGCGAAAAATGACAAATGTGCGTCAATTTCACCAACGTTAATAAAGCCTGCCCAAAAGACAGCTTTCCTTTACCCAATATTGACCTGCTGGTAGATTCGATGTCCGGATATGAGCCGTTAAGCTTCATGGACACCTACTCGGGTTATAACCGAATCCGGATGAGCCCGGAAGACGATGAGCATATCTCGTTTATGACAGATCAGGGAACTTACTGCTATAAGGTAATGCTATTTGGAGTGAAGAAAGCAAGAGCAGCCTACCAACGGTTGATAAATAAAATATTTGAGAGAAACAGATCGGCTGCAATATGGAGGTTTATATTGACGACATGCTCGTCAAGAGTAGAACCACTGGCGATAATATCCGCGATCTAGCAGAGTCGTTTGAGGTGCTCCGTGAGCATTAAATGAAGCTGAATCAAGCTAAGTGCGTCTTCGGGGTAGCCTCGGGAAAATTTTTGAGTTTCATTGTCTCCCAACGAGGGATCGAGGCAAACCCAGAGAAGATTAAGGCCCTCGTGGACATGGCTCCCTCACGAAGTATTAAGGATGTCCAGTGACTGACTTGACGACTAGCAGCCTTGTCTCGCTTCCTAGAGAAGTCTAGTGACAAGTATCAGCCATTCTTCAAGACTCTAAGGGGAACAAAATCAAACGGGTTCTAATAGACGGCAGATTGCCAAACAGCCTTCAACCAGTTGAAGTAATATCTGACTAGCCCACCATTACTAACGTCGCCCAAGGTTGGAGAGGAGTTATACTTCTACCTTGTGATGTTAGAGGTGTCCCTCAACTCAGTCCTCGTACGCTAGACCTCTGATAACCAACGGCTGATCTACTATGTAAGAAAAACACTAACCGACCAAGAGACACGCTACACTCTCAAAAAAAAGTTGGCCTTAGCTCTCATATTCTATGCAAGAAATCTAAGGCCCTACTTTTAGGCACACCGCATAATAATTCTCACCGACCAGCCTCTGAAGAGCATTATCTAGAAACGCGACGTTTTTAACGGTTGGTAAAGTAGACTATCGAATTGGGCGAGTTTGACATCGAGTTTCGTCCCTAACTGTCAAAAAAGCACAGGCTGTGACTAACTTTATTGTCGAGACCACGACCCCAATTCTGGAAAAGCAGCCACCAAAGAATGCGGAATAGCACGAGGAAGTTTCAAAATGGGTACTCCACGTAGATTGATCATTTACAAACATAGGTGGTGGAGCCGGGGTGGTCCTCAGGACCCTTGACGGGTTTGAGGTGAAATAATCCTTTAGACTCGACTTCCCGGCTACCAACAACGTTGCTGAATACGAAGCCCCGTTAGCTGGGTTAAGGTTAGCGAAAGAGTTCTCATCCAAATGACTGGCTGTTTATAGCGACTCCGAGCTAATCGTCAACCAGGTTAATGGAAATTTTGAGGCGAGTAACCCACACATGGCCAAGTACTTGACCAAGGCAAGGGAGGTCACCTGAAGCTTCGACAAGTTACCCCTGGTCTATATTCCCATAAATGAAAACTGAAAGGCCGATCAGTTGGCCAGAGCAACGGCGGCCGAAAATTCAGAATAGTATTCGATGTATATGAGGGAGGTCCTGAATGCTCCCAGTATAGAGAACAGGAGACAATACAGATCTCCGGGACGTCAAATTGGATGACATCTTACCTGAGGTACTTAGAGGACGGAGTACTACTAGAAGACATAGAGGAGGCCATGCGGATCAAGAAAACGGCCGGCAGGTATACCGTAGTCGACGGACGGTTGTATCGCCGCGGCTACTCGACTCCATACCTCCAGTGCCTAACCCCTGAAGAGGCTGACTACGCCTTGGGCGAAGTGCACCTTGGAATTTGCGGATCGCACGTCGACGGTAAAAACATAGTATTCAAGATCATGCGGTAAAGGCTACTATTGGCCCTCGATAAAAAAGGATGCACTCGAGTTTGTAAAGAAGTGTGAAAGTTGCTAACTTCACGACAATCTTCACCACCAGCCATCCGCCGAGCTAAAATCCCTTTAGGCGCCTTGGCCCTTCATGCAGTGAGGGATCGACATTCTTAGCCCATTTTTCATCGCAACTGGCAAAGAAATTTCATCATTGTAGGCCACTTTTTCAGTGGGTTCACGCCGGGCTTAACACTCTTGAGTTTGCTAGAATATTATCGTGATTTGGTGTTTGAAGTCATAGTGACTAACAACGGGACTCAATTTCTAAAAAAATGCTTCACCAAGTATTGCACCAATCTTGGGATTAGGCTAGTCTACACTTCGGTGGCATACCCTCAAGCGAATGGATAGGTGGAGATCACCAATTGAATGCTACTTCGCGAGCTTAAGACCAAGTTGGAGGACCGCGGGGGCTCCTGGGTAGATGAGCTCCCCCCAATCCTCTAGTCTTAGGACAACTTAAAAGGAGCTAACGCGTGAGACACCCTTCAACCTCTGTTACGGGATTGAAGCGGTGATCCCTGTTAAAATCGGGCTTCCAAGTCTTAGGATAGAATCTTTTGACCCGTAGGATAACTCTTAGAAAATCGGGAACACCTAGACATTCTAGAAGAAGCTCGCGACACCGCTAGAATACAGACAACCGCCTACCAATACTGAATCGCCCGCTACTACAACAAGAAGGTAAAAGCGCGGCAGTTTGATGTCAAAAATTTGCTTTTACAAAACATCGAGGCCACAAGCAAGATGGCCGGTCGGAATAAGCTCTCCCTGAATTGGGAAAAGCCTTTTCTAGTCTCCACTGTCCTGCGAAACGGGGCATATAAGTCTCGAAGTCATGATGGAAAGTTGGTCTCGATGACGTAGAATGCGATCCACCTCAAACTCTACTTCTAATAAGGACCCAGGTAGGTAGTCTGTATATTTGTATATAATTATTTGTATGCATGTTTCAAATAATAAAACAAGTGTTCCCTTTAACATGTTATGTTTGCTTCCTTTTTTGTTGTATAATTCTTGTTGTAGGTTTAAACGACCTAGGCTGTCCCTAAATCGGCAGGGTCTTCACCCTCTCGTTACTAAACCCTAGTCATTCAAGCAGTCCATGAGTGGTCGTACCTAAACCCTAGTCATCCAGGCGGCTCGTAAGTGGTCGTATGTAAACCTCGGTCATCCGAGCGGCCCGTAACTGGTCAAACTTAAACCCTGGTCATCCTAACGGCCCATGAGTGGTCGTATCTAAATATTGGTCATCCAAGTGGCCCATTAACGGTAAAAAATCTTATGGGGCTAGCACGGCACACGTAACAACCTCCTTCACAAGAAAATAGCGTGATTAGTCAACGATGGTCATCAGGAGCAAAGCACTCTACCAAAGCTAGCCGCCTAAGTCTGCACTTGGGCAATGCCACCAAGCTTTACTTGCAAGCAAATATTATACCGGCTTAACATAAATGATAGCTTAGAAAACACACCTAAGGACTCCACTCCTTTGGAAATACCATGAACACCTAAAACAAAGGCGGGCAGCCAACTCACATGAAGCATACCAAGTTGGCAACCCAAACAGCAAGGAACAAAATACAAGCCAAAAGTAGCTATAAAAAGTAAAAACATATGACATTTACAAAGTTGCTCGTATTATTACTTATGGTGAAGTACATTTACATAACTGTACCAAAAAGAACTACAATCACCAAAACCTAAGGAGGCGGTGGTGGCTCCTATCTGTCCCGTGGCTCCCTCACGAGGCTCTCGTGGCACTATGGTTTGACAGGTTGATGAGATCCACTGGAAAGTCAGGATCAACTAGCCGCATAATATGCCGACTGATATTGATCCCTTCCCATAACCGCAACAGTATCATGTCCGCGACCTCGTGAGGGTGAATGCGGAGGCTTAGATCGTTCTCCAGGGTAGCCATCTGCCCTGCGAGCTGGTCAATGTACCGCTTAACCCGCTCATTTTTCTCCTTTAAACAAGCGTTCTCCTCCTTCAGGCTCTCATTCTCCACCTCCATGCCAGCCAAGATAGACTCCAGGGTTGCCACATCCTCCCGATACTCCACCCCCAAAGCCTCCAGCTTCAAATCAAGCCAGGCGATCTCTGTGTCCCTATTGGAGATCACCCTGTCTCTCTACCTAAGCACCTTGGCAACTGCACCCATGACTTTATCAGTCTGCATACCAAAAAAAGAGGAGAAGAGGGTTAGGAAAGGCAAATTTAAAGACAAGGCAGGTAACAGAAATTATACCTGCCAAACTCTTCGTGCTGGCCTGTCTAGTCTGGTGTTCAGACTTGGCACCAGGGGTGGTGAGCTAGGAGTAGAACCCTCATGAGCATAGCTGGCAGCGACCTCCGCCAAGAGCTCCTCCGACAACTCCTCAGAAATATCCTTCATCCTGGCTAGCTCCTCAGGAATGGTGGGAGGCTCCAAAACCGTCTCCTGCTACTCAGTCTGCAGTCCCACAGTAGGAGACCCAATGGATAACTCCTGTGGCCCAAGCACCCCAATAGATGGCTCAAGAGTCATCTCCGCTGGCCCAGGTTGAGGATCAAACGGCAACCCCGCCATCATAGGCTGTGCCAGAACAACACCGCCATTCGCCCTGGCATTCAACATGGCATCATAAGCCTCTAAAGCCAGCTTCACTTCAATCCCGGAGGCGGCGTCTATACCCATAAAGCGCCCAGCGATGAGATAGTCTGGCCCAGAGGACGACGAAGAAGGCGCCACCGTGGCCGCCCTCTTTTGCCTTTGACTAGTAGGACTGATATCAGACGGACGAGGACCTATAAGAGTGGCTTTTTCCCTCTTCTTCCCCCGCAAGGCCTCCAACGGTGGGACCCTGAATTTCTGGACGGGTGAAGGAGGCCCCCACTTTACTTTCTTAGCCTCAACACAAGAGACCAAGTCATCTCTCTGAAAATTCCTAATATGATCCTCGATAAGTTTAACCAACCAAGACAAGGACACCGTCTCAGCCTCAAAAGGCTCCCTAGTATACACATCGGACACCTGGCCCCACTTCCTGGCTAAGGGCCAGAATTCACCCACGCTAATGTAGAAGAATATATTCTTTCAATTCTTCAGAGAGTCATATATGACAGTACTTACCCTAAGACTGCCGCGTGGGGTTAGAGAAATCCACTCTGCTCCCTGGTTAAGTTTAAAGAGCCCTCTAACCATCGACATCGTCAATAGCCTCGAGTGCTGATGGTAGAATATGCCGAAAGAGCATAGATATCGGATTGCATTGGCGTGGAACTGTGCGATGGGGACTCGAAGCGCCAAAAAGATCAACATAATTTGTCTGGAATCGAAAGACGAAGTCTACTCCTCAAATGAGCCTCGTATATAGTCACAAAGCCCACATGTGGTAGGAAAGCCCTGTCATCCTTCTCAGGAATAGGAAAGGCGATTTCCTTTGGGATATTGTACTCTACATATAATAGCTTTCACATCGTTCTCTCTAAGGACGGAAGAGATATTAGCGACGGAGGTCATGGTTAGAAAATCGTCTAGGGTTTTCTCTTTCAGGCTAAGGAAGACAAAAAAACAAAAAAATGTATAGGAAAATTCAAAATAAAATGGATGGGCAACTTAAAGGTTAGTGTGAACACAAAACCGCTTGAAAGTATGCACCATCATTACTACCACGTGTCACTTCCCAAAAAGAAGTCGTCAAATTAGATCCTCTGACTCATTAAATACCGGGATCCTGAATACACCGCGTGAAGACACATGGCACATTTTTTCTAACAAGATGGCTAATGGTCGCACATCTCTCCTTCTCAAAGTTGCCCAGAAGTTTTCTAAAATGGTCAACAAATTCGGTTAACACTTCCTTCTCCAAGTTGCCCGAACATTTTCCAAAATGGTCAACAAATCCGGTCAATATTTTGGAAATACATAAGGCTCCACTTTAGACAATCAACAACTCCGTCACCTTCAACAAACGACAATTGCATCCTATCATGAACATGCCGAAGGCCAGAATCCAAACCTTCGGAGGGCTAGTGATGGGTAAGCCTCTAGTGGGCTGGCCCAATAAAAAAAAATGCCCCAAATCTAAGAAGGCCCAAATGCGTGTTTGGACGGTCAACGTTAGCGTTGACCGTGTGAAAGGGCAACTGAGCGGCCAACACGCTCCCTTAAGACGGTCAACATCTCTGTTGACCTGGAACACTGTAGCAAGCAGGCCTAGAAAAGGTAAAAACCTTATATGGGCCAGGCCTAATTTGTCCCACGTTTCCGTACACAAAAACGGTCCATTTTCTATTTAGCGCCTTCCTTAAAGCCAATCTGTACAAAAAATGGTATCAACCGATTCAATGCCTTTCCCATGAAGAAGGTGCCAAATTTTCTCTTCCAACCTACAATGGACTCTAACGATAACAAATATGTAAAGGGAAGGCAAGTAATATGGAGAACCATTACCCGCCAGAAAAGGAAACGATCCAAACAGATTGCACAACTCAAATCTTCCTGCTCAAGGAAAGCCACCCAACATGATACAAGAATCGCGCCTTCTTGACAAATGAAGGTCGCCCTACCCTCCATTTATATAAACCTACGGAATCTCCATTCCTAAAGAACAAGAACAAAACAACAAAGAACTACGACGGAAAAATTCCTAAGCATACTAACGCTCATTTCTAAGCATACAATCGTTTACTGCAATAATCTCACACTAAGCCTTCGGATTTCAGAGACTCCGCTCACTCCCTGAGTTCTGTCCTTCAAAGCTTCCACGTTTACAGGACTTAGCCTCCCACTCGTTTCCCGTGAACACTGAGCCGAGAAACTGTGCTCCCAACGAGCTGCCGGAACGTCTCTTACGTCTGAAGACGAATACTCCTTCGCACCTCAATCTCTCTCTCTCTCTTTCTTTCAACTCTCATTTTCAGTTACCTTCTTATAAGTCGAAAGCCTATTACTAATTTGAGCATCGTAGTATTTTCAGTAGAACAATATTCCGCCAGCACCTGACCTCTTATTTGTTGTAGTGGTGTGTAGGGTTGAGACTTCGGTGTAAGCAGTCGGATCAGGGCGAGCCCGGTCGACCCAAATCATTCGAAATCCGGATCAGTACGCATCAAGAGTCATACATTACTAAAATTTTAATTTCAAGTTGCAATTTCTTGAAAATTGTTGGCCTATTACATCAGCTCTGTGATAAATTTTAATTCTCTTTCAAGTAGCATCTGAATCTTTTTTATTAATTGTGTTGTATGATACTCAAATTAACCTCTTTTGTAATAATAATAACCAGACACATAAAAAATAAAAATATATATTTTGAATAGTGACTCCATGCAATATGACACACAGAGGGCACTCATACGTACAAAGATATTAACTCTACGCCATATAACAATTGTACCCAATGCATCACCAAAGACTTTCTCTCAATCAATACATATTGAAAGTAAGGGATGAAAGCGGACTCCTCTAATCCTATAGCTGAAGGATGAAAGGGTGCAAATACACATTTGGATACAATTAATAGCTCATATACTGCTAGCAGTTGAGTTGATATTTGGACACTGGTATACAATTTTGTCCAATCCATACTTCAAACCTGAGTTTTTTGGCCCTAACTATAAACATGCTCCATTCACTTAACTTATTCGACACTTTGATTATTATTATAGCCAGATAGAGCAAGAGAAGGGTGAACTGAAGGGAAAAACTTTGTCAGTTGTCAGAGATCAATAGACTTTGGTTTTCCATTCTCAAACCTCTTACCATTATTTAAATATTTGTTTCAAATTGTGAATCTTTATCCTATATTTGGTTGCTGGAATAAGGTGAAAATAAAGTAGGAATAGATATTTCTCCATTTGGTTACAAACTTAGTTGAGAATAAATATTTTTAGAAAATATTTATTCCCACATGAAAGGTGAAAATAGCTAATTTGTTGAAATAGCTATTCCCACTATTATTATCATCATCATTATTATTATTATTATTATTATTATTATTATTATTATTATTATTATTAGTAATAATAATAATTATTATTATTATGTGTTATTATTATTATTATATTTTATTATTATTATTTGTAATAATAATTATTATTATTATTTATAATTATTATTATTATTATTTGATGGGTATCCAATAAAAGTTAGTGAAAGAAAGGTCAATGAAGCCCGATCAACGTTTGACGGCCCGAGTAAGAAGATGGGCCGAGGGGTGAAAGGCCCAAGGGCGGTCAACGCGGCATTGGCCGTCCGGGCAAAACTTGCTTCACGAAGCAGTAAACTCGGCGTTGACCAGATTTCTTTGGCCTTTAGAGAGCTTTACAGACGATAATGGGCCTATTTCATTCGCCCTGACCCATCGATTGGCCGCCGCCCGCTCTCCTACGTTCTTCACGAAGTGGCCAACAAAGTGGCAAGGTCAACTCAGGCGTTGCCCGTCTGCTCCCCACATTTGGGCCCAAACGAGGCCCTTCTACGATGACGGGCTGACTCACTCAGGCCCATAGCTAAAATGGAGGCCCACGACGGACGCCCTTCATAAGGGCAGCCAACACGCCTTGACGCAGACGGTCCAACCCGGGCGTTGGCCGTCGCGCTTTTGCACATGGGCCCCAGCCCTCTAACAAGAGCAGGCACGACCGTTTAGGTCCATCCAGTCATGACAAGGCCGGCCACGATCTTCCAAGGATATTCCACGATCTCAAAGGGAATATCAGCAAGATTAGCGCCTTCAAATAAGGAAGGTGTCGAGATTCTTCCAACTCCTTACCCGCCCAAGGAACCTCAGCGGTAAGGAAGGAAGTTAACTTGGAAAGTGGTTGATTGCCTCGAGAAGCGAAACAATCCTCCGCAATAGGGCAACAAGCATCGGCCTCCCGGAAGGAAAGGCCCGCCCAGATCACAGATAGCGATGATTCCTTCCAAAAGAGGAAGATCACCATCTTTGCATAAAAAAGAAACCACGATCGGCGTCAGATCTGTGGCTTTTTCAAACACGCTTTCATTGATGCTCACATGGACGCTCTCTGAAACACTGGCATACGGACAGACTCTTTCTTCAAGCTTAGACTGAGATAGAAAACCCTAAGTGCTCTGAGAAACAAGCTCTGGTTCCCAGCAGCCAAACTCTCAAACACAATCCAACCCCAAGGCAACGAACGGGTCTTTACACACGTTCTCTGCCTTCCCAAATCCCGAGATACGAAAGAACTTGCGCCTTTCTGACACCTGGAGCAAGACACTCCCTTTCTTTCGCCATTGCTTTCATTCTCTTTCAGTTCCTTCCATTGAAGGCTGATTTACTGACTTGAGCGTCGGAGTATTTTCGGTGGGATTACATCCCGCCGTTAACGCTAACCTCTCGTTTGTTTTAGTGGTGTGCAGGATTCGTACTCGGTGAGCGGGCGGTTCAAACCATCGAAGAATCCGAATGCATTGAAGTCGGATCGGTATGCATCATTGGCGTAAATGTGGAAAGCGCCACGAAAAGCCTACCACAAAGAATCTGCACAAACCCTCTCTGTCACATGCGCTTTGACAATGGTGAACACGAGAGCACGAGGCTAGCGACCCCGCTAGAGATCTTTATTAACCCCGACCGAGGCCATGCTGATGTCACGGTCAGCGGGGCCTTTGGCGAAGTTCATTTGACCTACATTCAACAGGCGTGGAGCGAGATGCGAGGCAAACAATCGCTCGCTTGGCGCTTTGTGAGCGAAGACAAGCAGGCGACAAGCGGCTCCACCGGCCGTTATCCCGCTCCGCCACCAAGAAAGGTGGCGGAGGAAGAAGAAGCCGCCAAGAGGACGGAAAACCGGACACAACGGCTCCAGCATCCTCCCATGTTCCCGGCCAGAGCAGGCCAATGGAACGCTCAGGGAGTACATCCCCAACAGAGCCTGGGGAACGGAGAAATCCTCGATACTCTCGAGGCGGAAGATCTGCGCACACCAGAGCGAGTCTGGGGCGCGAGATCCAGCGGGAGGTAGGCCCGCGGCCGGATCTTTGAAAACAAGACGGAGTTGAGGAATTTCCTCAACTCCAAGAGATCAGCCAAACGCCACTCTGCCGATCCACGAGTGGACAAAATCTGGAACCACGTATTCCAAAATGACGAGTGCGCCATCGACTTGGACAGGTCACCATTCACTGCTGAAATCCTAAACCGTCCACTACCGTCCAAGTTTAAGATGCCGTCCCTTGACTTATACGATGGGGGCAGTGATCCGGTTGACCACCTGGATCACTTCCGCACCCATCCGAGTCCTGAGGCTAGAAGACTCGGCGATGTGCTGCTTCCCACCGACATCAAGGGGAGACGCCGGGATCTCGGTTTCACCATCTCCCTTGAGGTTACGTCGGCCTTCCCGTGAGCTCATGGACCTCTTCCTGGCTCAGTATGCATCGAGCCGACGGGAAGAGAAACAGCCATGGCACCTCTCCCACATAAAGCAGAAACCGGGAGAGAACCCACGGCTCTTCCTGGATCGCTTCGTGGCTGAGGCCAGAAGGATTCCCAGGATCACTGAGGAGATGAAGTTGGGCAGCTTCATCTCAGCGCTAACTTACGGTGACTTTTTCAAGCACCTTGCCCACAAAAATCCTCAGACTTTCCGGGAGGCGGAATCCATCACCAGGGCTTACGTAGCAGCAGAAGAAGCCAACGAGGCAAAACGTCCTGAGCGGACGGATCAGCCTCGACCATTCCCTGGTGATGGGAAAAGAAAGTTTGTCAAGTGAGAACATCCCCGCTTGGCTGTGCCGGAGTAGGGCCTCGAGCCTTGAGACAACGGGCCCACCACTTTCACGCGCTCCAACGTTCTTATGCAGATCCGTGGAGAAAAATTTCTGAAGTGGCCAAAAACACTAAAAAGGACTCGAAATCTAAATCATGATTTCATCGCTTGGCTCACGCCTTTCCCTCAACCGAAGAGCGCAAAACACTGCAGAGGGAAATTGAAGACCTGATTCGCGAGGGGCACCTCACTCGGTTGTCAAGGGACACGGGCGGAACCCGGAGCGGTGATGAAGAGAGGCGGGAGAGACGCCTCCCGAAACAATCGCGGCGAGAGTAGTCAACATGATCACCCGGCCCGACTGCTAGAGGACTAGAAGACAAAGCAAGGAGCAAGCCAGATTGGGAGAAAGAAGCGGTGCATAGTAGATAACATCATTAGCTTTAGTGGCGTGATTCGAATCATGTAATCTCCCCCATGCCGACCCCTTTAATTTAGCTGCGCTCGTTTGAGATGGTACTTGGACTACCCGGCTAAACGAGTCTTTATTGATAATGGTAGCTCAAGGACTTGCTTTATTTGGACGTGTTCTTTAGATTAGGCCTAAAAAAGAACCAACTAAAACCTGTTGAAAAGACCTTTATACGGCCTTGACAACGAACTGGTGCCCGTTCGAGAGCAATCAACCGGAAGTCACTCTGGCACCTACCCAAAAAACAAGCAAGTCGGGTGCTAACCTTTCTAGTGGTTGGCCCTCTGTGTACAACGCGATACTAGGCGAGGCCGTGCCTAACGCGTTTAGGCAGTCACGTCAATTCCACATCTAAAAATAAAATTCCCAACGCCCTCTACGGCGTTAGAGAAGTTCAGGAGACCCGGAGTCAGCAGGCGGACTGCTACATGGCCCGAGATTGCCCCTAGTGGCGCAGAACCGCACGTGGGAGAACTTCGATCAAGGACGAGACCACCTTTCTGCAGGCGCAGCCCTGGTGAAGCCCTCGGATCCGGTTCCTTTGGACCTGGGAGAATAGGATAAGTGTGTCGGATTGGCGGCTCACTCACCGAGCCCCGCAAGAATGAACTAATCACGTTCCTACGAAGGAACACGGATCTTTTTGCTGGACTCCCTTGAGACATGCCCGGGATTTCAGCTGAGGTGATAGTCCATAAATTGGGCCTTGATCACTGCAGGCAGTCGGTATTGCAATGCAGAGGAACCACTCCATCGAAAAATTGATCGCCACCCGAGAGAGGTGAAGAAGCCGCTAGACGAGGCTTCATTAGGGAAGTCCAAGACCGGATTGGCTCTCAAACGTCGTCCCAGTTAAGAAGAGCAACGGGAAATGGCGGATGTCGTCGATTTTACCGGCGTCAACAAGGCTCGCCTAAAGGGCGGCTTTCCCTTGCCGGATTGACCTCTTGGTCGACTCACGGGCGGGGAGGACCAGCTGCTAAGCTTCATGGACGCTATTCGGGCTCTGACAGATCAGAATGAGTCGAAAACGAGGAGCATACCTCGTTCATGACGGACCAGGGCACCTATTGCTATAGGGGTCGTGCCTTCCGGGTTAAAGAAACAGCTGGAGCCACCTACGGGCGATTAGTGAACAGGATGTTCAAAAACAAATTGGTCGTCGGCATGGAGGTCTACGTCGACGACATGCTCGTCAAGAGCAGAGTCACGGGCGACCACATACGTGACTGGAAGAGTCATTTGGGGTGCTCACGACCAAATTAAACTAAATCCCAGCCAAGTGTGTCTTGGGGGTAGCCTCGGGGAAAGTTCTTGGGTTTCATCGTCTCTCGGCCCGGATCGAGGCAAACCCGAGAAAGAGTAAGGCCCTGGTGACATGGCTCCCCAAGAAACGTAAAGACGTCCGGCCCGATTGGTGGGCCGGGCCGGGCTGCTGTCCGCTTCCTCGCGAAGTCCAGAGACAACTACCACCCTTCTTCAAAGCCTTAAGAGGGACGAAGTCTAACGGTTTTTCAGTGGGCCGATCGCGTGATCGCCTTCGACGAGTTGAAGCGTGATCTGCCGACCCACCGTTGGCATCACCCAAAGACGGAGAGGAGCTGTACCTTTACTTAGCGGTGTCGGGCGTCCCTCGGCTCCGTCCTCGTGCGCGAAAGTCCGATATCCAACAACCGGTCTATTATGTGAGTAAGACATTGGCCCGCCCGAAATCCCGCTTTGTGTGGCTGAAAAAAATGCATGGCACTTATCTTCTGTGCGAAAAGTGAGGCCATACTGGGCGCATCGAGTAGTGGTCCTTACGGACCTGACCTTTGAAAGGCATACTCCAAAAGCCAGACGTTTTGGGCGATTGGTAAAGTGGGCCATTGAATTGGGAGAGTTCGACATCGAAGTTCGGAGCCCAGACACCCGCAAAAGGCGCAGCTCGCGACTTCATCGTTGAGACCACAACACCCATTCAGAAACAGCCCGTAAAACGAAGAACACGGCCGGGAGGCAGGATGGACACTCCACGTGGGACGGATCGTCCCGCGGGCCGATGTTTAATAGGCGGTGATCTGCGACCCCAGCGGATTTGAGATCAAGTATTCCCGAGACTTGATTTCCGCGACCAACAACGCCGTAAGTCCACGAAGCCCTACCGGCCGGCTTGCGATTGGCAAAGGAGTGCTCACAAGAGGTTGGCGATCACGACGACTCCAAATTAATTGTCAACCAGTCGATGGGGGCTTCGAGGCAAACAACCCTTCCTTGGCAGTGCACAGCGAAGGCAAAGGAGACCATCCGGGGCTTTGACAAGCTGACCACGGTTCACGTTCCTCGAGAGGAAAATTGGAAGGCGGAGTGGCTACAGAGAGCTTTGCCGAGAAACCAGCAGCAATATTCGAGGACATGCGGGGAGGTCCTGAACGCTCCGAGCATAGAGAAACAGAGGCCATGCATTTCCCGAGACGGAAACCTGGAGGACTCCTTACCTTAGGTATGGGCCGACGGATCACTTCCGGAGGACACATAAAAGGCCAAGCATATCAAAAGATTGTGGTTGGTACGGTAGTTGTGACGGCTGTCAGACGCATGATACTCAACTCCGTATCTTCACCGTCTATCTCAGGAGGCGGACAACGCTACCGGGTGAAGTTCACCTCGGGATACATGGATCACACGTAGGCGGGAAGAACCTAGCCTTCAAGATTATGCGGCGGGGCTCACCGCCCTCAATGAAAAAGGACGCGCTAGAATTTGTTAAGAAATGTGAGAGCCGCCAACTTCATGGCAACCTCCATTACGGCCGTCCAACGACTTAAAGTCCCTTCGGGCCCGTGGCCCTCGCAAGAATGGGGGCTTGACGACATTCTCGCCCATTTCCCATTGCCAGGATAAAGGAAATTCATCATAGCGGGCATCGACTACTTCACTAAGTGGGTCGAGGCTGCCCCGCTTGCAAAGATCATGAACACAATGCTCTAGGAATTCCTTCGCGAGCATTGTCTTTCAAGGCCCCAGGTCATGGTGACCCGATAACGGGACCCAATTTTCGGGAAACGCTTCACCAAGTATTGTGACCTTGGAATCAGTCGGGTCCACTCGATAGCATACCCCAGGCCAACGGACAGTGGAGGTCACGAAACCGTACGCCACTCCACGGGTTAAAAACTAAGTTGGAGGACGCTGGGGGCTCCGGGCTGATGAGCTCCCATCCATCCTCGGGGTCTTATCGTTACAACCCCAAAGGAACTAACGCGAGAGACGCCCTTGACCTATGCTGGGACTGGGAAGCGGTAATTCTGCCAAATCGGGCTCCCAAGTCTCGGTGGTGGAGTCCTTTGACCCATGACCAACTCCCGGAAAATCGGGGGAGCATTTGGACTTGCTAGAAAGCCCGCGACGCCGCCAGAATACGGACAGCAGCGTACCAACACCGAGTTGTCCGATACTATAACAAAAAGGTAAAAGCCCAGCAATTCGACGTTGGGGACTTAGTCCTACGTGGTATCGAGGCCACAGGCAAGTTGGCCGGCCGAAACAAGCTCTCTCCCAACTGGGAGGGACCTTTTCTTGTCTCCGCCGTCCTGCGCAACGGAGCGTACAAGCTCCGGAATCAGAACGGAAAGTTGGTCCCACGAACGTGGAACGCAACCCACCTAAAGCGCTACTTTCAATAGGGAACCCAGGTACACCCTTACTCGATCCTGTGCATTCATTCGTGTGCTTGTTTTCACTATGAAAAAATGAGAGTTTACTTAGCATGTAGAATTCTAGGATCTATGAACTGTGTTTGCTTTGCAGGTATCCATCCGACCTAGACTGCCCCTAGTCGGGAGGGTCTCACCCTCTCGTTAAACCCTAGTCATCTAGGTGGCCCAAAAAGTGGTCTAAAACCACAGTCATCCGGTGGCCCATAGCGGTCTTAAACCCTAGTCATCTAGGTGGCCCATGAGAGCCTGAAACCACCGGTCATCCAGGTGGCCCATGAGCGGTCTTAAACCTTGGTCATCCAAGTGGCCCATGAACGGTCTAAAACCTCGGTCATCCGAGCGGCCCAATAGCGGTCGTACTAAACCTTGGTCATCCAAGTGGCCCATAGCGGTCTAAAAACCTTAGGGGGCAAGAATGGCACACGCGACGACCTCTTTTCGGGGAGCAGCAACGTCAGTCAACGACGGTCGAAGGGAGAAGCATTTCTTCTCCAACATTGGCAGCCCAAGTCTTCACTTGAACGGCGCCGCCAGGCTGGTTCTTACAACCGCCTGCCTGACTTAAGGATCTCACTCCTTAAGCAGCCAGCCAACCAAGTTGGCAACCCCACGCACCAACCTTCTCCATGAAAGGGCAGCGTGGTTAAACAATAACGAGAAGCGCTCCTTCTCTAACACCGACTGCCCAAGTCTTCGCTTGGACAGCACCGCAAGGTTGGTTAATACAACCACCTGCTAAGCCTGGGGGCTCAGCTCCTTAGGCAATCAAGTAACGGTCACGGCCAACTAAGTTGGCCGCCCTATACACCGACAACAAACACAAAGCAATAAAAGGCGAGGAACACTGGGCTGAAAAAGAATTTTCATTTCATTATGTGTGTAACAATTTACATACTGTCAAAAAAAAAAGGAGTACAAAATACTACAAGGCTGGCGGACCACCCTAGATGTCACGGGGCTCTCTTTGCAGGTCTTCCTTACGCAGCACCGCGCGGTTTCTTTGATTAATAAACTCCACCGAAAAGTCAGGAACGACCAACCGCGCGACATGGCGTCCAATGTTGAGCCCGTCTAACAGCCGGGCGTGTAGTGCACCGCTAATCTCATGAAGTGTCATCCGAGTACCCAGCTCACTTTCTGCGGCGGCAACTCGATCTGCGAGGCGGTTGATGTGCGTTTTGTTTCGATCATCCTCCTCCTTTAAACGAGCAACCTCCGCTTTCAGCTCAGCAACCTCCGCCTTCAGCTCGGCGTTCTCAGTCTCCACTCCAGCCATAACAGTCTCGAGAGCAGCCTGATGCGCTCACAGAGCTCTCCTCCTGAGGCAGCCAGCTTGGCGTCTAGCCAGGCTATCTCAGCCTCCCGGTCCCTAATAATACGTTCACGTTGCTCCATTTCCCGGGAGACAGCTGCGGCCAGTCTTCTTGGCTGCACAGGACCAAAACGAGACGTGAGTCTATAAACATAAGGAAGAAAGAATTGCAAGAAAACCGTTGCAGAGGTCGTACCTCATAAGTCTTCTTGTGAGGCCTCTCAGGCCTAGACTCCAAACCTGGCCCAGCTGGAGGTGGAACCGGAGGTGCTGAGCTAGGAGCGCCCTCTTGCGCCGAATACGCCGCTGCCTCCCCTAGAATCCTCTCCAAGAGCTCGTCATCCTCAACGGCAGCGGCAGGCTCCTCCCTAGCAGCCTCTGGAATGGCTGCGGCAGGCTCCTCTCTTGCAGCCTCAGGAACGGCTGCGGCAGGCTCCTCTCTTGCAGCCACTGGAGCAGCTGCGGCCGGTTTCCTCCTCCTGGCTGCCTTTGGGGCAGCAGCAGGTGAAGCAAGTCGTGACGACAGCTCTATAATATAAACGCGTGAACCCTCGAGCGTGTCATGAGCTGGCTCCTCTGCGGATCCCATCCGGGCTCGGAGTCGGCCGCCGCAGCTGTGCGCAAAATGACTCCTCCGGTATCCGTCGGCCTTCCCTCAACAGACCTCTCCGCTCCGGAAGTGCTACCGGGACCACCGCAAATCCCGGCAGCCACAAGGTCAATCTGTGAGGAGGAAGATGAGGGCGTGGCAATCGCCCTCTCAGCAGCCTCCTCCGAAGACACTGGGCGGATGAGCAACTTCTTCGAATCATCCGGCTTCAACATTTTAATTGGAGGTTGCGGCTTTTGGACCGGCGATGGCGGTCCCCATTCAACCTTTTTGGTTTCCTCAGCAGAAACCAGAAAATCCCTCCTGAACGCATCGGGGTTTTGCCAAATCGCCTTGGTCAGCCAGGCGTAGGCAGCGTTCTCCGCCGCGTGACGACGTACCAGATGGACCTCGGGACCTTACCCGATCCCGTGCGATAGGCCACTTGTCTCCCCACCTTTACAAAGAAGAACCGATTTTTCAGTTCTTCTTGAGAGAGTCATGGATGGCCTTATTAATTTTCATCCCCGTCACGGGGCCGAGTGAGATCCACTCCATACAGGTTATCTTCAAGATGACCTTAAGGCCGGACATCCTAAACTTTTTGCCAATCTTTCGAGCAAAAATACACAAAGTGCAGATATACCTCAATGCATTGGCGTGAAGCTGAGCAATGGGAACTTGGAGGGCCGCTATGATCGATTCGAGCTCCTCCGGCATCGGCAGGCGAAGGCCACTCCTCAGGTGAGCCTCAGAACGGTGAAATAGCCTTAGGTGGGTAAGAGGCTCTATCGTCACGCCCGGAACCTTCCTGAGGCCATCTCTTCGGGATGTTGAATTCCACGCACAAGGCCTTAATATCATTCTCCCTCAAATCGAGGAGAAATCGCTACGGAAGCCATAGTGGAGAAGGAATTTTAGGGTGTTTTCGAACAGTTTGTCCCGAGAAATGGGAATGAGGAAGACGAAAGGCTTGAGGCGTAACTGATTTCAAACAAAACGGAAGGAAAACTTAAGCGCCAAGCTTGCAAAGGACGCCGTCGAGTCCCGCACGCGCGTCACCTCTCATTCAACCCGCCCAAACGACGGACTCGCGACGAAACCCCTCATTAATGGCACCGTCGTCAGGTGCCACGTGTCGCCACTCCACTTGACCCTCGCCAAAAGACGGATCCGGGCGTATTAATGGCCCGGATCTCCTTCCAACCAAAGAAGGCCACGTGTGTCACCGGCGTTGGCAGCCCAGACGCCAACTTGCTCAACCGCGGCCAACTCAAGCGTTGACCAGGTTTCTTCAGGCCTTTAGAGGCTTTGCAACAGTAATGGGCCTATTCCATTCTGGCCCACAACCCATCAGTTAGCCGCCCGCCGCTCTCCCTACGTTCTCCACGAAGCCGGCCAACAAGCTGGCGGTCAACTCAGACGTTGACCGTCTGCTCCCTACATGCTGGGCCCAAACGAGGCCCTTCTACAGTGATGGGCCTGACTCACTCAGGCCCATAGCCCAAATGGAGGCCCACGACGGACGCCCTTCATAAGAGCAGCCAACACGCACGCAGACGGTCAACCCAGGCGTTGACCGTCCGCGCTTTGCACATTGGGCCCCAAAAAGCCCTCTAACAGTAACGGGCCTGACCCGTTTAGGTCCATCAGTCATGACAAGGCCAGCCACGATCTTCCAAGGATATTCCACGATCTCAAAGGGAATATCAGCAAGATTGGCGCCCTTCAAATAAGGAAGGCGCCAGATCCTTCCAACTCCTTACCAGCCAAGGAACCTCAACGGTAAGGAAGGAAGTTAACTTGAAAAGCGGTTGACTGCCTCAGAAGGAAACAATCCTCCACAATGGGGCAACAAGCATCAGCCTCCAGAAGGAATGCCGGCCGCAGATCACAGTAACGATGATTCCTTCCAAAAGAGGAAGATCACCATCTTTGCCATAAAAGAAACCCTGGATCCGGCATCCAGGGCAGGCTTTCAAACACGCTTTCATTGATGCTCACATGGACGCTCTCTGAAACACTGGCATACGGACAGACTCTTTCTTCAAGCTTAGACTGAGATAGAAAACCCTAAGTGCTCTGAGAAACAAGCTCTGGTTCCCAGCAGCCAAACTCTCAAACACAATCCAACCCCAAGGCAACGAACGGGTCTTTACACACGTTCTCTGCCTTCCCACCGTCCAGATACGAGAAAGGACTTGCGCCTTTCTGACACGGAGCAAGACACTCCCTTTCTTTCGCCATTGCTTTCATTCTCTTTCAGTTCCTTCCATTGAAGGTCGATTTATCGACTGGCGTCGGAGTGTTTTTGGTGGGATTACATCCGTTAACGCCGACCTCTCGTTTGTTTTAGTGGTGTGCAGATTCGTACTTCGGTGAGCGGAGCGGTTCAAACCATCCGAAGAATCCGTCTGTTCAAGTCGGATCCAGGTACGCATTATTATTATTATTATTATTATTATTATTATTATCACTATTTTCACATTATTACTCATATTATTCTACAAACCAAATAAAAAAATATTAATTCTTATCTTATTCTATTCTAATAACCAAATATAGGAATAACAATTTTAATTATATTTTCATCCTATTCTATTCCTTAAAATAATTATTCAATTCCCACCTTATTACAAGTAACGTTAGCACTAATGCTTCAGCAATGCTGGATATTTTCTAAGTTAGTGAAATAAAGTTATGAGAATAACAAAATGCATTTGCATTCATTGTTGAGGAGAAAATCCAAGCAATTCTTCGACAATGGTCACTTGTTAGTATAAGTCGGTTAATTTTTAGTAATTTACACCACATTATCCGTAAAATAATTTTTATTAGTGACTTTAATTTGTTTGATTTGGCAAGTCTGAAGAATTTTTCTTAAAAATTGTTTGATTATTTTTATTTTTATTTATTACCAATAATTATGATAATTTGTTTTATGCATGGATTTTACCTATGATATTGGTGATGATACTCATATTATCTGAAACCAAGTATTACATTGATTGTTTGCATTTCTGATAGAATTGGTAATTGTGGGGTTGGTTGTGTAATAATTTGATCTAAATCTTCATTTTCTGATTCCTCAGTGGTATTTGACGAGCTTGTTTGTATATTATTTAAGTTGTTTGGATCATTTACAAATGATATAAATTTTATTGAACAATAGTATGGGATACTTTTTTATAATGTTTAGAATTATTTATTAATTAAATATGCTAAAATCAAAATTGACAAAACCCATTAAATAAAATATTTTTTCTTATTTCGGTTAAATAAAGATTGGCTGATCATAATTTTTAATTTTTTTAGAATATATACAAGTATTATAAAAAAAAATTTAAAATTAGTGTTGTAATAAAGAGTGTGATTAAACAAATATCTTAAAATAATATATATTTATTACATGTTATCTATAAATTAATATTTTAGGTTGGGCGTATTACATGGGACAAAACTCCTATTAGTAATCATCTATCATGTGAATTGGATCGAACGGGGATGGATCAATTAATGGTTATTATAATTATATAAAAAAATAAATTTTGTATTAAAAACATTGATTAAAAATTTAAAATATATATTTATGTAAAATTATGTTCTAAAAACATATAATAATATATTATTTGGATACAAATATATTTTCCAAAATGATATTCTTTTTAAATATAGATTTATATCAAATTTTAAAAAAATTAGATATATACATTAAAAGATTAATCATGCCTTAACTGTATTGTTTTCATTGTAAGTATAATTCTTTTATAATTCAAATAATATAATTTGTTTTTCATCTAATTATAATTATAACATGATTAAAATTATATTTATAATTCAAAATTTTATTTTCAATTACCCACTTATATTTTTGTTACATTTTTACATTTCATCTATGTTAAGATAATAAAAATAATAATTGGAAATATCCTTGAATTACCTTTGTAATGCTTTTTAAACGGCATAAATAAATAATTAAGATATTATATTATTAAAAATATTTTAAAAAATAATTAAAAAGTATTTTTAAACATTACAATAAAACTACTAATTGACATGATGGGTACGTCAGTAATGGATTAGCCCAAGAAGGATGGGCGACCCAAATCCACAACGGTCTATTTGCACCTGGATGGTTAACGACAATCATTAACAAAACGAAAGGCCAATGAGTCAAGAAAAACCCAAGAGTAGGACGGACAACTTGTTCTCAAAACTGTTAACGCTTCCGTTGACTGAAAGTATTACCGGTTGACCGTCTAAAAACCAGGCCCCAAGTGGGCCGAGCCTAGTTTAGCCCACAGTCCGTCTTGACCAGCAACGGTCTTCTCCCGTGATTTTGTACTATCCACAGAAGGTAATCTCTATTGTAACGGTTATCAGCAGATTCAATATGCATCCTTAAAGGAAAGCGTCAAAATCATTTTCCTGTCTATTGGAAACCCTAGCGGTTACAGAATATAGAAGAAAACTAATCAATCCAGCGACCGTTACTGCCATAAGGGCTCCACGCCAAAAAAAAAAAAAGCGATCCTAACAGAGTGCGGGAATCAAACCCTTCTACATAAGGAAGGCATTATAGCACAATGGCTATAAAAGGTCATGGAATTCTCATTTCAAGGCACGTTTTCATTTTTCCTGCAAAAGCCTTATACAGCAAAATCTCTCAAGCTTTCAGCATTCTAGTGCTCTCTCTCTCTCACTCTCTTTACTACTACGTTCCTAGGGAATACAGTACTTAGAGACTTCGCTCCTCACGAACAACAAAAGTCTCTTTGCTTACGAGAGCACCACCACATTACAAACACTCATCGTATCCATACATCAAATCTCATTGCATCCACCTTCATATTCTGAAAGTTGATTACTGACTTGAGAGTCGAAATATTTTCGGTGGGATAATATTTCGCCGTCACCTAACATTCTGTTCGTAATTATGGTGTGCAGGATTCAGACTCAGTGGACGGAGTCGAACTCAGGCGGATGACTTGATCCGAATCTGTTCAAAACTAGGATTCAGGACGTGTCGTTGGCGCCATCTGTGGGAACATTACGAAAAGTTTACCGCTTTTCACAATAGCTTCCCTGTTCAATTCCACAATCAATTTCATCCTTCAGAATGATGAACACAAGAGCGCAAGCTAGCAATCCTGCAAGAGACGCGGCCACACCTGACTAGTACTACTTTGCGGTTGGAAGTCGGTCAGGGTGGTCAACGGATACCCGCCTTCAATTTTTCAACCGGCGCAGTAACAAATAATCAACATGAATCAAACGTTTCAGATGCTTTGGGCTCGCAAGGAAAATACGAAGTAGGGGGTTTCGACCGCAGCAATCCCTACTCCGGCCTCTACGAGAGGAGGCTAGAAGAAGAAGAAGCCATTCAAGAAGACCAGGAAGCCAGGTGACACTTAAGCTCCGGAGGCCTCACATGCCCAGAGCTGTCCAAGGCTTGGGGGACGTTTGGGCAACAGGACTCCGAAGGAGAGTCTAGAGTGGAGAAATCCCCAATACTCTTGGATGAAGACCAGGCATCAAATTCAGGAGGGAGCCTCCAGGATCACTAGATCCACGGGTGGCAGTAGCCGACAGGATACTCGCCACACTAGAGAAAAAACGGAGTTGAGAACCTACCTTAACTCCAAAATGATTGGCAACGCCACCCTCACATATTCGAGGGTGGAGTGCATCTTGAACCGCATATTCAATGATGATGAACACACCATGGATCTAGATAGATCTCCCTTCACAGCACAGAACTTGAATTACCATTTACCGGCAAAGTTTAAGATGCCAACCCTTAACTCTTACGATGGGAGTGCTGATCCTATGGATCACCTAAATCACTTCCGCACTCATATGAGTCTCCAGAGGTTGGAGGACACAGCGATGTGCCATTACTTCTCTCTTACGCTGAAGGGAGACGCCCGTATCTAGTTTTATCATCTCCGGTCATATTCGATCCAGAGCTTCCGAGAGCTCACTAATCTCTTCTTGGCACAATACGTTTCTAGTCGTTGGGAAGAGAAGCAGCCATGGCATCTCTCCCATATCAAGGAGAAGTAGAGAGAGAATCCAAGAAATTTTCTAGATCGCTTCGTGGGGGAGGCCAGAAAGATTTCCAAGCTCACGAAAAAGATAAAGCTTGGCAATTTTATCTTTGCCTTAATGCATGGGGATGTTTTTAAGAACTTGACACATAAGAATCCGTAAACCTTTCGGGAGACAAAATCTATCACCAGGACCTGCGCAGCAACCAAGATGCAAACGAGACTAATTGTCCCGAACTTTAGAATATAAAATATTAAATATAATATTTACAATAATTTAATAAAATAATCATTTAAAAAATATAATTCATTATTTAAATTTTAACTATTGTATATTTTTAATCAAATGACTCAAATATGAAAAGTAGGGCATCCGAATCTATTCGTTCTAGAAGTTATAAAAAAAAAAAATAATCCAATTATCCAATTCTTTTTTATTTTAAAATGAAAAAAATTAATTTATACTTATGCTTAATGATTTTAGAATAATATCTGTAAAGAATAAAATATAAAATATATTTTTATACGTTAATTATAAGGTATACATTTGTTGTTTATTTACAAAGTTGCCCAGCAAAAAGGGCATTTCTTTGGGCCTACCTGCAACTTTAGAGATAAGGATTCCATAAAATGGGTCCCAGTTTGGACTAATAGGGTTGAAAATGGGGATGATGCATTTTTTGAAGGAATATCCCACCTTTAAATGTATAAAAAATTATATATATTACATTTTAAAAAATTTTATAATACTAATGTCTAATAAATATTAAATTTAATAATTATTTTTTAAAAAAAAATAACTATTTAAATATTTTTTTTTAAAAAAAATATAACCAGTGTACTTATTTTAAAAGATATAGGGATAGGCAAGAAGGATGCTCCTCAATTACCCCTCCTAAAAAAAAAAAAAAAAAAAAGAAAAAAAAATGAGGATGCTCCTCTGCAAAACGACAATAATCTTTTTGACAAGAATCCTCGACGACCACTGTAGTGTGAAATAAGAACAAATAATAACTAAATATTACAAATACATATAATATTATTTAATTATTGAAATATTTGACTATATATTTCAATAATTAGTTAGTATAAAAATAATATATCAAATTAAATATATTTTTAATGTGATTAAATTTCTATATAAAGTGCTCAATTTGAAGTCATTTTTTGTAAGTTTTATTTCTAATAAATAGCTCATTTGAAAGTTCATTTATTTTTGGTTTGAGGATTTTGCCCAAGTGAAGGATTATAATAGTACAATAGATTGGTGTTTGATATATGCATAAAATGGAGTCCATGCGTGGACAATTGTAGCAAACATGTTGGAGGGGTGCCTAAGATGTAATTTTTAGTGTATGATATAAAAATTTGTGTAATTTTTAGTGTATTTATTACAAAATCTTTTAATATTTTAGGCAATTGACTACAAAGAAAGAAAAAGAAAAAAAATGAAAAGATACACGCAACTCATTTGCACTCAAAATCTTATTTTGATTTTTAGTATCATCAAGTATATTATTTTATTTATTATTTTAGATATTTTATGGGTGATTTTATTAGGTCTGGTCACTCTATTATAGGTAACCCAATAAATTAGTTCATCATTGAAAGATTTTTAGAGTGCAAATGATAAAGTCCATTTGCTGAAGTGAAAGTCCGGCGTACACTAACTGGTCAACGGAGTTGACCAGCTGAGACAACCAAAGCAGCGAAGGAAGCCTTTGCACAAAGTGCTGGTGAGGAAAATCTGGAAGGAGAAAGCTGGTACAAGGCAAAGTGCCTATTAATAGAATTGACCAACTAAATGAAGGTAGCCAGACTTCTTTGGGCAAATAGCCGGTCAACTTTTTGACTGGCCAAATGCGGCAAAGAGGAAGAAGGCGCGGATTTGATGTAAGGCAAAGAGAAAGAAGCCAATGAAGCAAGGAGACAAAAGCGCATGGAAGCCTTGGTTAAGAACTATCGGTCAATGTGCTGACCGGCAAATGAGACAATTTGGTCGGTCAACAAGCAAAATGGGTGCAGACGACTGAAAGTGCTCAGACGGCCAAGGAGGCTAAACAACGGCTAAAGGCGTGATACTGGAAAACAGTCGAGGACAGGCGCATGGAATTTACCAGTTGACCTTACCGGTATGGAAACGCCCAAGGATATAGGCTACACAGTAACGACAAAGGATATGAGATAATATCCGAAGTCATTGTTATTGCCTGGAGACATCAAGGATCGCTCGAGGATTCTGATGGAAGAATAGCTTAGTGGAGAAGCTGGTCAATTGATGATTGACTGTCCATCAAAGAATCTAGTAGGGCCCATGGGTGCCAACTCAAAAGATTTTCTGAGCATGCGTAATTTTAGAAGGATATGCATGATCTCTGGATACCGTCTATATAGAGCATCTTCATATTGTTAGTAGGGACAAATTTTATCAAAAATAGAATATTTGACAGATTAACAATATATATACGTATACTATAAATGGTGAAATATATCCAAGTGTATGAGAGAGAGGAGAAAAAGATAGTGAAGAAAGGGAAAGTAGTGAGTGAAAAATAAAGTATGTTATTCTTTGTATTCTCGTACTCTATTCTTTAATTTTTTGTCTCTGTGGTTTATGTAACCAATATTATATAGTGGATCTATCTGTGAATTAAGTATCCCGTAATTTTTTTTTTCGGTTTGTGAAAGATTTTTTACGTAAAATTTGTATATGCTTCTTTTTCTCCTGTGTGTATTTGTATGCATTCTATCTAACCGACCCTTTTGTCCTAATAAATTTCTCAATTGTGGTCATGTTCGGGGTCTGGCACGAAGCTTCACAATCAGTAAAAAAAAAATATCTACATGGATTGAAAATCAAGTCCATTAATTGAAAATTTAAATTGATGTAATAGCAAATCTATAAGTAATTACAACCAAGACATAATGACAATTCATAAATAATTACAACCAACAACCATAATAACGGAGAAAAGTTAAATACATAATTTTTATGTAAAAAGCCTCTATAAATGAAAGAGGTAAAGTTATAAGGTTATAAATTCATATAAAATACATCAAAATTGTGAGAATGATTACATAAACTCTAACAACACTCTTTGGTTTTATCATAACATTAGTAAATTGAAGCAAATACAATAATATATCATAATAAGATGAGAAACTACTGATAAAATATCCAACATAATAAATAGAACAAAATATCCAATGATATTGAAAGTTAAAACAAGATTTGGATTCTAAACAATTGATAAATATCTGATAGTTCATATTACTTATTTTTTTCTCTAGTCAGTCACCCAAAATATTAAAAAGATCATATAATAAATATTCTAAAAATCACGTAGGTTTTATACTAGATGCTAGCGTTCAAATGCCAAGGACAAAATCACGTAAAGTTAGGCACCCTTTATGTGTGCAAGTTACTAATACCCATGTATGAGCTCCCGTTCGGGCATCTGTCAGACATTGACTTTCAACACACTATTATTTTGCCCAGGCATATCATCGTATTAAAATCTAGCAAACTTTTAGATAACTTATTTATTAATAAAGAAATTCATAAGAAAATAAACTTATAATAATAAATATTAACTAAATATTAAAAACATATATATTAAATTATTTAATTATTAGGATATATAGCTGCATTTTTTTTAATAGTTAATTAGTATAAAAATAATATATTAAATAAAAAAAAATTCTAATGCATCAAATCTGTTTATGAAGTCACGTCTTCACTCGCTGAGAAAGCCTAAAGAGGAGAAATGAAGGATATATGGGATAGAGCTTTATTGGATGATGGATTAATAAGGTGGTATTAGGTCGTAATTTTCGTAGCTTTTTTGGAAAATTATATCATATATAATTTACATTAAAATTACTTTTATTATTTTTTTAATTTTTTTATTATTTAAGAGTTTTATCGTATGCTTATACACAAAATGACAATACAACTATATGAGACTTCTATACGCTGAAAAATAATAAAAAAATATATTTATTTTGTTTTATGATGGAAAATAATAAAAAATAAAATTTATATACAAAAATATTTATTACTAAAAATTTTAAGAACCTAACCCCATCTATAACATTAAATTTATTTATTAATAAATAAGTAAAAATATTAATTATTAGTCATATTTTTCTATGCCTTGTTGGTCGGTCGAAGGGATCAATAGCTGATACCAGTCACCCGACTTTACTATCTTGAGTCTCCTGTATCTTGTGTTGTTGATGCCAATTATCATGTGAAAATACCAAAAATTATAACAATCATATTATAATAATATAATTATTTTATGTGTTGTTATTTTTTAAAAAATTAAATAGTATAATATTTATTTTTAGTGTATTCTATTAGTATTTATTTCTAATAATATTTATTATACTTTTATCTTATTTTCATAGATCAATCAAAGTCATTTGGAATTATTTGTGTTGGCAATAAATTTTCTAATTTCAAAGAGAATATTGTGATTAATATTAGAAAATTTTGATTTCTTTGTTATGCATTTACCATCAAAGGTGAATAATTAATTATTTTTTATTAAAATTTTCATCTTTTAAAATTTTTAAATAACATGTTGATGCTCATATTCATCAACCCTTTTATATTATCTGTTCTCTTAGATAATTTGTCATTATATTTATTAAACTTGTCTTTACATTACTAACTCTATAAAAGGGTTTTTAAGATAAATTATATGGATGTGTATGTAGAAAAGAAATAAAATAATTAAAATAATTAAAAAATATTACTAATTCCTAAAAAACTAATTTATTGTATCTTATATTTATATTTTACTTTTTTTATTTTACAATCCGTTGTGAATACCAAGGTACTATTAATTGTAAAAACATGTGGTTTTCATATAAAAAATTATGTAAATCTTTTTCCTAAATTAATATTTTTAATATCTTGTTTATATTATCTTCATAGAATAATCATATTAAATAAGTAATTTTATGATTATTGACAAAAAAAATTTAGAAAAATATTATTTTCTTAGCTTAACAAAATTATACAATACAAATATTAATTTTTGTGACATTGTTTGAAGAAAATGTCAAACCTTATAAAACTTGAATTCATTACTTCTTGAGAAATTAAAACTGAGTATGTTATGGTAAAAATCCCTCAACATTGTTCAATAATTTAAATAAAAAACATGAAGAGTAGAAGTATGCAATTCTCCCAAAAGCCAATTATGGTTGGATACATTTGAGATTGTTAGTGTTTGTAATATCGAATAATTTAAAATTTCCTTATTTTTAAAATTTTGTGATATAAAAATTGATGGGTACATTAAAAATGGGCTGGCCCCACAAAAGTCAAAGGCCCAAAACGGCGGTCAACACTCTAACGGCCGAATTGGAAAACGGGCCCAAGAGCTAAAAAGCCCAGGGCGGTCAACGCTGACGTTGACCGTCGGCGGCTAACTCCCAAACAGACGGTCAACTCAAACGTTGACCGTTTGCCTCACGCGCATTGGGCCCAAAGAGGCTCTTCTACAGTAATGGGCTTGCCTCACTCAGGCCCATGGCCCATCTGGCGGCTGACGACGGATATCCTTCTAAGGGCGGACAACATGCACGCAAACAGGTCAACTCGAGCGTTGACCGTCCGCGTTTTGCACGTTGGGCCCCAAGAAGCCTCTCAACAGTAACGAGCCTGACCCGTTTAGGCCCACCAATCATTAAAAGGCCAACAACGATTCTCCAAGGATATTCCACGATCTCAGCAAGCACCAAAAGGGACACTAGCAATATTGGCGCCCTTCAAAGAAGGAAAGCGCCGAATTTTTCCAATTCCTTGCCAACCAAGGCACTCCAACGGTAATATGCTGAGGAGGAAAGAAACCAACTTAAAAAGTTGTTAGCCACCTCACAAGGAAACAATCTCGATCAGCATGGCAACTGGCATCAGCTCCAAAGCGCAAGCCAGTCAGCAAATCAGGAAGGCGATCACTCTTTCCAAAGAAGGAGGATCGACCTCTCAACTACAAAAGAAACCCTTGACCCACCATCAAGGGCATGCTTTCTTCCATACTTTCGACCGCCTACGCTCTCTTGAAGGCATCCAGTTGCATATGTTTCCTAGGACGATCAGGTGCTCATAGAAGTCTGCATCCTCTGCCACCTTCATCCTCCAAAATACCCTATGGCACACGAGCGCGCCTCTCACGGCCGTTTACTGCCTTCCCACCTTCCAGATTCAAGAAGATCTCACGTCTCTTTTACATCTGGATCAAGCACTCAAACTCTCTCTCTCTTTATTTTCAGTTTCTTCCTTTTAAAGACTGTTTTACTTACTTGAGCGTCGGAGTATTTTCGGTGGGACAACTTTCCGCCGAACACACTGACCTCTTCTTCTGTTTAGTGGTGTGCAGGATCCAACTCAGGGAACGGAGCCGGAGCCAAGACAGGGAAATCATCCGAATCTGTTAGAAGTTCGGATCCAGAGACGCATCATTGGCACCGTCTGTGGGAAGCGCTTACAAAAGCCTACCACAAAAATCTGCACAAACTCTCTCTCTGTCACCTTCTGATTCTGCAATGGTGAACACGAGAGCCCAAACAAGCTACCCCGCTAGAGACACTGCTACCCCCGACCAGGACCACGCTGCTGGTGCCATGGTCAACGGGGCCACGGGCGGAGTCCCACAGCCTTACTTTCAGCAACTGGTGAAGCAGATGCAAGCCAACAATTGCCTGCTTCAACTACTTTGCACGCAGAACGAGCAACGATAACAGGTGGCTCCACCAGCAGCCATTCCCGCTCCTGCCACCAAAAGGGGTGGCCAAAGGAAGAAGAAGTAGGCCAAGAGGCCCGGAAAGACTGGAGACAATCTGGCTCCAGTGTCCTCCCGCGTCCCTGGCCAGAGTAGGCCTGTAGAACGCTCCGGGAGCACATCTCCACCAGAGAGCCCAGAAAGAAGAAATCCCCGATACTCTCAGATAGAAGACCACCACGCAGTCCAGGAGCGAGCCTCCAGGACTGCCCGATCCACTGGAGGCAGCAGCCGACCGGTAGTTGAACCCGCTAGAGACAAGACAGAGTTGAGGGATTACCTCAACTCCAAACGATCGGCAAAAGTCGCCTGTACCGATCCACGGGTGGACAAGATCTGGAACCGTGTGTTCCAAGAGGAAGAGCGCATCATCGACCTGGACCGGTCTCCTTTCACTGCAGAGGTCTTGAGCCGTCCACTGCCGTCAAAATTCAAGATGCCGTCCCTTGACTTATACGATGGGGGCAGTGATCTGGTTGACCACCTCGATCACTTCCGCACCCATCTGAGTCTACAAGGGCTAGAGGATTCAGCGATGTGCCGCTACTTCCCGCTCACGCTGAAGGGAGACGCTTGAATCTGGTTCCACCACGTCCCTTCAGGTTCTATCAGCAGCTTCCGTCAGCTCATGGACCTCTTCCTGGCTCAGTACGCTTCGAGCCGACGGGAAGAGAAACAGCCATGGCATCTCTCCCACATAAAGCAGAAACCCAGAGAGAACCCACGGCGCTTCCTGGATCGCTTCGTGGCGGAGGCTAGAAGGATCCCCCAGATCACAGAAGAGATGAAGTTGGGCGGTTTCATCTCTGCGCTTACTTTCGGTGACTTTTTCAAGCACCTCGCCCACAAGAATCCTCAGACCTTCCGCGAGGCAGAATCCATCACTAGGTCCTCATGCAGATCTGTGGGAAAAAAATTTCAAGTGGCCCAAACCAAGAAAGATTTCGAAACTACCGGGCATACCGTGACTTCCATCACTCTGCTAGCCATTCAACTGAGGACTGCAAGACACTGCAGATAAAAATCGAGGACCTGATTCGCAGAGGACACCTCACGAAATTTGTTAGAGGTCCTGGACAGAACTCAGAAGCGGCTGATTAAGAGGGGCAGGAGCAGACTCCTCCCCGGAACAGGATTGCGGCAGGAGTGGTCAACATGGTCACCACCCGACTCGCCGAAGCCCTGGATGACAGCAAGGAGCAAAGCAGACTGGGAGGAAGAAGCAAGATGCAGATAGATAATACTATTAGCCGGTGATAGTGACTCAAATCATGTAATGTCCTCCCATGTTGACCCCCTTGTTATATCAGCACTCGTTTCAGATGGTACTTCAGACTACTAGTTGAAACGAGTCTTTATCGATAATGAAAGTTTAAAAGATTTGCTTTACTTAGATGCCTTCTTTAAGTTAGGCCTAAAAAAGAACCAACTAAAACCGGCCAAAGGTCCGTTATACGGCCTTGACAACGAACCAGTTCCCGTTCAAGGGACTATTCAATTGGAAGTTACCTTATGGACGTATCCAAGGACAGCAAGTCGCACACTTACCTTCCTGGTGGTCGACCTACCCTCAGTATACAACGCTATACTGGGCAGACCTTGCCTGGCGGCATTCGGGGCAATTACCTCGATTCCGCGCCTCAAAATGAAGTTTCCAACACCCTACGGTGTTGGGGAGGTGTTAGGTGACCAAATAATTGGGCGGATATGCTACATGTCCCAGATTGCCCCTAGCGGCAGCACTAGCACGGTGGGAGAACTCGATCACCAAGACGAGACCACCCTGCAACAGGCGCAGCCCGGTGAAGCTACGGATCTGGTTCCACTAAATCCGAAGGAACCGAAAAAGTGTGTGCAGGTTGGCGGCTCACTCACTGGCACACTGCGCACGGAATTGATTGCATTCTTGCAACGGAACGTCGACATATTCGCATGGACTCCCGCAGACATGCCCGGAATTTTGGCTGAGGTGATGGTCCACAAGCTGGGCCTTGATCCTGATCGGAAGCCTGTCAGGCAGAAGCGGAGGAACCACTTTGTCGAAAAACTGATCGCTATCCGAGAGGAGGTGAAAAAACTACTGGACGCTGGGTTTATTAGAGAAGTTCAGTACCTGGATTGGCTCTCAAACGTCATCTTGGTTAAAAAAAAGTAACGGAAAATGGCGAATGTGGGTCAATTTCACCGACGTCAACAAGGCCTGCCCGAAAGACAGTTTTTCCCTGCCCAAGATCGACTTACTGGTTGACTCCACGGCTGGACATGAGTTGCTCAGCTTCATGGACGCCTATTCGGGTTACAACCAGATTCGGATGAGTCCGAAAGACGATGAGCATACCTCATTCACGACGGACCAGGGCACCTATTGTACAAGGTGATGCCCTTCGGATTGAAAAACGCTGGAGCAACTTACCAGCGACTGGTCAACAAGATGTTCGAAAAGAAGATTGGTCGCAATATGGAGGTCTACGTCGACGACATTTTCGTCAAGAGCAGAGTCACTGGCGACCACATACGTGACCTGGAAGAATCATTTGAGGTGCTCCGCCAGCACCAAATGAAGCTAAATCCAGCCAAGTGCGTCTTCGGGGTAACCTCTGGGAAATTCTTGGGTTTCATCGTCTCCCAGCGGGGGATCGAGGCAAACCCAGAAAAAATTAAGGCCCTCGCTAACATGGCTCCCCCGCGGAGCGTTAAGGACGTCCAGCGATTGACTGGGTGGCTGGCAGCTTTGTCCCGCTTCCTCGTAAAGTCCGGCGACAAGCACCAGCCCTTCTTTAAAGCCCTGAGAGGGACAAAATTCAACGGATTTCAGTGGACGGCAGACTGCCAGACAGCCTTCAATGAATTGAAGCAATATCTGGCCAGCCCACCATTGCTAGCATCACCAAAAGACGGGGAGGAGCTGTACCTTTATTTGGCATTGTCGGAAGTGTCCCTCAGCTCCGTCCTCGTGCTCTAGGAATTCGATATCCAGCAGCCGATCTACTATGTAAGCAAAACATTGACCGGCCCAGAAACGCGTTATCCACGCGCTGAAAAAATGGCCCTAGCACTTATCTTCGCGGCCCGAAAATTGAGGCCATACTTTCAGGCGCATTGCATAGTGATCCTTACTGACCAGCCGCTGAAAGGCATACTCCAGAAACCAGACGTTTCAGGATGGCTGGTAAAGTGGGCGATAGAATTGGGTGAGTTCGACGTCGAATTCAGGCCCAGACCAGCCATAAAGGCGCAGGCTCTGGCTGACTTCATCGTTGAGACCATGACACCGATTCACGAGGAACAGCCCACAGAAAATGAAGAACAACCCGACGAGGTCCCAGACTGGACACTCCACGTGGATGGATCGTCCACGGACAGTGGCAGCGGAGCAGGGGTGATCCTTACGACCCCTGATGGATTCGAGATCAAGTATTCCCTAAAGCTTGACTTTCAGGCGTCCAACAATGTCGCCGAGTACGAAACCCTGCTAGCTGGCTTACAATTAGCAAAAGAGTGCTCTGCCAAGAGGTTGGCGGTTTACAACGACTCCGAACTAGTCGTCAACCAGGTCAATGGGGGATTCAAGGCGAACAACCCTTCCTTGGCCAGGTATCTGGCAAAGGCAAGGGAGGTCGTCCAGGGCTTCGACAAACTGACTCTGGTTCACATTCCTCGAACTGAAAATTGGAAGGCAGACCGATTGGCTAGAGCAGTTGCTACCGAAAACCCAGAACAGTATTCGAGGGACATGCGGGAGATCCTGAATGCTCCCAGCATAGAGAAACAGAAGGCAATGCAGATTTCCGAGATGAAAAACTGGATGACGCCCTACCTTAGATACTTAGCCGACAGATCACACCCAGAGGACGCCGAAAGGGCCAAGCGAATTAAAAAGACAGGCTGACCGGGTACACGTAGTCGATGGGTGGTGTATTGCAGCGGTACTCAACACCGTACCTCCGGCTGTCTATCTCCCGAGGAGGTCGACTACGCACTTGGTGAAGTTCACCTCGGATTTGTGGATCACATATAGGCGTAAAAACCACGGCCTTCAAGATCATGCGGCATGGGGCTATTATGGCCCTCGATGAAGAAGGACGCGCTAGAGTTTGTGAAGAAATGTAAAAGCTGCCAGGCTTCGCAACCTTCACCACCAACCGTCCGGCCGACTGAAGTCACTTGAGGCCCCATGGCCCTTCGCGCGCAATGGGGCTCGATATTCTCGGCCCGTTTCCCCACCGCCACGGGCAAATAAAGTTTATCATCGCGGGCATCGACTACTTCACCAAGTGGGTCGAACTGTCCCGCCGCAAAAATCACGAACACAATGTCGGGAATTTCTTCGCGAATATTGTCTACTGAGTTCGGTGTCCCCAGGTCGTGGTGACCCGGCAATGGGACCCAATTCAGCGGGAAACGCTTCACCAAGTATCGCTTGACCTTGGCATCAAGCTGGTCCACACTTCGGTGGCATACCCCATGCCAACGGACAGGTGGAAGTCACGAACCCACGCTTCTCCACGGGTTAAAGACTAAGGCCGAGGACGGGGGGCTCGGATTGACGAGCTCCCCTTCCGTCCTCTGGTCTTATCGAACAACTCCGAAGGAACCAACGCACGAGACCCCCTTCAGCCTCTGTACGGGACTGAAGCAGTAATTCCTGTCGAAATCGGACTTCTAAGTCTCAGGGTGGAGTCTTTCGACCACGCATAACTCCCGTAAAAATCGGGAGCACTTAGACTTGCTAGAGGAAGCCCGCGACGCCGCCAGAATACGTACAGCAGCATACTAACACCGAGTTGCCCTGTACTATAATAAAAAGGTGAAAGCCCGGCAGTTCGACGTTGGGGACTTGGTCCTACGAGGCATCGAGGCCACAGGCAAGCTGGCCGGCCGCAGCAAGCTCTCTCTCAACTGGGAGGGACCTTTTCTTGTTTCCGCCGTCCTGCGAAACGGAGCGTACAAACTTCGAAACCAGGACGAAAAGTTGGTCCCACGAACGTGGAACGCAACCCACCTCAAGCGATACTTCCAATAGGGAACCCAGGTACGCACTCACCCGCTAGTGTGCATTCATTCGCATGCTTGTTCTAATTCGGTAAAATAGGGAGTTTACTTAGCATATAGAATCCTAGGCTTTGTGTGCATACATATGAACTGTGTTTGCCTTGCAGGTTTACCCGACCTATACTGCCCATAAGTTGGGAGGGTCTTCACCCTCTCGTTAAACCCTAGTCATCTAGGTGGCCCAGAAGTGGTTTGAAACCCTGGTCATCCAGGTGGCCCATAAGCGGTCTGAAACCCTGGTCATCCAGGTGGCCCATGAGCGGTCTTAAACCCTAGTCATCTAGGTGGCCCATGAGCGGTCTGAAACCTTGGTCATCCAAGTGGCCCGATAGCGGTCTAAAAACCTTAGGGGGCAAGTATGGCACACACGACGACCTCCTCTCGAGGAGCAGCAACGTCAGTCAACGACGGTCGAAGGGAGAAACATTTCTTCTCCAACATTGGCAGCCCAAGTCTTCACTCGTACGGCGCCACCAGGCTGGTTAATGCAACCGCCTGCCCAGCTTAAGGATCTTATTCCTTCGGCATCCAGCCAACCAGGTTGGCCGCCTCACGCAGTAACCTTCTCAACGAAAGGGTAGCGTGATCAAACAGTAACGAGAAGCGTTCCTTCTCTAACGCTGACTACTCAAGTTTCCACTTGGTCAGCACCGCAAGGATGGTTAACGCAACCACCTACCAAGCCTAGGGACTCAGCTCCTTAGGCAACCAAGCAACGGTCACCGGCGAACCAGGTTGGCCGCCCAATGCAATGATTCACACAAACACAAAAAGCAATAAAGGTAGTGGACACCAATTTGAAAGGAATTTTTATTTTATTGCTCAAAAAGTGTATTACAATTTACACAAAGTCCAAAAAAGCAAAAGAAAAACAAAAGGCTACAGGGGCGGCGGACCACCCTGCCTATCTCGGGGCTCTCCCACCAAGTCTTCCTTACGTTGCGCTGCGCGGTTACTCTGATTGATAAGCTCAATTGGGAAGTCAGGATCGACTAACCGTGCAACGCGCCGTTCAATGTTGAGCCCCTCTAACAGCCGGGCGTGCAGTGCGCCTCCGATCTCGTGGAGGCTGATCCGAGTGGCGAACTCATTCTCTGAGACTGTGGCTCTGTCGGCAAGGCGCTTATTGCTCACCTTGAGTCGATCCTCCTCCTCCTTCAAGCGAGCAACCTCGGCCTTCAGCTCAACGTTCTTTGCCTCCACGCCCGCCATGACAGCTGGCCAAGAGCGGTGTCCCGCTCACTGAGCTCCCTCCCGAGGCGGCCCGGCTTGGCCTCCCGGCCCAGGCGATCTCAGCCTCCCAATCCGCAATGATACAATCGTGTTGCTCCACTTCCCGGGAGACAGCTGAGATCAACCTTTTTGACTACACAAGACAAAAGCGAAGTGTGAGTTAGAAACACAAGGGAGAAAGAAACAAAAGGGAGCCATTGCAGAAGTCATACTTCATAAGTCTTCCTGAAGGGCCTCGCAGGCCTGGACTCTAGGCCTGATCCAGCTGGCGGTGGAATGGAAGATGACGAGTCAGGAGCATCCTCTCGCGCCAAGCACGCCGCTGCTTCATCCAAAATACGGTCCAAAAACTCATCATCATCAACAGCAGCGGCGGGCTCCTCCTTGGCAGCCTCTAGAGCAGCCGCGGCAGGCTTCCTTCTCCTGGTTGTCTTTGGAACTGCTGCTGGTGGATCAGCTCTCGTCGACGGCTCCACAATAAAAACGCGTGAACCCTCAGGCGCGTCGCGATCTGGCTCCTCCGCGGATTCCATCCAGGCAGCGCCTGGAACCACCTTCGCCACAGGCTGGGCCAGGATGACTCCTCCGGCCTCCGCTAGCCTATCCTCGACGAACTTCCCCACCAGAGGTGCTGCCGGATCCGCCGCAGATCCCGGCAGCCACAAGGTCAATCTGTGATGAAGACGATGAGGGCGTGCCAGTTACCCTCTCAGTAGCTTCCTCCGTGGGCCTTGGGCGGATGATCACGCCCCTGGAGTCTTCAGGTCTCATCATCATAATCGGAGGGTGCGGCTTCTGAGCCGGTGATGGCGGCCCCCATTTAACCTTCTTGGTCTCCGCCTGGGAAACCAAGAAGTCCCTCTTGAACTCGTCGGGGTTAAGCCGTATGGCCTTAGTCAACCAAGCGTAGGAGGCGCTCTCCGTCGTAGACGGTGTACAAAGGTACACCTTCGGAACCCGGCCCCAGCTTCTCTCAATAGGCCATTTCTCTCCCACTTTCACAAAGAAGAACCGGTTTTTTCAGTTCTTCAGCGAATCATGAATGGCCTTGTTAATTTTTATTCCCGTACGGGGACTGAGTGAAATCCACTCCGCCCCTTGGGTCACTTTAAATACAACTTTAACGCCAGATATCCTAAATTTCTGGCCAAGCTTCCGAAAAAAAATACATAAAGTGAAAAGGTACCTCACCGCGTTGGCATGGAGCTAAGCGATGGGTACTCGTAGAGCCGCCATGATCGACTCCAGCTCCTCCGACAAATGCAGACAAAGGCCGCTCCTCAGATGGGCCTCGTAAACGGTGATGAACCCCTCCGGTGGGGAAAAGGCTTTGTCGTCCTTGCCCGGAACCCTCCAGGCCATCTCCCTGGGAATATTAAATTCAACACACAGTGCCTTAACATCGTTTTCTCTCAAGACGGATGAAAAGTCTGCGACTGAAGCCATAATCGAGCGGAAGCTAGGGTTTCTTTTGGAAGAGTTCGTCTCGAGAAACGAGAACGAAGAAGATGACGGTTTGAAGGCGTAAGTAATTTCAAAAGTACGAACGGAAAACTTAGGTGCCAAGCAGAGACCCCTCATTAATGACGCCGTCAAGATTGCCACGTGTCGCCTCCCCACTTGACCCTAAAAGGACGGATCTCTGGCGCATTAATGACCAGGATCTCCGCCCAACCAAAGGGAGACACGTGCCGTTTTCTGCCTTACAAACCGGCCAAAAGCTGGCAGAAAGCGTTCCCGAGGGTGGGCCAAGACGGCCAATAACCTCGGTACTCAAATTGACCAAGATGGTCAACACCTGCAGTACTCTAATTGACCAAGACGGTCAACAATTCAGTATTCGGAATTGACCAAAAAAGGTCAACAATTCTGGTGCTCCGGAATTGACCAAAACGGTCAACAATTCTGGTATTCCGAAATTGACCAAAACGGTCAACAATTCTGGTACTCCGGAATTGACCAAAACGATCAACAATTCTGGTACTCCGGAGTTAACCAAGATGGTCAACAATTCCGATCAAACTCTCCTTCATGTTTTTTAAGAATTTCCACGAGATCCTCAAAGCAAGAAAAGGCATCCCATCATGAACATATTGGAGGCCAGACTTCTGGCCACCAGCATGGGGGGCTAGTGATGGGTACACCAAAAATGGGCTGGCCCCACAAAAGTCAAAGGCCTAAGACGGCGGTCAACACTCTAACGGCCCAATTGAAAAACGGGCCCAAAAGCTGAAAAGCCCAGAGCGGTCAACTCCCAAACAGACGGTCAACTCAAACGGTGACCGTCTGCCTTACGCACATTGGGCCCAAAGAGGCTCTTCTACAGTAATGGGCTTGGCTCATTCAGGCCCATGACCCATCTGGCGGCTGACGACGGATATCCTTCTAAGGGCGGCGAACACGCACGTAGACAGGTTAACTCAAGCATTGACCGTCCGCGTTTTGCTCGTTGGGCCCCAAGAAACCTTTCAACAGTAACGGGCCTGACCCGTTTAGGCCCACCAATCATTAAAAAGCCAACAACGATTCTCCAAGGATATTCCACGATCTCAGCAGGCACCAAAAGGGACACTAGTAATATTGGCGCCCTTCAAAGAAGGAAAGCGCCGGATCTTCCCAATTCCTTGCCAACCAAGGCACTCCAACGGTAATATGTTGAGGAGGAAAGAAACCAACTTGGAAAGTTGTTGGCCGCCTCACAAGGAAACAATCTCGATCAGCATGGCAACTAGCATCAGCTCCAAAGGGCAAGCCAGCCAGTAAATCAGGAAGGCGATCACTCTTTCCAAAGAAGGAGGATCGACCTCTCAGCTACAAAAGAAATCCTTAACCCACCATCAAGGGCATGCTTTCTTCCATTCTTTCGACCACCTACGCTCTCTTGGAGGCGTCCAGTTGCATACGTTTCCTAGGACGATTGGGTGCTCACAGAAGTCTGCCTCCTCTGCCACCTTAATCCTCCAAAATACCCTAAGGCACACGAGCGCGCCTCTCACGGCCGTTTACTGCCTTCCCATCTTCCAGATTCAAGAAGATCTCATGTCTTTTTTACATCTGGATCAAGCACTCAAACTCTCTCTCTCTCTATTTTCAGTTTCTTCCTTTTGAAAACTGTTTTACTGACTTGAGCGTCGGAGTGTTTTCGGTGGGACAACTTTCCGCCGAACACACTGACCTCTTATTCTGTTTAGTGGTGTGCAGGATCCAACTCAGAGAATGAAGTCGGAGCCAAGACAGAAAAATCATCCGAATCTGTTCGAAGTTCGGATCCAAAGATGCATCAAAAATCATTGATAAGGATATATATAAAAGGACATTTAGTAATTTTCATGCATTGATTTCGCTCCTACATTAGCAACATTGACAACAAAAATTTATAAAATATTCTAAACTTGTTACGTGTCTTTTGGTTGTTAAATAAAATGGTAAACTTAGAAAGAAAAAAAGAAAATGAAAATGAAATAAATTTTACTCAATTATTTGATCCCCTATATGATTTTTGTCTTGATGTTTCAAAAATTTTTGTGGATCATTGAAATAGAATTGATCATTTAATTGGTGATAGAAGTACTCCGCTTAGTTTATTTTCATTTGTTTTAGCTTCTTTTTATTATTATGTTGTAAAACCTCTAATTCTATTAAATGAAGTTTTGTATGTATTTTACATGCATGAAGAAGCATAGATATCTTGGATAATTTGATGAATGATGATAATGTATACTTTATAGATAGTGGCATATCTCATATAATTCTTAAAATAATTTTTTTTTTCAAATCTTAAATTTAAGCAATACCAATTTCAATGCCACATTGGGTCATCATATCTAATAGAAGGTTTTCAAAACAGCACATATTATGTCACCAAATAATACAATATTTTGCATGATAATACTCTATTTTTTTTCTAAGATTTAGAAGGAATTTATTGAGTTTTAAATATATATGTGATAATATTTTTTATGTTTAACTATACATTTATCTTCTCAAATGTATCATACAAAAATAAAACTAATTAAAACATTTAATATGATGCCCCATAAGTGCAGTAATTTAAAGGTTTTTATGATTTAGTATGATCATCTTAAACATTCGGGTTTAGTAATGATGCAAATAATAATTGAAAATTTACTTAGATATCTACTAATGAATAAAAAAATTTCTTTTACTGAGTGATCATCCATATTTTATTTGTTCATAATTTAAATTGATTATTAGACAATCTCCTTTAAAGGCAGTAGCTAAATCTTCATTATTTTTTCAAAAATTTATGCAGATATTTATAGATTTATACTTCCATTACACGGACCATTTAAATATTTTGTGGTTTTGATCAATATATCTCCTAGGTAGTCACACATTTGGCTTACTTCTTCTAAAAATATTACATTTGCCAGACTATTTACACAAATAATTAGATTGAAAGTATAATTTGTACATTATCCAATTAAGACACTTCGATTGGAAGATATCAATGAATTTACATCAAAATCTTTTAATAATTATTGAATGTCAATTGGAATTGATATTAAATATTATGTTCGTGATGTACATTCTTAAAAATAGTTTAGTTAAATATTTTATCAAATGGTTTCAACAAAGTGCTAAACTTTTATTGAAGTAATTAAAATGATCAATTTTAGATTTGAAAATACTATACTAAATGTAGTATCATCAATATGATTTAGCAATTCACCAATTACAAATATTCTCCAGTATAACTTATATTTGGTTAACCACTAAATTTTTTATTATCTGTGAACTTTTCATTGTATTGTTTATATCCAATTGTACCCCTACAATGCACTAAGAAGGGTCCTTAAAATACATTTGATATCTATATTGATTTTAATTTTCCATTTATTATGAGATGTCATGAACCCATAACAAGGCAATTTTTAGGACACGTTTTGATGATAGCCAATTTCGTGAAACATTCTTCCTATCAATGGGAGAAAAGTTTGTGTCTAAAACACAATATAGAATTAATTTATAGAAATTATCTTTATCTCATTTTGATCCTTGTACAAATTTATAGTTTCCTAGATCCACATTTGAATTATTTTGATATTAATTATAGTTTTAGGTTAATTAGATGTATTTGAAATATTTAATTGAATATTATAAAAATTTGAAGGATATTTGGATCAACAGAACTAATTTTGAAAGCATACCTAAGAGGTACTTGAGCATCAATTCCAATAGGTTTGCGACTAAGGCACGCCTTTATTAGCACCCAAGTGCCGATTGAATGAAAGACAAATAATAATAATAACAATAATAATAATAATAATAATAATAATAACGGAGAGAAAGAGCAGGGTTGGGTAGAAGTAAAGCAGGGTAGAGAAGAAAAGAAAAGAAGGAGCGAGGAAGAGAAGAGAAAGGGAGCAGCGCACGAGAGAGAGAGAGAGAGAGAGAGAAAGAGAGAGAGAGAGGAAGAAGGAAGGATGCGTGAGGAAGAAGGAGAGAGAAAGAATGGAGCACAGAGGGAGTGCACAAAGAGCAAGAGAGGGAGGCAGTGGCGTGCATAGCAAGAGAGAGGAGCCGTTTGGATATTTTAAAATATCCTTTTATCAAATCTATTTAGTATAAGGTCAATGAGAATATTCTCTAATCCTCTTTTTTATCTGATTCAATATCTTGTGTGTTTTGACTATTGTTTGGAGGTTTTATTAATATGAATGTTATTTTTATGCACCAAATATGTTTATTATGTATATGCACATATGATTTACCTGCTAATTTGACGATTTTTGGTTTGATTTTTATGAGTTTAGAGAATTTTACTATTTTATAAAAATCAGTAAAATATTTGACACAATATATTTTTTATCAGTATATTTGTATGAAAATAAATATGAAACTTGTATTAGGTCATTTATTCTCACATGCATGTGTCCGAAAATTGTAGTCACTATTTCTATTATCTGTTATCTGGCCAACTCCTATTGGGGACACTTCTATTATCTATTACTCTTTTTCACTGGTAAGAAAAGACTATGTTAGTAGTGACTTGCTCATCTGTTTGGTATTTAAATAAAATTTATAATATATTTAGACGTCTTAATATATTTGATAAATTTGAGGATTGCACTTAAAGTCATTGATGATAAAATATAGTGAGCAACCTTATCCATAGGAAACAGTGTATATAAGTGCCTAACCTGTTGTCCTAAAATACAGATGACTCTAACTTAGGGTTACCGAGTTACGTGTAACATTTTCTTAAATTAATCTTTAAACTTTTGGTAGTCAAATTTAGTACATGCTTTATACTTTTGTATGGAATATCATTTGGATTCTGATTTAACTCCATTTTGAGATTCGTCAATTTTGCCTACAGATGAAATTTGATATAACTCGTACATCTAATTTTAATTATATGCTTTGATATGGGTGTTAGACTATGTGTTTCTGTTACAAATCCGGCTTCTATTTTACGTTTATGCATTCTAATTATTTGGTTATTGGATTCTGTCCTGAATCGTAAGTTGATTGGATATCTGATTTGGCTTCTGGATCACTTTTGTTCTGTATATGTTTCGCCGAACCACCTCTATTCCGTATACGTCTTGAGAGGACTATTTTTTAAATTTGATATATATTTCATTTTGATATACGATTTGAGTATGAAATTATTATCAATTTTGGATATTTGATTCTGTTTCAAATTTGATTTTTGATATCGTGTTACTTATATACATACTTAAAAATAGTGTAGTTAAATATTTTATCAAGTGGTTTGAACAGAGTGCTAGACTTCTATTAATGTAATTAAAATTATTAATTTTAGACTTGAAAATACTATACTAAATGTAGTATCATTAATATGATTTAGCAATTCACCGATTACAAATATTCTTCTGTCTAACTTATATTTGGTTAACCACTGAATATTTTTTTATCTATTAACTTTTCATTGTATTGTTTATGTCCAATTGTACCCCTACAATGCACTAAGAAGGGTCCTTAATATAGATTTGATATCCATATTGGTTTTAATTTTCCATTTATTATGAGATATCATGAACCCATCACAGGGCAATTTTTAGGACACGTTTTGATGATAGTCAATTTCGTGAAACATTCTTCCTATCTCAATGGGAGAAAAGTTTGTGTCTAAAACACAATATAGAATTAATTTATATAAATTATCTTTATCTCATTTTGATCCTTGTACAAATCAATGTAAATTTGAAGTTTCCAAATGATTCATTTAGATATAAATTAACAGATATAATTATTGATACCAAGTGTAGAAGAATCTCATATTTCCTTGTTAACGTTCCAATTAATATTTTAGTACGTGAAAATAAAAAACTTACTAATAAAGTAAAAAAATGAGTCCATGACATGCCTAAAATATAGAAGAATTATTGGTTATAAAGGTAATAATCTTTGAATGAGGAATGAACAAATAATAGAAATTGATACCCCTTAAGAGAGTAGAAATCCCATTCAAAATCTCCTAAAATACAAACATCTAGAAGAAAAATCTCCCAAAGATGAATCTCCCTAAGAGCAATCTCCCGAAAAGAAAAAGTTAATAAAAATAATGAGATATCAATAGTTACATATTTAAATAAAACTATTGTCAATGTATCTTTATTTAAAATGACTATTGATATTTCTAAAAGCGATGAGAAAAGTAAATTAAAAACTATCAAAGAATGTCAACTTAAATATAATTGGTCAAAATAGAAAAAATATACTGTGACTGAATTAAACTTGTTAAGAAAATAAGAAATGTTTGAATTTATAGTTCAAATAACCCAGACTGCAATTTTTGTTGGATATAAGTGGATATTTGTGTAAAAACACAACAAAAAAATGTACAATATGAAACAACTTATTGCATAAGGTTTCTCATAAAAATCAGATATTGATTATAAAGGAACATATTCTTTTAATAGATGCAATCACATAAAAAATTTGATAAACTCGTAGTTATGAAAAAATTAGATTTGCAATTAATATATATAGTCGTTATATGTTTATATAGATTATTGGATCATAAAATATACATAAAATTTTTTGAATGATATATAAAATACCAAAAGTACGTAGTTTAAGTACATCATAAAACATGTAATCTATCAACGTACAAATATCTTTATAGTGATTGAGACAATTTGGATGTTTGTAATATAATTATCTTAGTGAATATTTATTGAATGAGAGGTTTGATTTGAGAATAATTCAGTATGTTTGTAAAATGTTCACGAATTTTATTTTTAAAAATGATATGTTTTAAAAATTGATAATATTATTAAATATGATAATATAAATATTTTAGGTGAGAAATTTAAATATTTTCTCATATATTTTACCTATTTAATAATTTATTAATTTAAAAAAAATAAAATATAATATAAATTGTGAAATCGTTATAAATGAATGAATTAATTAATATTTTTTATTAAAACTTCTAAATTTTAATTTCATCTCAACTAGTGACAGTATTTATATTATTTATATGTTTAATTATATTAAAATTATTATGTTTAATTAAAAAATAAAAAATTAAAATTAAAATAGTATAAAATTTATATTTATCTTTAACCATTTTAATATAATTAATTATACAATTAACTATATAAATAGCATTTATTACAGACTAAAGCTTGCCACGTAGGATTACAAGATTCTGCTGCCAATCTCAGCCTTCAACGTGCATTATTTTGACACGTGGTCCGCCGAACATTTTTCACGTGTACTGCCCGCCGCGTATTGTACATTCGTAATAAAAAGGATATTTAATTAAATAATACAAATATTTAAAATGATATAGCACATAGAATTAACTTAACAGCAGTATAAATTTAATAATATATATTTTATTTTATTTTATATAATATAATTCTAATTTTATAGTGATATATTTTTAGCGAGTTGTTTGGTATTCAAAGAAAATTAGATATTGCAATTGCCTTGTCATTGATGATTTAAAATTTTATGCTTTTGTTTGACGTTTGAAATTTTTTTTGAAGTTTATTTAAGAAATAAATTTTGTTATGGCATTTCAAATATTAGTATTAATTAATAAATTATATGTATGATTTAATAAATTATACTTTTATGAGTTAATTAAATAAAATTATACTAATATTTTCAATTTTTTTTTTATTTTTAGGGGATAAATGTTAGGTTATGTTAAATTTAATGTTAAACATAACCTAAACTATTTATTTAAATCAAACAAAAATATTTTGAGTTGGATTTGAATTCGTGTTTAGGTTATTATTTAGATGCATAAAATTCAAAATCATAATTTATTGGAGTATGAACCGAATCATACAACCTGACGTAGTGGAATAAAATTCGAATCCACCGTCAATTGTCAGCCACCAAACTCATGTATACAAGAAATATAATCATACACAACGTCTTTAATGTGAAAAATACTTTTCAACTAATAAAAAAATTATGAGATAAATTTTAAATAAATCTATTATAAAAGTGACAGTTATAAGAACCTCTTTTGAAATCTCTTTATTATAATCTTGAGTGAAAAATGAGTGATTACAACCCTTTCAATATACCCAACGCACAAGATAAATATAATAAGAAATAATAGTAACCAAACGAAAATATATTTCTAGAAATTACCTCTAAAATAACATACCCGACCTTAATAAAGAATAAAACTCAAATCAAATTTCAACCAGATGTTGAACCTCTTCCCTTCTCTCTTATTTTTTTATCTCTCTCTATGTATCGCTCCTTACGTGGGGATGAATTCAGAATTAACCCTAAAATGCATTGAGTACATTTTATACTATGAACCACGCTCAAGTGTCCATCAGGTGCTACTCGAGCGCGGGCATCACTGGAATCGACACTTGAGTTTCACTCAAGCAAGTCTCGAGTGTGGTGCCTTAACCATCAATTTGGAATCGGTGTTTGAGTGCTCCTCAAGCTCCCTTCGCGCTTCAGGAGCATCTCGGGCGCAATTCTTCATCAACTGCTCGTCGTGCATTGTTAGTGCGCGCAAGTACCCCGGTCCTCACACGAATATCGCATAGTCCTCCGATAACCATCTGTTTGTTATAGTATCTATAAGAGAGTGACTAAAACCCAATAAATTTTTCCTTATAACTATGTGGGGGACCTTTTGCCTCTATCAGCGACTGTCATCATTTGCCCTTCAGCAACTTCTTCTTAAATGAGATCTTGGCGTCGACCTTCGCAAATTTAAATAATACCCTCTTTCTCTACACCAAACTTAGAGTAGTCCCACTTTCCTTCAACTTCTTCTCTGTGGTAGAATCATTCCTTATTGCACTCTTCCTTGGTATCCTTTTTTTGTCACATTGACTAATACTCCCGTTGGTCACTTTGACTTTATCCTTGACAACCGAAACATTCATCATATACTGACTTGATTACTTCCTTCCTCTTAATACAACCAAGGCTCTTTTGGTGAGTTTCCACTGGCTATTTTTGAATACTATGTAAAACCTTCTTCGTCAAACTTTTCGATTGAAATTACATTCAATCGTAAATCCGAGGCAAGTCGTACGTCCTTCAATATGAGCTTCGTTTCGTTACTTGTTCGTAAGCTAACATTCTCAACACTAATAACCTTTGATGAATTACCGTTACCCATCTTCAATACCCCGTAGTCCCCAAACATATAACTGGTGAAGAGAGACTTCCTCGATATTGTATAATGTGAGGAACCACTATAGAGGCCCAATCATTAGCTCGGAAAGCTCTATATCTCCCCCACATGAACAATTAGAAGGTCTCCACAAAAAGTAATAGAAGTCTAATCATTATCATCCTGATCTGTCATCTGTCGACATTCACCTCCGCCTTCTTTCTACTTTCTCTTAGGGTAATCTCACTTCATGTGGCCCTTTTTACCACAATTAAAGCACTTTATGTCCTGAAAATCAGACCTATCATTGCTTTTCTCCAATTTACTGCCTCGATCCCTCAATCTCCTATATCCCCGACCGCTAGTGGATACCAAGACTCTCGACTCCTCTGACATTTTAACTCTTCCTCTTCGCCTTAACTCATTTATAAGTAAGGAAAGGATGACCTTATTTAAACTGAGTATGTTTTTTTTAAACAGTAATGTTGTGATAATATGATCGTACAAAATCGGTAAAGAAGTGAGCAATACTAACGCCTTATCTTTCTCATTAATTTTTTCATCAAGTGTCAACATTTATGTTAAAATCTGGTTGAATTTATCCAGGTGCTTATTAAAACTTTTTTCTTCCGACAAATGTAAGCCATAGAATTTCTTCACATGCAACCTCATCAGTAAGGATTTAGACTTGTACTGACTCTCAAACTTTACCCAGACCTTTATTGGATTCAACAAGCCAATGACCTCTTTAACAGTGTCATTCGTGAAATATAATTTGATCATATAATCAATAAGATTCCTCTTATCTTACCACTCCTCATCTATCATATTCTTTGTCTTATCTTCCTAATCTTGAAAAACTTTTATTATTATTTTTTGGGTCAAAATATTCATCCCCTTTCTTGCTAAAGGATGAAATTACTTTTCCTATTAAATAGCTCAATATAAAATGGCAAACTCCTTAACGTCGATGTCATCAAATCAAAATTTTACAACCTGTCATTGATACCACTTATTGGAGTTCGACCTTGATACATACAACCAGCGCAGCGAAATAAAATTCAAACCATCCGTCAATATTCAGCCATTAAATTTATGAGTATAAGAAATATAATGATGTAGAACGTTTTTAATATGAATAATTCTTTTTAACTAAGAAAAAATAATAGGATAAATTTTAAACAAATCTATTATAAAAGTGACGGTTATAAAATTTTTTTCTAAAATCTCTTCATTATAATCTCGAGCGAAGAATGGATGATTATAACTCCCTCGATACACTTAAAAACACATAAGATAAATATAATAAGAAATAAGAGTAATTAAATAAAAATATGTTTTTAGAAATCACCTTTAAAACGATGCATTCGATCATGTCAAAGAATAAAATTCAAATTAGATATCAATCGAATGCTGAATCTTTTTCTCTTCTCTCTTGTTGTGCGGCACTCTTTGTGTGAGAATGATTTTAGAATTAGCCCTAAAATGTGTTAGGCATATTTTATACTGCGAACCGCGCTCGAACGCCAGTCAGGCACGACTCGAGTACAAGGACCACTGGAATCAACACTTAAGCGAGCCTCGAGCGAGCCTCGAGCGCGGTGTCTTAGCTCTCAATTTGAAATTGGTGCTCCAGCGCTCCTCGAGCTCCATTCACGCTTCAAGCGCACCTCAGACACAACTCTTCTCTCATCCGCTCACCATGCACATTTAGTGTGCACGAGCATCCCGATCCTCGCATGAATATCATACGATTATCCGATAATTATCCATTTATTATGGTATCTATAAGAGTGATCAAAACCTAACAAATTTTTTCTTACGACCTTATGGGAGATCCTTTTAAATTAAAGAAAAATTACGAGATAAATTTCTAACAAATCCACTATAAAGTGACAATTATAATAACCTATTTCAAAATCTCTTCATTACAATCTTGAATTAAGAATGAATGATTACAACTCCTTTAATACACTTAACAATCTATAAGAAAAATATAATAAGAAACAAAAGTAACCAAAACAAAAATATGCCTTTATAAATCACCTCCAGAGCGACGTACCTAGTCTTGACAAAAAACGAACTTAAATCCGATTTTAATCGGACGTCGAACATCTCCCTCTTCTCTCTTTTGTATTTGTACAATGCTCCTTGTATGAGAATGATTTCAGAATTAACCCTACAATACGTTGGGTATGTTTTATATTACGAACTGCTCTCAAGTGTCCGTCAAGCGCAATTTCAGTACATGCACCATTGGAATCGGTGCTAGAGCTCTACTTGAACTCCACTTGAGCGAGCTTCAAGCACGGTGCCTTGGTCATCAATTTGATTCGCGCACTCGAGTGCACCTTGAGCTCTCCTTGAACTCCATCCACACCTTAGGCATGGCTCTTCTCTCAGCCGCTCGTCACACATGCGAGTACCCTAATCCTCATACGAATATCGTACTATCATCCGATAACCATCCGTTTATTGCATATCTACAATGTAGTAACTAAAACCCAACATAATTGTTATTTTAAAATTATTCAACTATTTATTTGTAATGAAAATTCAAATTTATATAGTTTTGAAAAATAATTTTTCAATGAATTTTGGGGAGAGAGAATTATAATTTAAAGATGGATGTGTATTTATTAATTAAACTTAAACAAAATAGAATTATAGTATTTAAAATTTGGGCAAGGTTAAAGCAGGCCAGTTAAACATTTTCTTATTATGCTTGACCCGAATATATAATCAGATTTAATTTATTATTCTCTAATACACATAATTACTAGTAAAATAGAAATATTAGAAATCAAACTTAAACTTTTGAAGCCTAAGTTTCAAATTCGGAGAAACTATTTAATTAAGGACAAATTAGAAGAAAAAATTAATAAAAATTTAAATTTAAAAATATATTTTGTTAAATATTGAGAAACATTACATAAAAACTAAAATAATTATTTATTAAATTTATTTTATTTCTTATAAAAGACCGTAAAAACTAAATATGTGAACAACTTAATTTATACAACATCTTAACTCTCACTAAATTTTTATATATACTCACATATCTTTTTTTTTTTTTTTAATAAATCTCTTTATAAGTGATATAAAATCTAATAAATTATTATTTTTAAATTTTATATATGATCTAGATATTAATAATTAATCCTTAAAATTTAATTACTGATTATGGCTTATAATTTTTTAATTTTGATAATAAAGATATTAAAATCCCTATACTCTATTATTTATTACACCACATACTATTAGCAAATTTGAAATATCAAAATCATAATCTATTCTTGACAGCATTACTTTTTCTAGTTTTGGCTATGTCCAAAAACCATACCATTAATATTTGATAATTTAAAAAAAATTAATTAGCTAATATTCAAAAAATAAAAATTTATAAAAAATTTAAAAATTATACATATAAAAGTTAAAAATGTATAAAACATCAAAAAATATATATATATAAACTTGAGAGATATAATAATTATCATCGACTCAAAATAAAACTGATATCTGCAAGTGTTACAAGATTAAAATTTTTTTATCAGGATTAAATGCTAAATTGGAAGAACTGATCAAATATATTATTCAATTAGAGAGATATTTATTTTATGTTAAAAGACTATAAATTTTAATATGTGCATAAGTACTTATAATCCAAAAAAATAGAAATATCATGTGCTATTAAAGGTGATGGTACTTATTTTTTATATTTAAAATAATAATTAATTTTTAATTGAATAAAAATAAAATATTACATTTTTTTAATTAATGATATATATCAATCATATATTTGTTATTGTACATTTAATTATTGAAAATTTAAAATTATAAAATTGATGTGTATTTGGATCCGACTTCGAACAATTTTGGATTCAGGTGGTTGATTTGATCCGGCTCCATTTGCTGAATCTAAATCCTGCACACCACTACAGAAAACGAGATGTCAAGTGTTGGTGGAAAATTGTCCTACCGAAAATACTCCGACGCTGAAGTCAGTAACAAGTCTTCGAACTTTGAAAGGAAAACTAGTAAGTAAAAGAGAGAGAGAGAGAATAAGTTTATTGGGAATGTTGGCTTGTAGAAGTAGAGACGATCCCGCGGCTCGATGAGAGTATGAATTCCAACTCGTTGTTCACGGATAACAAGTGAAAGTTGTGTCCCAAAAAGCATGGAAGCTTTGGAGGATGATTCTCAGAGAGCGGGAGAAGGCTCTGTGATCTGGAGGCCTTATGTGTGATTGGAAGGTGAGCGTTTAAGAGAGAGTTATGCTCAAGCACTGTCTGCGTTTATGGTTTAGATTGTATCAGAAAGAGTTTGTTGTCTTAGAGAGCGTGTGTTCTTCTAAAAGCGTGTCCCTTTTAGAGTGGAGACTCTAGGTTTATATAGACGGTGGGGAGAGCCACCTTCCTTTGCTAGGGTGGCGTGATCCTACATAGACGGCGTTGGGCGGCCTTCTACGAAAGTTATAGGCGTGATTTGATGAATGTTTTCCTTCTTGAGAGATATAATAATTAGAATCTGATTTTATTAAATTAGACTTTATGAATCCGTTGTTGTCCTTTTAGAGGAGATCGGCTTGGAAGAAAGTGTGTAATCATGGAAAGGATCGTTACTTTTTAATTAATGATATCGCCAAATCATATATTTAATACAGGTTTAACATCTTTTCAAAAAAATAAAATATTTAATCAATAAAAATGTTAATTGTCTAAATTTTGGATTTTTAGCCGCTTTAATTATTGGACCCAAAATTATACCCATCAAAAATGAATTATTTGCTTTAAAATTTTTAAGCATTTACATACTGATTCTATGATTTTTAAACAACTAATACCATCATAAATGGATATAGAATCCAAATTAAGATTTTTTTATTATTTTTTGGCAATTTTTAAATAATAAATTTTCTATAAATTTATATAAATTGCATTTTTTTTTTTTCAAAATATTTGATCAAAAAAATTATTTTATACTAAATATACATGCCATATTATGAACATTTAGGATAGAATTATTTTATAATTTATTTCTCCATATATAAATAAATTTAAAAATATTATTTTATTTATTAAAATATCTTCTTTTTTATAATAACGGTTTAGGATTTTATGCAATTAGAATAACCTCAATTGCAGGAAGATAAAAATTGACTTCACAGCACAGTAAAACTCTACTAACCTCATACTGAACATTGTGTATTCTTTATATTCTATTTTAACCATATTTCATAATAAAAAATCCAATCTCCCAATCATATTATGAATATTGATTATAAGATAATTAAAATAATTAAATATTTTTTTAAAATATTTTATTTTACTATTAACAAATACAAAAATAGCCACTACACAATACCAAAATTTGTTAGACCAATTATTGTCATTAACTAACGACTTTATATTTTATTAGGATAATTATAATTTTTGTTATATAATATTGATAAAAAATATAGAAGTAATAGATTTAAATAAATATTTAAATATATTAAAAATTAAATATTTACTAATATTATATTTAAATATATTTTTTAAAATAATTAAAATGTTGAAACAATTCTCAAATGTTTACCCATTTTGGTATCATTTTGGACATTCATGTGAATTTACTTAGCCTATTTATTGTCTTGAATAATCATATGCTAACTTGGTGTTAATTGATAATATAAAAGAAATAAAGGCACAATATATTATAATCTACATATAATATACAATTTATATATACATTTAAGTCAGCATTAAAAGTGTCTAATTTAACAGTAGAAGCAAGCAACAGCAAAAGTAATCCCGATAAACAAGATTTGTATTCCTTAATATACAGCCAACATAAATTATAACTGATTAATAAAAATTTAACACAGATGAATTACTTTACTATTTATAATTAGACGATATTTTTAACTTTAGAATCAATCAATCAAAATTTTTGATTTTAAAATAATAAAAAGTTAACAGGTATATATTTTTTATACTTGCACAAATAATATCAAATCTCTTAATTCCACCAACTAGTTTACATTATTCAAACATGCATTCTATCTTTAGAGGTGATTAGGAAACCAAAAGAGAAGCACAATGAATACAAATGCAAATCTTATTTAAAAATTAATTAAATATAAAAAATTATGTCAAAAATTTAATTATTTTTAATATTAATAATAAAGAATAATTCAGAATTGTCCAAAGTAAAAAATGACTACAAAATTATGGCAGTCAGGGTAACTCCTCGGTTCCTTGGCATGGAAACATTTTCCTCTTATAAAAGAAAAGCCAGCCAACACGCATTGCCATGCCAACACCTTTGCTTGAATTTTTTTTTTAAGTATTAGATTTACGGTTTATATTATACTCATTTCAAATGCTATGTTTTTTCTATTCACTCATTTTAATATTAAGATTATTCTAAAAATAATGGAAAATAAAGGGTAAAATAATATTTTAATATATCATTTTAATATTATCTTTCAAAAATATAATGATAGATTTTAATTGTTGAGAAAATAAAATAACTTAATATTTGAGAGAGGCATAACAAAAGCCTAGATTCACATCATACATCAATACAGAAACCAGCTACATATACAGCAGCAACACAGATACCATCAATGGAGGGCAGACCGGAGAAATTTGATTGATTGAATCCTTTTGTAATGCGTTTAGCAAGAGAGATCACAGGGGCAGCTCACAGTCAGACTTTCAGCAAATGAGCAGATAGCAATTTTGAAATTGTGAATCCATGGAAGGAATCGACATCGAAGAGTTCCTTGAGCTTCTCATCGCAGATTACTCTTCTCTTATCAGATGGATCCTTCGAAACAACCCAAAGAAAAGCAGCAAAAGCTTTTAGCAGTTGAAATACAGAAGTGACAGAAAAAGCTAGATGAGACTTTATCAACTGTTATATCAGGAATCCGAAGCCCTCTAAGCAGCAGTTCTTGCTCAATGATGACCATACTATTTCCCAAGATGAAGCATTCTTTCAAAAAGCGCAGTCCACTAAACCATTTTAACGAGGCATCTCATTCATCTATTTGTTATCTGTAGGCACGTTATTGGGATGGATGAGATGCTGCATCCCTATTCAAAAAATGCAATTCTAGTTACAAGTGACACCAGACAGCCTTGGTCTAAGAAGTCGTTTATTGGTGAAGAGACGACAATGCTCGCTGGCTGTTTAGGTTGAGAATTACGATGCGCAATTGCGATGTTACTAAAAAAGCAGTCAACGCAGGGTTGCCACATACCTGGAGGTTATTAATTTTTATATAATCCCATAATCTCTTTATTGCGACGGCACGCGTCAGTTCGCTTTCTCCTGTGCCAAGGAACTTGGCAAGAGATTCAGAAAGGGGAACGGGAGCAAGAAAACCAGAGTATTTCCCCTTCTGCCGCTTTCCCTTTCTCTGTGCCTTATCAGTATCTGAAATGGATGCAAAACCACACAAAGAAATATTGTTGCATCTTGTATCCCAAGCAAATACACAGATTTAAGTTGAACAACCTTAAAACCTCCCCTATTGCACTCCTTTTTCCATCCCCACAAAAACATTAATAAAATTACCTACTGAACAATCAAGCCAAGCCAAGATAGAAAAATACTACTATACTACACATTTACGACAATTCTACAAAAACATGATGTGGGCATTTGCTGAATGATCTCTTTATCTTTATTTTTTTTTTCTGTTGACTGGGCCCACATTACATGTCACATCGCCTCTTTTGGCAAAATTGCAGTAAATTTGTAATATTAGTATTGCTCAACCAAGATAAGGAGAAAGTTGATTCAGGTATGCAGCTTGTGTAGACTTACTTGAACTATTATTAGCATACAAGGGTTGAGTACAGTCAGCAGGCGTACTAGTTGCAGGCAGCAGCTGCATGAGCACTGCTCCACTAAGTTGAAGAGCTATAACTCCTAGAAGCAGCAAAACTGGTATCTCCTCTATAAATATCCCTTTTCCTCCATAGAAAAAAGGGATCGATCAATCGATCGACCTCTGTCCAGAAGCAAAAGAACTCCCAGACAAGCGAAAAGCCACTCTCTAACGAGTGCATCTCTCTCTCAACTACTTTCTGATGAGTGCATTTCTCTCTCTCAGCCACTCTCCGACGAGTGCATCTCTCTAAGCCACTCCCTCTGCAAGTGCAACATTCCAAAGCCACTCACTTATTCGAGTGCACTAAACGGAGCACAATCCTCCAATATACACTCAATCCCCAAATACTCCTACATCTACGCATTCTTTCTCATCTTCCTATCTTTCTATTCAACTAAGAAAGATTACTAAATTAAGCGTTGGAGGATATACCGGGAAGCAAGTTTCGCATTTCTCTAACGTCTTGTTTATTAGTAGTAGTCTACAGGATCCAGATTTAAAGTAATAAAGATTGAACCCGCTTTAATCGGCTCCCAAATTAGGTAGCTGTCTAATTCGTTCGGTAATCCAGATCCAGAGAAGTATCACAAATATATAATAATACTTTCTTCTAACTTTTTTTTTCCTTTCTTACACATTTTTTAGAACCAAACAGACCATTAGAAAAGAATTTACGAGAGAAAGCTACATCCCAGAAGTCCTTTGGACATAAAAAAACAGGGCCTAATAGGCATGGCAGGCAGTAGGGAGCAAAGACAGGTTTCATGAATCCAAATGCAATACTAGAAAGTTTCCTCACCTTCGTCTCTCTCTTGCTTCCGCTGCGTTTCTTTCTGAGTGGCCTTAGCTGGAGCTGTGAAATCATGCAAAGTAAAGACAGGAAGTTTGATGACAGCATCTCTTAGCATGCAAATACAGAACGAGCAATGGGTTTGTCTACACATTGTATAACAAATCTTTCATAAGTTAATCAGGCAATCAAAATATCGTTGGATTGTAAACCAAGACCCTGATCGTGATGTGAGATGAACCATTTTCGAAATTCACATGGTAATGACTTCAAAATTTTACCAGCATAAGGCTGGAGTAATTCATTGAGCTGGACATGGAAATCTTTTCTCCATTTTAGTTTCCGATTTTGTGAATTGTAACAAGCACCCCCTACCTTTCCCATCAACTATCCATCAAAATTAGGACAAACATCATCCTCTATTTGCAAAATTTCAAAAATTAAATGAATTGGTATGATAATGTGGTAAAACAATCCCGTTAATTAATAGCTACGGGTTATTCCAGCAAACGAGATTGAGCTGTGGTTAATATGAAATGATCATAGACAGCATCGAGATTTCCTTCTCTTATCAAGTATGAAAAGAAATATCCCAACAATGGCATGGTGGTCAGATTGGAGCTTTTTCATTAACAGGAAAATTATTTAAAGGGAACAGAAAGCAAGTCAGTTTTTTGTTTTTTATTTTCAGACAGTTGTGAAAATTCAAGATGCAGAATTAGGCATGCAGGCTTCTGGAATAAATAATTGTTTAAACATAAATTACTGGGTGAAATATTTCAACCACATTAGGCTTGTTAATTAAGGCACATCCCCCAAGAGGAAGCAAACAAAGGAAGACTGCTAGCATGAAGTTAATAAAGTATGTAAATATGCTCGATCTACCCAGAATGCTCACACTTGAAAATGGTAGAACAAGTACCACTATATGAATCCAATGGCCAGATGTGCTTTGATAAGGCCCTAGTCATCCTGAACATGTTGATAGAATCAACACCAAAGATACCACGTAATAAATCATCACAAATTATGTTCTTTCTAACAAAAGGATCTTGTAAGTTCCTGTCTCTAATGTAGTTCCAAAGTCGCTCGACAACCTGGAGCCATAGCAAGAATTATATATATATATAAATACAGTCTATGAGAAATGTTATCGAGAATAACACGACAATAAAGCAAAACGTTCTTCAACTTTTTCCAGGTTACCTCCGTTTTTGCCATGTCAGACACCCCAAGGAACTTCTGAAGTTGGGGAGATAAGGCACATAATTTAGCAAATCTATCACCACTTTTATTGCCCTTTTTGTTCAGTCTATGCGACCTGAAAAACAAGATGAACAGATATGGATTTAAAACAATATCTGGGGTTCTATTTCTGTTTATTTTTTTCTTCTGCTCGTGCAACTCTAGCACACTTTCCCTCAGTGGTAAAACATAATCAGTAACACATAGACTGTAGTATATCAACATAGTCAATGGGAAGGAGGGGCCAAAAGGCCCGCTTCATGCTTCCCTACAATATATGAGAGACAGAGGATGCTTGTCATTTACAGCTTGATGAGCTTCAACAAGAGTATTCTGTTCATAAATGTTGAGACCTCAAGTTGAAAAGATTATTTACAATAAATGTGAGAAAATGTAGATATCTATAATGAAGTGTTAAAACCATGTTAGACGTGAAAACAAATGGGATCTGGTATTAATAGCCTAGGTGCTCAAAATAGTCATGCTATGTGGGATTGGGACTTCTTGACTGTTAAATGAATGGCGGCTTGATCACCAGAAACACACTAGTAAAAGCTCAGGAGAACAGTGCACAGATGCAATGGGGTGACAGCCACCGGTGTAACACTGTGACAGTTCCAACACTGCAGGTTTTAATATGAATAGTACTTTAAACACCATTAGGATCCAAATTATACTACAAAAATGGAGTGGAGGCTAATGTAACATGATATCTCACTGTGACGCCTAGAGAGAGACAGATCTACACAACGGCACAACCTAACCCTATATAAGATACATGCCATTTCTTGTGATTTGAAGCTGCAACATCCAGGCCAAGTTTGACTTGAGTGCACACACTAACACTAGTACTGGGCAGTTTCACACAGGACTATCAGACCAGAGGAGTGTCCAAGCAAACCTTCATCAAATACCCACACATGTAGAACTTTTTGCACCTTTCTTCATTTCCTTTCTGATGAGTGGCAAAATGATTTTGCAGAATCTCTAGACTACAGAGCACAAGGAAAGGAACCCATCAAACAGAAGAAGTCGATTACTATTCATGATTCTAAGCTACATGGAATCGCTGCAGTCTTGAAAGAATAAACTAGGTGCAAATGTAATGCAGAAAAATCTTGGGATTTGAAGAAACAAATGATTAATGGTGCCTTTGCCAATCACTAGATTCCCGTGAAGCCTAGTTCCGTTCCCTTCAAACAATCTCTTGTATATGCCTATGGGGAAGAGATAGTGATGTATGGAAAATAAAATAGGGGAAGGGGAGAAGAAGAGATTGGGAAAAGAGGAGGGAACAAGAAAAGAGACAGAGAGAAGAGAAGTAGAGACTACCAGGAAAAGAAGAAAATCACAATTTTCAGTATCGATTCACTTTTATCAATTAATTATCCAAAATTAGAGTTAAGGCCTTTATATAAATGAACTCTATTATTAGGTTAATTAGAAAATAAAGATAAACTTCTAATTAACAACATCTAAAAAAAAGGAAATAATATATCATAATTTCTTAATTAAAATATCTTGGGTATCTTTGAGATATTATAAAATAAAATAAAATATCTTCTAATTTTGAAACATCCGTAATATCCGCATTAACTCTCCCGGGGTGGTTGGAATTAAATCCCGTCATGTAAAACTTCTGTCATCAATTCCCTAACCACAAGTTGAGTGGTTGTGTAATCCTCTTTTTATGCCTGTAGATATATGTAGGCGGTGGTTGAAATCTGATAAAGCCACTAACTCCTCCTAAATAAAAAGAACTCGGGCCTAGCAATAGGCCATATTGTTGACTCTAATAAAACTCTAAAATGTTTATATCTGACTGTTGGAGTATTTCTCTAAAAATCCAAACATTCTTAGACTCTAATCATTTAATCCAGCGAACAAGGAAGTGCTAAACCGCACCATCCTTGGTAAACATAATTTGCTCATCTAGAATAGTATCAATTTTATTTTTATGCGCTGGTAGGGTTAACAATTGTGTATGAATGGATGAAAGTTTAATATTTGGCGCATTTGGGGGCATTTCAAATGGATCATATGATGGGTTAAAAGTATCTCTCTAAGCAATTAAGTTATCAATATTAAAAGTATGACGAAAATCGAAATGAAATAGAATATTAACAATATATGCATTTGATCCACCCCGTTGTAAAATTTTAAATGAACCTACACTACGGGTCTACAATTTAAAAACAGGCCCATGTGGGCGTCGCTCTGGTCTAATTCGAATCATAGCATAATCCCCAATATTAAGTTCAACATGTATTTTATTCACATCAACTAGAAATTTATATGATACATTACTTCTAATAGTTTATTGATCTTGATATATAAGTCATAAAATTGTTGGACAAAAGCTTCAGGGGACATGGACACACTAACATACCGGGACATCAAGATAAGGTCTAAAGGATTACAGATTTATAATCATACACAATCTCAAATGGGCACATGTTTATATATCTATTGACAAAGCTATTACATGCAAGTAAAGTTGTAAGAAGAATCAAGTTTCAATTCCTAAGATTTTCTAGAACCAAATATATTAATAAGTTTCCTAAACTCTAATTAATAACTTCGATTTGATCATCTATTTGAGGATGGTAGGTAGTGAAAAATTTTAGTTTGGTACTAACCATGTGTCACATGGTCCTTCAAAAGTGACTGGTTAAACAAATATCCCTATTAGAGATAAGGATTTTGGAAAGACTATATAACTAGACGATCTCAATAAAATAAAGTCTAACAATCTGAGAAATATTAGAAGTTTTACTATAAAGAATGAAATGGGCTATTTTATAAAAACAATCCATAATAATAAAAATGGAGTCATGCTTCTTAAAGGTATATGAGAGTCTAACACAAAGTTCATATTTACATCCTGCCAAAGCAACTAAGTACATGCAAACGGATATATAGTGTTTTGCTTTTTAAACTTCGCTAGTTGACATGTTTGACAAGTACTAACTATCTTAAGCACATCTTTATTTAAACTAAGCCAGTAAAATCGTCGCTCAAGCTTCTCTATTATCTTATCGTGTCCAAAATGGCTAGACAGACCATCGGCATAAACATCCTAGATTATGAAATCTTGAATAAACATCTTAGGGATGCAAATTTTATTGATCTGAAACAAATATCCATCCTGAAATGAAAGATCTCAATGGTGTCTAGCTGTCTGTTCTGTAAAATTAGAAAGATCTTACTAAAATTAAGATAAGACTCCTATTCTTCCTTGAATCTTTCAAATCTAACAATGTTAACTTGAATGACACATAGTAAGAAAACTTGACGGCTCAAGGCATTGGCCGCTTGGTTCTTGATTTCTTTCTTATGTTTTAAGATAAAATAATATGCTTATAAATATTCAACCCATCAATCATATCGAAAATTCATTTTTTTGGGAGCTAAGAAAACAAAGAGCTTTATTGTTAGAGTAAAGAATAATCTCCTGAGAAAACAAGTAATGGCGACAGTAATATAAAGCCTATATAACTGTATACAACTCCTTATCATAAATAGAATATTGTTGCTTGACATCATTTGACTTCTTACTAAAGTAGACAACCAGATAGCGTTCTTGGCTAAGACTCCCCTTATTTCCGACACCTGATGCATCACACTCTATTTCAAACACATTAGAAAAATCAAAGAACCGCATGATAGTGGTCATCGTCATTCTCTCTTTTATACTCTTAAAGGATTTAGTAATGTCAGGAAACTAATTGAATTCACTTTTGTTCATACATTCAGTGAGAGAAACCATAATTGTACTAAACCCCTTAATTAACTAATGATAAAAAGTAATTAAGTTGTGAAAACTTTGAATATCGTGGTTGGATTTGGGTTTAGGTCAATTTATGATTGTCTGGATTTTTGCAGGGTTAGTAGAGATACCGTTAGAGGAAACGATGGAACCCAAGAAAGCAATACTATCTGAAAAGAATGAACACTTCTTAAGATTGACACAACATCCAAGAATGGCATGTTGGGTAAGGAAGAACGGATACCTAGGCTAGAGGAAATAGTCCCGATGTAGCACAAGAAGGTGTCATTATCATTACCATCCAAATCATTAAACTCTTCTAACTCATTGTTTATTCTTCATGAGGTTCCTTATTTATTTCATCTCACCCTTCAATACATAGGCCTTACTTGAATATTTTGAAAAAATGTCCAAATCCTTTACAGTTAAAGTACTGCAATTGATAATTTCCTCTCAAGGCTTCATTACCCTTTCCTCTAGTTTCCCTCATAGGGAGAATTGTAGACGGAGAAGGTTTTAAGGTAGACTTAGGGTTTGTAGTGGAGGCATTCCATATTAAGAGGCGATTGCCACCATATTTTCCATATGGTGCTCTGGTAACTAATTTATAATCTCAGACCAAATTATACATATGGTTAAGAGTAATAACACTTCTAAGAACAAACTCTCTCATAAGGTCATCACATAATCCTTGCCAAAATCTACTTAATGTTATGGCCTTATTTTCAATAATATGACATCTCATTTGAAAATTATTGAATGAATCATATAGTCTGTTATAGACTGATTATGCTATTGAAAGACACTCCACTAGTCTAGTAAATTGCTACTATATAGAGGGGTAGGCATTTCTCTTGAAGACGTCCTTTCATTTCAGCCTAACTCCTAATAGAAGCTACTTGACGCCTAACAAGAAGCTTCTTAACACTTTTTTAAAATGGTTGCACATTTCTAGTCAACTTAATGTTAGTAAACTGAACTCTCCTATCTTCAAACACGCCGTACCACTCAAATAAATAATTTATATCTCGGAACCATATTGAGTAAAAACTTGAAGGTCTAAACAACCATAAAAAATAGGGACATCTAATTTGATATTTCTAAAAAGTTATTTGTCTTGCTCTTACTTTCGATCATAGTGTCGAGGCTTGTAGTCATGTCTATAAAGTACTTGACAGAGAGATAGTAGAAAAAAAGTAGAGATTTAGTATCTGATACCAAATTTGATGTAGGGAAGAATAAATAAGGAAAGGAAAGATGAAAAGATTGAAAAAATAGGAAGGAATGGGAAAAAAGGTAGAGAGAAGAGAAGTAGAAATTATTAGGAAAAGATGGAAATTACAAATTTCAATAACAATTCATTTACATCAATTAATCCTCCAACAATAGAGTTAGGGCCTTTATATAGATAAACTTTACTTCTAGGCTAATTAAGAAATAAATATAATTTTCTAATTAAAGACATCTCAAAATAAAAAAATAATATGATATAATTTCCTAATTAAAATATCATGAATATCTCCAAGGTATTACAAAATCAAAACCAAAATAAAATAAAATTAAAATCAAATAAAACAAAATCTCTTTTAATTCTAAAATATCTGTAATGTAATGTCCGCATCAGATAGGGTTCAGTTTGATGAAATAATTTAGACCAATGTCCCCTATTAGACTCAAATTATTGTCCTTGGCATGGGGTCTACATTTCAGGAACACTCGAATACCCCGTAGTGTTTTAGTGCGTCTATGTCCATGCACCAGTGATTTGAACCATTAACTCCAATTCCAAGGAGCAAACTGCTCCTTTTCAAGAATATTCATTGCGAGTAAAACGCCACATACTCTATCCAAAAGACAAGGTTACCCATGAAGATAATTCTGGACTCTTCATTTCCCAAAGTACATTCATAATGGTATTTTGAATCCTCCTTAGAGTCTTTATGACCAATTAAAGGAAAGAATTACATGTTTGCCTGCAAATGACTAATAGGGCATATTCTTGTGTCCGACAAACAGATAATGCCATCAGCAACATTGTCAATCATAACATGACGACCGACGATGCAAAGTATCCACTATGCAACCTGCAAGCTAAAATACAGTTGACAACTTGGACCAATCTACTTTACCAACAGTATCAACCACATCTTGAACAGGAGATAACAAAAACCATAATTAGCAAAACGCAGATTACTAAACCTAAATTATTCATTTATTTTTACAACAAGAATTCCATTTTGCAATGTCGATGACGCATTATACTGAAATTACCTTCCTTTACGGATACCCCTTCCGCTGCCACTACCCGCTTCTCCTTCTACAATCTCTTCTCCATCGCTAACTCTATCCCCTTCCGATTCAGAACCTGAAACGTCGTCTCTCTCCTCGTATTCCGCTTCTCTCTCCCCTCTGTAATACTCGTCGGACTCCTCGAGTTGACTCTGAAGGAAGAGATCAACTTGCTGCCTGATAAACGGTTTCCTCTCAGATAAATCGACGCCGAAATCTTCTTCGAGCCTTCGGCGGACGATGGCATTCGTCGTCGTGTTCAAGTCCGACGACCGCAAAAACTCGCGCAGCCTCTCGGCGAGCTCAGCGTCAGACACCATTTCCAAAGCTTTCGCTGCTTTAGCTTTCTCAATGTTTCTGCCAGCATGCAGTTTGTTTCTGATTTTGGGGGACGGCTGGACTAGATTCAGGTTGCGGACGGGGAGGAGATGAAGCGGGAATGGTAGTGGCAGCAGACGAGGTGTCTTGTTCTTGGGGCAATGGAGTGCACATGTGAAAGCGTTCATTCATTGCTACGTACTTCTCTCTCACACTATATTTATAATTTTCCTCATACGTACAAAGTCTATTTTATTTTATTTTTATCTTTAAATAATTTTAAATTTAAAATTTTGTGTTTTGACACATCATTAATTATTTGTTTTTATGTTGCCAAGACTGCCTAATGCGATGTTAGGGAAGAGACATTTTTGTTTTCTATATATTTAAATTTAATTACTTAATATATATTTATAAAATAGATGATAAAAAATGTAAGAAATATAATATATAATAAATCAAACAAATTAAAAACAAATAAAAGATTTTATTATATGATATAGTTGACGGTGTTACATGGCCTAAATACTTAATATCGGTAATACCCTAACACTTTTAGATGATATTATTAAGCATTCTAAAAATATAACCGTCAAAAAATTTTTATATTTGGATAAAATAAATATTATCGATTCTCTTGTTTTCAAATTTTGAAAACAAAAAATAAAATTGAATTAAGGTGTTCTTCTTATCTATACTTTTACTATTGAGAATGAATCTCAATCCTCTCACTACTAAGATTATACCTCAATTTCCTCAATCATGAGCATATGATTTGCTCAATTTAGTATATAGCTTTAAAATTTTTCTATTATTTATCAAATCTGTTTTCACTACTGATAAATTTTATAATATTAAATTATATATTAAAATTATTATTTTATTTTATTATATTTTTTGTATCTGAATGCTTAATATTTTATATTATTATTAAAATTTTATTTTGTGTTATGAGTTTGATAGAAAATTATGTTATTTTATGTATGAGTGCTATGTAAGAGCTTGAAAGAAAATCAAATTGTTTTGTGTATGGATGCTCTATGGAAACTTAATAACGACTCAAATTGTTTTGTATAGGGGCGAAATAAAACTTGATAACATTTCAATCTATTTTTTATTTTTATTTAAATATTAGATGACTCAAATTATTTTTCGCATAGGGGCGAGATAGAACTTGACAACTACTCAATCTATTTTTTTATTTTTATTTAAATGTTGGACGACTCAAATTGTTTTTCACATAGAGCGAGATAGAACTTGAAAACGGCTCAATCTATTTTTTATTTTTATTTAAATGTTAGATAGGAGCTTAATAATGACTCATATTACATGGTTATGTAGGCAAACCGTACGTTGCTTAGGTGATAATAGCTCAAATAGTGGTCACAATTAGAATCACAACCGCTCCATAATCACTAACACCTGCCATGGTCATCATAAAATCACAATCACCACTCATTATTGTTAATTGAGTCATGTTGGGTCAGCATGGCTCAATTTTATGAGCTGTTTATAATATTTCGTGTTGTTGTTAGGCATGACACTAGGATCTTTAACGACCTATCATGACACTTTGCCAGTTCACATTAGGCCCAAACATAAAAAAGATGTTATAAACAAATAATATTAAAAAGCAAGATAAAAAATATTCAAAGTCTTATAAATATTTTTATCAAATATTCAATGTTATAATCTATAAATGTATGAAAAATATATTTAACAATTCACTTGTTTTTAAGTTTCATATGCATTTTTACTTAAACCGTTACTGTTGTTTCTGGATTTATTTTTATCATTAAAACTCAAAATAATTGAATTTGTGATATGATTTTTTAGATCTAACCAATTTTTAAAAAGAATATATATTTTTATTTTTTGATATCATCTTACTCTTTTTTTCGTCTATTATTGATCCCTAATGTTAGAGGTTGTTTTAGATGACATTTGTACTTGCTCGTGCGCTAACAGATCATATATCATTGATGCAAGTACGGAAAATATTTACTTGTGTGTCTTCCAACATTTTTAAAATTTTAAAATTTGATCGATTGCTTGTGAAGTTAGAAATATGGTTGAATTGCAAGTAGTGAAAAATTTTAGTCGGTATTGTATTTTCACTAACTAGTTATAATTTATATAGAGTTCATACCAATGAATGTAAATCACATGTATCATTTAAATATAATATAAATGAATATATTATTTTTAATACATTTGAATATTTACTTAAAATTATTTCTCTAAATTTTATATTTATTTCTATTATCGATATTCTCTAGAAGAAATTATAATTATCTTGATAAATTATTATATTATCAATAAATAATAATAATTGACTTAATAATAGATTTAATATCATATTGTATGTACCTATAAATTTGTTAGTAATAAAATAAAATATTTTAAAAATATTTGATCAATGCAATAATCTTCCAATACGTATCAAATTGGCTCAATTGAAAGGATATTTTTATTATAGGGTATGATTAAAATAGAACAAAAAGAATATGTGGTATTCAATATCATGTAAATAGAGTTTATCATATTGTGCAATTGATTTTTATTTTATTATAGCTAAATTTATTCTATTTGTATAATATCTTGAACTGATACTTTAAAAAATAAGATATTTTAATAAATAGAATAATATTTTTTAAACAAAATAAAATTTTATTTATGTTAATTTTTAATTAATTTTTATTTAAATTATATTAAATTAATATACATATATATAGGGCCATGAGTCAGTACCATATGTGGGCCGCTCCCTTCTTTGGTCTGACATGGTTTAATACTATTCATTTTAACCCTATTGTGTTTGATCACTAATATTACAATTCATTTAACATCTTTATTAAAATCCCAATCAACACCATCACAACAAAAACACCGCCGTTATAATTATCACAAATTGCTATCACTACTACTATATGCTACCGCAATTGGTATAACAGGTGCCATCACTCACATTGCCATAGATAGAATATTTATTTCTTATACTCTAAATTAAAAAATATATGTCATTTCTCTTTAGTTTTTGGTGCTACTAGCACATAGATGGTATATTTCTGAAAATTTCAAATTAAATAACAATACTCATGCTACATGGCCAATCACATCCTGCCAAATTCATGCAAAGGAAATAGAAAAAAAAAATAGTTATTTTGCTAATGAAATAAATATTTTTTTTGTTGGAAATAATGTATTGAGAAAGCATAAATATTAATATTCTTTTCATATGTTATATTTTATATAAATTAGGCACCATCTATGCTTCAAACTCAGCAAAGTGATGAAGTTAGGGCACTTTCTTAAGTAAAGTAGACCTAGACAACTTAGGATTGATCCAATGTGACTGTTGGAACCAAATGACTTATTTTTTATAAGGAGCAATGATCACGAGGCATTAAACCTGAGCAAATAGACATATCAGCATCTGGCCACATATAAAAACCATATGCTGCTTGTCTTAGACAACTAAATGGTGTTCAATAGGTATCATAGAGAAGGTACAACTTCCTTTAGACCGTAGATACTTAGCCAATCTAAAGCGGTCTTCGTACTTAATGACTCTTTGACTCTTGGTATTTCAAAATAATTTATTGAAAGTTGTTGAATTTTCTAACTGAATTAATGAAAAAAATCAGAAATTCACATAACTCGGGAGTTTGACTAGTAGCAGATCCAATTTTCGTTATTTCGAACATGAATTTTTATATTACAACTAATAAATAAGAAATCAGAGGATGACAGTATTCATTCCCCAGGTATGTCCTTCGATACTCAAGTCAATAATTTCTCTTACTTGAATGGAAAGATGGGAGGAGGAGGGTGAATGCGTAGATGCAAGAGTATGAGGGGATTTAGTGTATGGTGGACTAGACTTTGTTTAGTACGCTCGAAGGAAGGAGCAGCTTAGAGAGATTCGCACTCGTTGGAGAGTGACTTTTTGAGAGAGGAAAGGTTGCACTCGATGAAGAGTAGTTTTTTGATGGAAATGCATTCGTCGGAGAGTGGCTTGGAAATGATGCACTCGTAATGGTAGTGGCTTGGAGAGAGATGTACTCGTCATAAAGTGGTTTTGAGAGAGATGCACTCATCATAGAGTGGCTCTCGGAGAGATATATTCGTTGGAGAGTGGCTATTGCTTGCCTGAGTGTTCCTTCTCCTTCTCAACTGAGAGAATTTTCGAGGCTCAGGATCAGGATGCGAACTCCTTTTTCAAAATCTGGATTCCCCTCCCCTTCCTGTGGAGGAGAGGGTGTACTTATGGAGTGGGATATTGATTTAGCCGTCTTTCTGTGTTATGTTACAACTTAGTGGACCAGTGCTCGTGCAACTGCTTTCTGTGGTTTGTGTGCTTGCAATTCATGCCCCAACAATCGTGGGGGCAATATGTCGATAACTTTTGTTTGCAAGCCTGCTACTATTTGCTGAGTTGTAAAATTTGTCGGCTACTGAGATGGAGCTGTAGTTGTAGGTGTAGTAGCAGCCAATTGGTTAACTCTAATTGCCTGTTTAGTGCTAATGGTTTTAGGGCAAACCATCTGGGTCAGTTGCTTCGCCTTCTAGATCTTGGGCTTAGAGGGTTGTGTGGTCGATTGCCGCCATTTGGGCTTTTTTTTCTTTTGTGGGTTAAACTATTGGTTGGCTCATAGATCGTTGTACTCATCACTAACCCCCTTATTGGGAGGTTTGAATTGTCAACTCTTGGTACGTTCACGATGGGACGCCGGCTGCAAGTCTTCACGAGTGCTCCTTCCCCAGACGTCTTGCGGATTTTTATTCTATTTGGCAAGATTTGATTCTATTCTCTGCCATGTACCGGGATACATGATCTTCTTAAGTTAATGCTTTTTGATCTTCTTTTTTGACTATAAATGGAGGGGCTTTCTATACCTTACATCATAAAACGTCTCTCATTTGGTGAGGAGTGAGGTCGTTGAAAGTTAGCATGGAGCCTTCGCATCTATTAGTCGAAGTTGGAGGAAGTTCTTCTTCATTGTTCAAAGTTGATGTCTGGGGAGGAATCCAAAATCTACATTGATTACCCCCTTTTATGCTCGACCCTAAACCAGACCCTCTTAGATGGAGCAGGGTCCTATGATTTGGGGGGTAGTTTCCTCTTCTTTGAACTAGTGTCGGGCAATTCTTCCTGTGGGAGGTTAGAAGAGGACGGTCTGGGTCTCTAGCTAGACAAAGTTCTTTTCTTTCAGTCGTTTCAGAGACCCTACTACTCTGCAGCTCTACTCCCAACTCTAGTTGGAGGGAGAATTTTTTCTTTCTTTTTTAGTTTGCCTCCCCTGTAAGGATGGGTGCAACTCATAAGAGAACTATCCCCTTTTTCTATTGGGAGGCTCTTTTGATCTTTCTGTTGGATTGGCTACTTGAGAGGCAACGCTGCGGTTCTGGCAAATGAGCTTGCCTCATACTTTTTCCTGTCCCGAGGTCAGTTAGACTATTATAGTCGGGTCGCAACTCCATATACTTTTATCTCCTTCTAGACTGTACGTCCGCCGTTATAAATTTGTTGTATTTTGTAAAATAAATTAATAAATGAAATGTTTCAAGTATTTTTGTCTTCATATCCTGGCTCCAATATTCTTGCATGGACTGAATAGTTGAAGTGCTTATATGCTCTTTTTTTGTCTCTATATGATTTGAACTATCTGACAATCTGGATTACTAACAATTTGATTTTCTAACAATTCAACTGATAATAATAATAATAATAATAATTCATCCCGAATGTCATACCAGGATGGAAATTAATCAAAACTGTCTTGAGCTCGTCTGAGAAAACAAAGTGTCAAGGCTTTGGAACCCATGCTGCGCTGCAGGCTCGCCAATCTAGGCATCAGAGCCATAAGTGGCAAGTAGGCTATGTAGGGAGGCATAGCATCAGGCCATCATTACTAGCATAGTGAGATTGACACACCACAACACTCAATGGTGCGGACACATGTCACGGCCATTATGGGGATGCGTCTCTTCAAAGCCTGTGAATGATGCCATTTTTAAGCCAAGGCTTTGGCTATATATATGCTCTACTTGTAATATCTAGATTCCTATTTAAATTATTTTAGTAATATTTAATATTTTGGGTATATTAGATATGTCATATTAATGATATTTTGTGAAATTTTAATGGATTTTGGTTCAGTGATCCACACCTGAGGTGTGTTGTCGGGCGCTAGAGAGGCACGAAAACTAAAAGGTGCATGCTCGAGAAGCACTCGAGTGCGAGTGCAAAATGGATGCGTTCGATCTGTGCCTGAATGACATTCGAGTGTGAGTTGGGTATATAATGGTGCATGGTTAGGATTTCAAGCATTTTCGCACATAGACCCGGGAGAGGAGAGAGGAGAAGAAGAAAGAGAGAGAAAGTGGTAATCAGGCGCCTTAGAGCATCATTTTTTCGGATTTGTAGAGTATAAGATTGAGGCGAATATCCTAAGCCAAATTCTTGGTCTATTTTCGTATCCGATGATATTTGTGTATATTTTAGATATTTTCTTTACGCGCATATTATTTTTATGCACCTCATCCACTTATTATGTACATGCATGTATGATTTATAGACCGTTCGTTGGTTTATATGGGTATTTATAATTTTGAAGAGTTTTGTTATTTGTGGAAACCTAAAACGATATATATGTATATTTGTATATCAGTATGTTACGGAACCATGAATCAGGCCTTACATTAATTCATGTGCAAACTATCGAGAGTAGGGTCATTAAGTGGATTGTGGCAGTTCGAGACCCGATGGGTCGATATATATGATCTGAGATATGTGTCTTTTGGTATCGCTTCCGAAGAGGACGTATGTGATATGTGGTCTCTCTTCTGTAGGCAGGAAGGTTGAGGTGTGTTGTAGTTAACTTGCCCCATTGTGTATTTTAAATGAAAACCATCGTAAAAAATTAATGAAAATTAATATATTTTGACGTTCTAATATATAACTAAATTTGAGGTTACACTAAAAGCTGTGGGTGTCAAAATATAGTAAGTTTCGAGTCTATGGGAGATAAGATACATAGATGGCCTTGAGATGCTGGCCTAAAATACAACCGATATAGTGAAGATTACCGGATGGGTGTAACTCTTCATCAAGTTGGTCAAATAATCTTTGGTTCTCGGATTTCGTGTATACTTTATATTTCTACATGGATTTGAATTGGATTATAATTTGAGATGCGCGATTGGCCTACGGATTAGTTGATACGAAAGTCTCATACATATGGAATAAATAAGCTCGGAATATGTTTTGATTATATATTTTGGTTCTAATTTTTCTTTGATTTTTTTATATAAGATTATGAAATTTTAATATAGACGATTATATGTGTCTCACATGAATATGGTGACGGTTACAACTTATACAATGTGATAGCGGAACACAATATGATATGATATAATATGATATAGTCTATGATATTTAACCGAATTGTGATTTATTATGATTATGTCTTGGAGGGATAATTTGATACAGACGATAATTTAGTACAAGATTATTTCTCAGTTTTTAGAAATTTTACGGATATTGTGTTTTATTTTACACGATTTTGATGTGTTATCCATTCCCTATGAATTATATGTACTGTTTTATATATAATGATGATACTTGTTGAATTTTAGACTTACATTTTTATATTTTATCATTTTAAACTAGTGGCTTGGATATGATTGTAGGAGTTTAAACCCGATTTGGCGCAACATTTTTTCCCGGTGAGTATGGATGTATATGCCTATTTGGCTTTTGATTTTTGGGGTGTATTTGATTTTTATGTATGGTCCATTGTGGGCCGTGGATCCTCTGTATTGAGAAATATGAAATATTTATGTTATGTAGATGAGTTGTTATTTTATTAGATATACTCCTTTTTAACTTATGAATATCAGGTCATGATGTATGTTGTTCGAATTATATTTGGTGAGATCCTGTGTGGATTGTATTGTATTGGATCCTATGTATGTATGGATTGTTAATCCCAGATTGAGTTTTTTCGTTATTGATGCATTTATTAGATTTTACATTGTAGATTTTATTCTTTTAACATATGTGTTTTGTACTAGGGACGTGACACTGGTTGTCTATTGCTTCTGCACTTCTCATTTCTTTGCTCTTTGAATCACTTTGCCCTAATTTGCTATTTTTTCTTTCTTATTTCGATGGCTTATCAATCTACTCTCTAGGGCATCACCACGATCCAGTCTGTTCTTACTGGCAACGAAGTGGATGCTTTATACATGTAGTATAATATCTCGACCGCCATTCCATATGTGATGCCCAGGGATGAAGGTACGACTTGCACTCCTCGTCTTGGATTTATCATCATTTATGAGGCCCATTAGAAAGTAGGCCTTCATCTTCCGTTCATAAAGGAGTTATATGAGATCTTGGTGATCTTGGAGATTCTTGTGGCTTACCTTCATCCTAATACTGTACAATATCTGATGTCTCCGTGTGTCTTTTTTTCCTCTAAAATGCTCTTCCTAGATGCTCGGCCTATGAAGATGATCTTTCGGTTTAACCAAGATGCAAATTGGATTTCTCTTACCTCTTGCAAGGATTTCAAAATAAGCGAGGACAATTTAGGCTCGGTAAAGGATTGGAAGGACCATTTCTTTTATGTGGCAATTCTTGATGACTCAAGCCTATCCAATGAGTGGGGCAGAGTCAATACCGCATTTCAAAGATGTCCTCGAGAGTGAGTATCAAATGGCCCAACCTCTGAAAAGGCTCATTGAGGAGAACGCTGTCATTTTGCGCCGCAAGGGTCACTGCCTCACCCAGAAGGCATTCGATGAAGTTCAATAGGAGGACCGGGTGGAAGGGGATGACGTCACCGCCATGCTATTCCGTCGGCACAAGAGAAAACTAGGAGATATGTTTATCTAGGATTCTCCCGAGCGGGTAACTGGTAGGACAACCCCTCCCTTGCCCAGCTATTCTAAGTATAGTTAAGCCATCGATGAGGCTTGTGAAGAGGTGTCTCCGTTGGTTGCCGGCGAGTCGTCACGGTGACTAGACTCATGCTCGTTCTTCTTCGGTTGATTCGATTTTTGATGAGTCAACTAGACATGCTGAGGGAGATGAGCTCTCAATGGATTCTATTGATGGAATAGACGACCCCGTGGCTGGGGGATCGGGTGAATTTCTTGATGCTTTAATCGAAGCCGAGTATGGGTTTTCAATCTTGGTGGCTTCATTGCCTGAAACATCAGTCTCCACTCCTATCGTTTTTGTTGAGGAGGGTGTCAATAATGATCAGGTGGCTAGGGAGATAACTGGAAATAACCCCTAGGTCGGGCTATTGAGGAGGTGCCTCAGCTGGTGGCTTCAACACTTGAGCTTTCAGACATTTCGGGTGTGCCTCATTCTCCTCTAGGCTTTGAGGTGCCGCTCTACCATCATGTGCCACCCCTACAATATTTGTTGCCTCTGTCTAGATTTGGAGCTGAGGATTCTCCCGATCTGTCTCATCAAGAGGGTCCATCTTTCCCCGAGGTACTGCTTTACATAATTCTTCATTCCGTAATTTTGCTTTTCATTTTTATTCCCGACCGATCTTTTCTATCACGTATTATAACCTGATCTCAATATTAATATTTAATCAATATTAATTAACTAAATAGCTGTTTAATATTCTTCGAATGTAAACTTCGTATCAATTCTTTGACCAATATCAATATAAATAAATAAAGATATATACAGGACCCAAATATATGTCACGTAATTGTGTGACTTTGATATCGACCCAATCCACATAACTCGGACCTTAAGAAGGAATGATACCTGTATAATACAATAATCAATATACAATAATTTTTGAAAGTAAATAAATATCCATGAATTTGATCGAACAAAGTTAAAATCATTAACAATACCAAACCGATACCAAAATATGAACATATGATACCTAAATTAAAATATAAAATTTTAACAGATTTTAAACCGATATAACTTACTGTCAAGACTTAAATATCACCTAAAATACATTATAATTACAATCCAAATTTGTCCGGAAGTTAAATTACATCATTTAATACATTCTAAAACTATCTGAAAAATGTAATATTACCATTTGAATAACTGAAATAAAGGCTAATATCATCCAAAGCTATTTAATCAAATAAAATATAGCATTAGACCTATTAACCATTGTCTGAACGCTGTGTGAACATAACATAATACAATTAATATTATTCGGAATCATTGAACGGCAATAATCATCATCAATCATTAATCTAAACTTCTCTTATTTGCTTGATCTTTCAATCTTGTCTGTCTGGCAAGGATTTATTTATATTAGCTGAAGAGAGTTAGTAAAATAGTAAGAGAGTGAGTTAAATATTCAGTAAGATACATAATATATCAATAAATATGCATACTTTACATTTAAAATATATCGAAAGAAATGGAGATCATGTTTGGACGTAATGATAGGAACTTCTGTTGGAAAACTTATATAATGCATTTTTAGATTTTTTATCTAATTCTTTCATAATATTAGCCATCAAAATATGTTTAAATCTTATTTTTTTAGGGATAATGGTTAGGAGGTCTTATCAGTTAAAGGAGAGGACAATTAAAATTCAGGTTATGTATATTTTTACACAACTAAAGGTCATAAACTTTCATTTAAAACCTACAAGTAAGTTATATATATATATAACCCTATAGATGGGGTTAGATACTACTTTTTAACTCTGCGAGTTACACAGGGTCAAATATTAATATACCACTATAATATATTAAGGCATGCCAAAATACACTATTTGTTAAAATGATCATTGGTCTAATTTTTTATTATTGTGAAAATTTTACACTTTTTCTTGATTCTTCTTAATTTTTTTACTCTTGAAAAAATATTTATAATTCATAACATATTATAGAGTTTTCTACTATAATTCTATAAATTTATGCTTTTACAAAAGCTTAATCATAATGTGACGGAACGGTTTTTTTTCGCTAGTGACCTCCCGAAATCGATACCAAAGTTTCGGTGGTCCGGTCGGAGCCGATTCGTGCCTTCTAATCACAGGATCACAGATACTGTCTAGGACTTATACATTTTAGTTATCAAATATATAGCGGAAGTCAATCTAATATCCTGCTGAAGCACTCATATTCATTCCCATAAAATTCATTCCTGAATATATAGCCATAAACGTTTGATTATAAAAGTTCATCAATTCTAATAGATCATTACATTAACCGCTTCTTTTGTGGCGATCTTCTAAAAGTTAGGCTTATGAATCCTTTAGATAGGCTCTAATCACTCCATCTTGTCAGGCACGAGTTCTAAAATTTCATCTGAAGGGGGAAAGAAAATAGAAAACAGTGAGTCGGAGCTCAACAAGGTACATGCAGATTTTTCATAAAATATTTGTGCTGTCAATAGTTACAGATACGTATACAAAATATCATTCGGCTGGAATCTTACAAAATGCTAAAACGGTCAATGCAGGCAATCATGCAACATAAAGATCATACGGTAACAATTGGCCGGACTATACAAAAGTCGATTAGAAAGCTGGAATAGTTAATATTAGAACATAAAACAAGACTAGTTACAGTATAGAAATCTTCTTTTATTTATTGGTAAGGTTTCTGCTTAGCAGAAGGGGGGCTTTAATCGTGGATAGATTGTGCACATCTCCTCACAATCATAGCAATACCTCCTCATACAAAGCTCCGAAGATGGCTCTTTGTACAAAGCCCCGAGGGTTATCTACCTCCGACAAAGCCATAAAGTCACTAAGGATTATCACCGTAAAGTCCTAAGAGAACCTTATCTCCCAATGCTAAAATCCGAACTTATTTGTCTTTACATAAGGCTGGTTCACATCTTCTTCGTTCTTATACCGGACGACCATATCACAAGCCGGTTTCAAACTTTCATTACAAATGCTGGTTTCAAATTAATATGCAAGGCCAGTTTCAAATTAATATGCAACGCCGGTTTCAAACTGACATGCAAGGCCGATTTCAATTATAGATTCGAGTCCGTATTTCATGTGTCACTTCACATTGCAAATGTCGGTTTTAAAATTTCATGCAAGGCTGGTTTCAATATTCCATGTTTCGCTTCACTGCCGGTTTCAAATTATGCAAGGCCGATTTTAATATTTACTTAAGCCGGTTTCAATTATTTTACAATTCAAGGCCGGTTTCAAGTTTGGGTAATGCAAGTGACATACAAGCCGATCTACTTTTTCATTTTCATGTACTCCAATTTAAATATGAGTTTAGCAAAAAGTAGAGGACAGAAGGCAGAAAGCATGAATTCAAGCGAATATATCTTATCAAATAGTAATTAAAACGGTATGCATTTAATCTAAATCAGAAGAGAAAACGGCAGTTTTTAAAGCTGGAACTTTGAAGACGGAAATATATTTGCAAAGCATGAACTTTAAAAATTGGGGCACACTTGCAAACGAACTTAAAAAGAGTGATCATCCGAAGTACACTTGCAATATTTTGAAGTTAAAAACAAAGTGTACACTTGCAATATTTTAAGTTAAAAATAGAGTGTACACTTGCCTGACAGTTATCCGCCCACTCCCACAGACTTGAAACTTTCTCTCCTTCTCTACTCTCACTCTGTTCCTTCTTGTCGGCATTCATATTTGCTTCTTTGACCAAAGCTGAGTATATATAGATGAGGGGTTAGATAGAGTAAGTGGGGATAAACTATCTACTTGGTACTTCTTCTCAGAGGTTAGGTGGGAGAAGTAGTTTAAGTTATTCACTTTAGTACTTCTTTTCAGACTGTCAACGGGGTGGTTCACTTACTTCATTTAGTTGGGGTCTAGTTGAGTTCTAACTAATTAGCAAAGTTGGTCCTTGTCTTTAGTTATCCTTAATATATTCCGGTCAACTCTTTGGTCAATACTTCATATTCTAATCAGACATATTTTACTCAGAGTCGGCCAACGTTTCAATTCTTTTATTCAGGACCAGTCAACCTTTTTCAAGGTCGGTCAACTCTTTGGTTGGCCTCCCGATCAACATTTTGACTCTGGTCAACATCTTGACGTCGGTCAAAGATCCGGTCAACATCACAAATTTCGATCAACCTTTACTCAAAGCCGGTCAACCTTACAAATTTCGGTCAACCTTTTCTTGTCATCTATCTCAGACTTCAAGCAGTCCGTCCTTCTGTGGCACAAACTACTCCGATTTTAAGTGGCATAAGGCCATTTCGGTATTGAAAGGTATAAGGCCACTCCGGCCTTTGGATTTCATTTTTGACATTTTTATTTCGGATTTCAATCTTCTTCCGATTTTAAGTCGAAAATAAAAATATACTCTTGATTTTAATATTTTATTCCGATCTTAAGCTCTTTTTTTCGATTTCGGGATCTCACACATAATGCTGAATTATTGGCTAAATATTAAAAATTCAACAACTGACATAATTTAGCAATTTTATTAGAAATTTAGCTTATGCAGGTTAGTTTATACATGTCTTTTAGCTTATACATAAGATACATATTATAATTTAATGCATACAAGGGATGTTGTATGAAATTAAGGCATGGAAAATTTAGAATTCAACAAAAATGTAATAAAACAGTAAGAAATGGAAAATCATCATGTATACTAAATTTCAGACCTTATATGCCAATATATATACATTGTTTAGCTTTCATAAGACATATATTTGATAATTTAGAACATATATAAGTTACAACATGAAATTAGAATATGAATTTGAGCAAAATTTAGTAAAAACCAGTAAAAATCATCAACACGAGCAAAATTCTATAATATCAACTTTTACACTTTATATGCAGAGCTTATTTCATCAAACATTTGAAGCATATAACTTATTTTTATAAATTCAGAACCTACTATAACATGGAGTATGGAATTCATCACATGAAAGCTCCTTAAATCATGGCTTTTATGACATGCATGCTGCTAAAATTCAAAATATCAAAATTACGTACACATTATAAGCAAAATTAGTAAATTTTCAAGAAAGTTTGCTATAGTTCATGGAAAAATTAATATGCACGCTTCAAATAAACATAATAGCTTTGAAAACAATAATTGGAAGAGCATTAGAACAAGAATGCTCAGCAGAATTTGTAAGGAACAATAATTAGAAAAGAAAGAATTTAGAGTGCACTAATTTTGACTTTGATTTACTCAAATTCTCAGTTTGATCACCCTGATTTGAGCTATTAGAGTCTTTTCTCTCTTTTCCTCGATTCTCTCCCTCTTTTTCTCTCAAACCTACCAAGCTTGGGGGTTATTTTATAATAAATTGGTACTCGAACGCAGCCCGAATGTGTATTAGGAACAAGGGTTCTACTTTTGGCATCTCAGGCGTGTCTCAAGTATGCATTAGGCTTGCATCACGCCAAAATTAGGTACAAGTTATCCAGTATATATTTTGACTATTTTGATCAAATTTTTATATCTTTTAACCTTAATTTTAATTATATTAGTTTATTTAATCATAATTATTATAATTTAAAAATTCAGACATTATAGTTCCATTTTACTTAATAGCCACGGGAAGTGTTTTGTGTGGTGGCGAAGGCTTTGCATTGGCAGGATGTCGAGATCTCTTGATTGTCCCAAACGTATGCTGAACCTACCGTGCTCGAAGAGATGGAGGGCCAGATGAGCACTAACATTGTTGAGGTTCTACAGACTCAAGAGTGGGCCACCTACCTCAATTGAGTACTTTTCGAGTCTTCAGTGAGATCTCAAGAGATCTTAGAGGAAAAATCTCGAGCTTTGGATGGGATTGCCTTACTCAAGGATTAAGTTTCAGGAGGTTGGGCAGCAACTCGTTGATTTTTGCATAGTTGTGCTCAGCTTGAGCAAGAGCTAAGGATTTGCCTTTGCCTAGAATAAGTTGGTCGCATGCTAGACGGTAGATGATGGGATAGTATTCATCACTGCAGGTAGATTGCATACTTGGCCGCTCTCCCTGTTGGTTTTATTGATCCAAGGAATGTCGAAATATTTTTCCAATCAGATTTGGTTGACTTCCCAGAGTCAGGACAGGAGCCTTCACCACGTTCAACAGGGCTCGTAATCTTAGGATAGCCATCCATTGGAGCGGTAGGCATGGGTAGAATCTTATGTTTTTGGACAGACTCTTCTGGTTGTAAACTTTTTATTTGTTACTGAATCAGCTAGATCATTTAGACCATTGGAGCTGATGTTTCTTTGTTCATGTTGACTGATTTTGTTTAACACTTGTTTTATTTGCTGACTAAGTATTGTTATTGCTATTGTTGGGCTTGTTTGGATTTTTTGTCCGTTTATACTCTTTTCTGTTAGAGGATGTCGTTGCACTGGCAAAAGCCTCGCTATGGCGAACTAAGTTTTGTTGCCACAATCACCGGGTTTTAGCAGAGTCTAAACTATCACGCTAGCATACAAGCAATTTACATGATTTGGTCAAAGCATACCTGTACCTGATGGGATTCATTGATAGTACTTCTTGAGATGGATCGCGTTCCATATCATTGAGATCAATTTTTGTTCTGAGTACGTAGTTTATACGCCCCATTGTGGATGGTCATTGAAACTAGCAATGGCCTCTCCTAAGTGGAGGATAGTTTGTTTCTGTCAATGGTTTTACCGGTTGCCTTTACACTCTATGGAATTAGGTCCCCCACCTCATACTGGAGTGCTTTCACCCTTTTATTGTAGTTTTGAGTGATCTGTTATTGATAAGCAGCCGTACACAGCCTTGCCATGTCTTAGGTGTCTTTGAGTAAGTGGAGATACTTTCTAAGTTATTGGAAATTGCTTTGTTATTTGAAACTTTTAACTTAGAGGTTGGGCAGACCGATCCCTACCAGGACGACAGTTTCAATTCCATAGTAGAAATTAAAGGTTGTATCACATGTTGGTTTCCTAGGTGTCATCATATAGGACCACAATATAGAAGGTAGTTCGTCTGCCTAGAAGTCTCTTGTATCTTCAAGTTTTATCTTCAACTCGTGTAATAGAGTTTGGTTCATTACTTCAACTTGCTAGTTTTCTTAAAGATAGGCGACAAAAGTGTGAACCAGTCGAATTTTCAAACTCATACAGTACTTGGTAAATTGTTTGCCAGTGAATTGGGTTTCGTTGTCGGTGACTATTACCTCAAAAATTCTAAATCTGTATATGATATTCTTCTAAACAATCTCTGTGGCATTTTACTCTGTGATCCATGTCAATGGGGAGGCTTTACCCATTTTGGTGAAGTAATTGATACCGATGATGGTGAACTTCCTCTACCTAGAAGCAATGGGTAATGGATCTTGAATGTTGAGCTCCCATTATGCAAACGGCCATGGCGACTGTCTGGTCCACAACTTTGTGTACGGTTGATGTAGAATGTTACCGTAGCTTTGGCAGATCTTACATTTTTTTCATGAATTCAGCGGTATCTTTCTTTATTGTTGGACAATATTAGTCTTGCTGCATGATCTTGAACACTAGATTCTTGTTGCCAATATGTGATCTACAAATTTTGATGTGCACCTTGCTTAGTGTGTAGTCAACTTCTTTTGGCATGATACACCACATGTAAGGGATCGAATAACCTCGTCAATATAGTCTCCCGTCCATGATGGTGTACCAGCTTGCTGTCATCTTTATGCACTTGGCATCATCAGGGTTTTCCAGTAGAAGGCCTTCGGTGAGGAATCTTCTGTATGGAGTCATTTAGGTATCGTTGTCCGATATCTGGAAGACCTCTTTCTTTGGGACTTCTATGCTTCGGGTCGCAAGAACTTCTCGCATGTCTCGAGTGTACTTCTTGGGATTGCCTATAGTCACCGCTTTTCAAGCTAATCTGCCTTTTAGTTTTCTTCCCAAGGGATGCGAAGTATTTCTACCTTATTGAATGCTTTGGTCAGTCCTTTTGCTTTAGCAAAATACCTTGCGAGTAATAGGCTAAATATTTTAAAATTTCTGGTGGCCTAGTTGACAACAACTTTGAGTGGCTTTGGACTATATGGTTCTTTGCCGAGCATTTCTTTACTAGTCGGAGTTCCGCCAATAAGGCTTCCTACTCGGCGACATTGTTAGTTGATGGGAATTCGAGGATCATCATATATTTCATCTTCGATTCATCCGGAGTTCTCAAGATCATGCCTGCTCCGCTTCCTGACTGCATCGATGACCCGTCCACATATAAGGTCTATGATTCATCTTCTTGCTAGGGGCATTTGCTCGTATCGAGGACATTGTGAATTGGGGTCTCCATTTTGGCCATAAAGTTTTCGAGGGTTTGACCTTTTATGGTTGGATGCGATCAAAACTCCACGTCGAACTCACTCAATTAGATAGTCCATTTGATAAGCCATCCGAACATGACAAACCTTTACAGTACCACTTTCAATGATGGTCTATCAAGATGATGATCTTGTGGGCCTAAAAATATGGTTGTAGCTTCCTGGCGGAATAAACTAGTGTCATAGCTAATCTTTTGACATACGAGTAACAAGTCTCAATGTTTACTAGGACCTTATTGATGTAGTAGATTGGTCGTTGTATATTGGACTCTTGCATGATCGAGATTGAGTTCAGCATTGTCTCTGAGATTGCAAGGTAGAGGAATAGTTCTTCACCTTCCTTCAAAGATGTCAAGAGGGGTGCATTGGCAAGGTAGTCCTTCAATTCTTAGAAGGCTACTTGAGAGTTGATAGTCCACTAAAAACAACTTGCCTTCATCCTCCTCAGTGCCTTGAAGAAGGAAAAATATTTCTCTGCTAACTTTACGAGGAACCGGGAGAGCGTTGCAATCCTCCCTTCGAATGGAGGCAAATTGTGATAGAAAGTTGTCGGCTAAATCCTGAAACGTCCTGATCAAATTTGGCTATAATTGATAGAATCAAATTCAAGCATCTTCTTTGAGGGTTGGAGGAAAACAAAGACACATGGTTGCGTCGTCTAGGCCCTGGAAGCCTAGTAGTATACAGAAGTGATCCAGATTATCCATTAGATTGGAACTTCTATCGTAGGGTTCCAAGGTCGATATCTTAAACTTGTAATGGAGAGGTTACGTCCAGATCTCTCTCATGAATGGTGACCTCCTCAGGTCGGCAGAGTGTTTATCGGTGCTCCCTCTGAACAGCTGCTGATCAATCTTCCGGATCCTCTCCTCCACCTTGAAGGAGGACGCAATCATCTTAGCATTGATGAAGGTTCTCAACTTTTGAGTAGTTGGGAGAGATGTGCTAGATCGGCCGACTATGAACCTTCCTCGGCAGGGTGCTGCAAGAAGCTTCTTCTCAGGTTGAAGGCTCCCTATTGTCTTGGGAGTAGTGTGGATTGTGTTACTCTAGGCTTTTGTCTCATGCTTAGAGACTTAGTCGGTCCTCCAGACATGTCTGGGCCCTATCGCTCGTGACCTCTCGAGCCTCAAGGTCGACAAGCCACTGGGTCTTCTCCTTGGTGGGCTATCTCTTCCTTTAGTTCCTCCTCTTAGATGATGAAGTCTGAGAATTAGAGGAGGGAGTCCCCAGTGACGGTAGTTCTATATGGGTGTACAGGGTCTGGAGCATTTTTGATTGCGCATCCACCCGGGTAGCTAGTGCTTCCACTCTTATGGCTGGACTCTCGTAACTACCTACGGTCAGGTCATCACTATGGGAGACCATCTCTAGCAGGTGCGCTTGCTTGAGCCTTGGTGCTTACTATGCTTTTTTTTCAAGTTGTGGGTATAGGCTTTTCATTGTGTTTCCACAGATGGCGTCAATGATGTATCACCGATCCGAATTATTGAACGAATTAGGAAGCCGCCTGATTCAAGGGTCCATTTGGTAGAGGATTTGATTTTCGTTACTTTAAATTTAGATCTTGTATATCATAATAAACAAATAATATGTTACAGGATGGTAGGACTCGCTATCCAATATATCCTTCAATACTGAATTTAATAATCTTTTTTAGTTGAATATAAAGGTGTGAGGAGGGTGAATGCATAGATACAAGAGTATTAGGGGAATAAGTGTATGGTAGAGGATTAGGCTCCATTTGATACTTTCGAAGGAAGGAGTTGCTTAGAGAGATTTGTACTCATCGAAGAGTGACTTTTTTAAGAGAGGAAAGGGTGCACTCGTCGAAGAGTGCACTCTCCATTTGATACTTGATGGAGAGTAGCTTTTTGATAGAGATACACTCATCGGAGAGTGGCTTGGAGATGATGCACTCGTAATGAGAGTAGCGTTGAGAGAGATGTACTCGTTGTAGAGTGGTTTTGAGAGAGATGCACTCGTCGTAAAGTGGCTTTAAGATAGATGTACTCGTCGGAGAGTGGCTGTTGCTTGCCTGAGCGTTCCTTCTCCCTCTCAACTGAGAGAATTTTCAGGGCTTAGGACTAGGACGTGAACTCATTTTTCAGAATCAGGATTCCCCCTCGTCCCTTCGGTGGAGGAGCGGGTATACTTATAGAGTTGGATACCAATTTAGTCGTCTCTAGTCATTACTACTTTGCAACTTAGTGGAGCAGTGCTCGTACAGCTACCACCTGCGGTTTGTGCACTTGCAATTTGTGCCCCAACAATATTGGGGGCAATATGTCGGTTACTATTGCTTGCAAGCTTGTAATTGTTTGCTAAATTGTAAAAGTTGTCAGTCATTGAAGTGGAGTTGTAGTCGCAGGGGCAGTCCTCTGGTTAACCCTAATTGCCCGTTTGTTATTGATGATTTCTAGTCAAACTATTTGAGTCACCTGCTTTGCCTTTCGGATCATGGGCTTGGAGGGTTGTGTGATGGGCTGCCACTATCTGGGCTTTTCTTTCTTTTACGAGCTGAGTTTTGGGTCAGCTCATAGATCGTTGTGTCCATAAAAAATAAATCATTTATTGATATATGTTGATAAATTCACTCAAAGACTTAACCATTTTTTAATGTCTACAATTGAGATTCATTCAATATCCTAAGAATCTAAACAAACCCATTAGCATAATCTAATACTTTCTTTGGTCAGTTACTGATACCTAGGAGAAATCCAATACTGACACATTTCGACAACATAAACTATTAGTGATTTCCACTCATATGTTTGCTACTTCTCATTGAGCTTCTCCGATGAGCTTGGTTTTTCCATCATAGTCTAAAATATAAGCCATAGCCTCCAAAAATAGGTATATATCAAAATTGATATTGAATAATATCTATGAAAATAATACTCGAATCCATTAACTTTATTATTCAAGGTATACATGACCCATGCAAAATATATTTAGATTAGAATCTCATATCAAATGACATCTACACTTATGAATATCGGTCGAAATACACATCAAATGAGTATAATCAAGTCTTACTTTCATATGGCTATCTTAAAATCCTATCACTGATTGTTGAGTATGATCTCAATAAATGTTGCTTGTTGCTTGCAAAGAGCTCATCAAGAAAAATTAAAATTGCCAAATTGCCTACACATTCCGAGAATGCAACACCATAACCTATGAACTTGTCAAGGTAAGTCTTTTTACGAAATCTTACCTAAGAAATGAAGCCACCCCTGTGAGGTTCCGAATTTTAAAATATAATAATTATGAGTAGTTAAGATAATATAATCAAATTTAAACTTAATATATGTGAAAAAATTAGGTTTGGAATGAGGTAAGAGGCGTGGCAATGGACGCCCGGTGGGCGCTCAAGCTCCCAGGGCAAGCGCTGAAAATAGGAACGGCGCGCCTGCTGCACGCCAAGCTGGCAACGACTCTTTTTTCACATCATTTTATGTGAATCTAAGAGAGAAGGAGGAGATCAAGGTTTTCGAATTTGATTACGACTTGGAGCTAATTAAAGAAGTTATAAATCGGGTCAAGATAACTGCATTTATATACTTTTCTTCCTTTAGTTTCACTTTTCGTTCCGATCACTTAGGGTATTTTTGTCCCGATACCCGTCAATTTTTTTATTCTATGTTACCCATGTGTTGAGTATACATATATGTATATTTCATATCCGATTTCTAAGATTTGTTTGATATTGTGTTTCGCGAAACCCTAACTCACATCCCATTGTGTATACTTGATTTATTTTGAGATTATTACATGATTTGGTTTTAGAATATGGATACACATAACTTGAATATGATTAGTTATCAATTGGGTGTCCGATTTGGTAGTTTTATACGGTTTTGTATACGTGAAAACCCTAACTGTGTCCCGGCATTTTTACCTGTGTAATTTAGAGGGGTTTATACATCAATTGGATTTAGATAATCAAAACCCTAACTTTAAGAACGTTTTTATCTTAATTATTTAATATTTATTTACTTGTAAATTGTGTATGATATTTTATGTGTTTCAAAAATTATGTTATGAACCGTTTATGAAGAGATTTATTGTCAGAAAGTTTTAAAATTACGTTTAACTCATTGTGGTAAGAATTTTTTAAATATTTCAAATTTTAAGATAATTTGTGCATATATTTAAAGGCATATAAAAATTTAAGTTTACAAGAATATATAAAATATATCTGTATCTATTAGAATAAGAAACTTACATTTATATTTGTGAGAATATGAAATTATGAATTTGTATCTGATGGGTACAACTGTATATGGTTTACTTTTATGGCCCATTAAAGGAAGCCCATTGAAGAAAGCCCATTGGTTTAGGAGTTATTGCAAATAATACGTGAAGATGACGGTTATGAGAAACGGTTGTGCAACCGATCAAACCAACAGTAACGGATGAAACTGATTATAAGGGAGAAGAACGGCCATTACCGGAATGATCAAATCAGGAAGAGAAGAGAAGAAAAGGCTTATAAAAGGAGATGACTTTCAGAAAGGAAAGAGGGGCTTTTTTCTTTCAAAAAAGAGAAAGGACAAGCAAATAAAAGAAAAATATTGTGATGCCTAAATTCAAGATGTCTGTAATTCGCTGCATGATGTATTCTTTCATGATCTCAGCAATGAATGCTTTTCTTTAAATCTTGAATCTATAGTCGCATCAGTATCAAGTAATTGAAACTCTACAATTTGTTATCTAATATTTTAAACTTTCTCTCAATGTAAGAAGTTCAAAGAAAAAGAAGTATGAATATTTGTGCAAAGTTTTCAATATGAAATATGAAAAAAAATCATGAAATTGGACCGAGAATTTATATTTCAGAAGGTAATATTTTCTGAGATAACTTAGGATATTATTATGGTAAATTGGGGAATTACCTTTGAACCATAGGGGATATGGTGGCATAAGAATAAGAAATATTAGCCCAATATATCCGAAATTATAGGTATACCGTCCACTAAAGGATATTAAAGTTTAAGGTCTGTGGGTAGTGTCTTAGATCATGTGAAATAATATGATCATTTTCTCGATTTAACTACATTATTAGTTGGTAAGGCCTATTGACTCTGACGTGCAAAAATGAAAAAATTTTTACATATTTTAGAACCTAAATGAATCAAAAGTAAAATTGAAAAATTAATGTGTTCCGAAAAATTTATTTGTTTATGTTTCATGTTTCATTACCTTTAAATGAGTACGAGCTTACGTCTGGTAATGCGGTGTAGAGGATTAGAAGTCGGTTAGGTGAAAGACTTGGAAAAACATTTTGTGGACTTAGATATTTTATGATTTTGTACTTATACACGGGGGACTTTTGTATCTTTTGATGATTTGTATATATTGTATTGAGGATATACAGATAGTTTAGTTCTGCTGTGTATTGATGGTTTTTCTATTTATACTTTCTCAGTTATTTATGGTTTGTGTTTTGGTTCCTATTATCCGACGTTGATTAAACACGATGCCACAAATATATTTGGTTGATTTGTTATTGTTTTATATATTATATATATATATTGTATGGAGATATTGTACAGATTTATATTAGTCTGATGATTATTTTATAGTCAAAATCTTATCAATTTTTGGTTAAAATTTTTAGGATCATCACATCACTTGTCATATTAAATGAATTTATCAACCTTGAAACCCCTAACTAGCCCCCTGAGGACCTCTATGGAGCTCACTGTCCATCACCCTGATCCTTTTTCTGATTTTTTCATACAAGAAAAAGGGAAAAAAAAAAACAGTAAAGAAAAACACGTCCAACTCTGTTAAAGGCAATTTTCATTGAGGAAGAAAAACTTCAGGAATTTTTTAAGGCTAGGGTTTCAGCCTTGCAAAAATTCTAATTTGGATTTTCTTCAACCTCTTCTACATTGATTTTATTTAGCTTCATTGAGGTTCCAATGAATTCCGAAGTTTGCCAACTCAAAGAACTGGTTAGATTTTATGATCGCTCTTCTATAACATTGTTGCTGAACACTTGGTTACTTGAAGGTGTCATTCACCGTCACTTTTTTTAGCATGAATTTTGATGAAGTTAGAGAAGTCGTGAAATTCGTATCCTTTGAATCTGTAGGAAGTGGAACATTTCGAGATACGCAAAGTTCTGCAATGTAAGTTTATTTTTTTAATTTTCTGAATTTAATTTCAGCATTTGTCTTCTTTGATTAATTATGTTCAAATAAAAAATGTTATTACTTTGTCTGCTGCTACTGCCGAGTGGTGCTTGAATTGTCTTGTAGTATCTGTTCTGCGGCTATTGGCCGACTGTACTGCGTGAGGACTTGTATTACATGACAATACCCTTCTGCTGAAAAATATCCTTGTCGTCATGGATGAAAAGAATGATAATTTGTGTTGATCTTAATCCTTGATACGTCCTTGGCGAGAGGATCTTTCCATTGCTGCTTCGTGCACATAGTCATCTGTCTCAGCGGTGGCCCAAATGGCAGTCAATTGTTTTTCTTTTCATTTGTGCACCGGAATAAATTTATCACCACATTTATAACAAAGGACAAGGGTTCGTTTTTCTTGATGGGTTTGAAGCCATGGTAGTGTGTGGTTGTGGTTGTGAAGGTATGTTTTTGTTCGTATTCGATGCTTTATCTGTGGAGTCATACTCGGACTTACTGGAGGAAGGCAGATTAGTAAAGGTTTGTAATGTAAGTTGTGATTGTTGAGAAGTGGCTTCAAGGGATTCTTCTTGTAACCTTGCCATTTCAAAATCTTTAGACAAGGTGAAATGTTTAAGAAGTTTTACCATTGGTCTGAGTGTTGATTTGAGGGCACTAAGGAAATTAGAAATGAAAAAAATTTTGGTTAAGGAGGGTTAAGATTGGGCATGAGGGATCTCAATTCTTGGAATTGTTCATTATATAGCTGCATGATTCAGTTTGATGAAGCATTTGAAATTCTTCCACTAAGTTCATAAAGGATTTGTCTCCAAAGAGATGACAAACAGCTTCTTGGAATCTTTCTCAAGTTACATCTTGTTGTATGACATATCCATGGAACCATATGTCAGCTTTACCCTCTAGGAAGATAGGTATGATTTGTTTTTTCTGGTGTTCCAAAATGTAATAGAGATTGAAGAATTTGGTACATTTGTGGATCCAACTTCATAGATTTGTACTAGAAAGGTGAGGAAGTCAAATTTTGGAAAAAAAATAGTGTAGAATTTCTTTAAAGTGCGACTTTTGAATTATAATTTTTATCATTATTAATTAAGTTAAGATAAAGAAATTATTGAGATCAAATAAAAATTTAGATCAAAGTCAATATTTTGATTGGGTCACATCAGGTTGAGTGACGTCTAACCGATTTCTAATGTGCACACGTGTGTTTTGGGTAGAAAGAATACTCCTGAAAGACGCCTCTAAGGCGCTCATATATATTTTAAGTAGGTTGCTCATGTTTGAGAGACGCAAGTGTGTGTTTGTGGCAAAATATTCGCACTTGATGTGTGCCTGGCGAGCGCTTATACGTTGTACGATTTCTATCTTAATGCTTGATGCGCTCTTGGTAGGTGTTAGTGTGCCAGTCTTCTATATAAGGTTCATTCGGCCAATTTTTAGTCATTTTCATCCGATTTTGGAGAGAAGTGAGAGAAGGAGAAGAGAGGAAAGAGAAAAGGCTAGAAAAGAAGAATCCAAGTGACTCTAAAGGGATTTGTAGTGATTTCAAAGATAAGTTAAGTGCATTCAAGCCCCTCTTTCTTTTATTATTATCTTTTTTGATCTCTATGAGTATTTATTATCTCAAATGCTCATGCATGCTATATTTTTATGTCTAAGATGTTTATACCTCACATGTACATACTCTCATACCCATTTCATGTAATTTTTATGAAATTCGTGACTTTATTTCATCCACATTGTGTTCCCAAGTTAAATTTCTACAATAATGCTCATATATATTCTAAAATTATGCTTAAATGTTCTTACATGCTCTTGATTTTGTATATAGGTACCCACATGTCTTAAATCTTTAAATATATATTCTGCATGCCTTGAATTTACATTTAATTGCTCCTGCATGCTTTAGAATTAAAAGGAAATGATGAAATTACACTAATTATACTGATTTTCTTGCAATTTCACTATTAGCAGTTTCTGCATGTTTGGAAAATTTATAATATAGCTTTTACATATTTTAAACTTATATATTTAAGTTCTTGAAAGAATTATGATAGGCTACATGCTAAGTATTTGAAGAAGTAAGGAAGAAAACTCTACATAAGCTGAAAGATAATCATATTTTCTCCGGTATGAGAAAATATAAAGGATATGTTTGTATTTGCGTATTTGATTATGTACGGGCCATTGTAGAGAGTTAATAATGATATATTATGACATATCTTAGTATATTATAATGATAATTGATGTTTGAACTTATCATTCACGGGTGAAAGTAATGTTTGGCCCTATTTATAGGGTTATATATATGACGATCCACCTACAAGTTTTGAATAATAGCGTATAACCTTTGGTTGTGTGGAAACATATATAACCTGAGCTTCGATAGTCCCTCATTTGTCGGTGAGAGTCCCACTGGTCCTTAGTTTACAGATTTTGCATGATTAGAGCATTCTTTATTGATGCACAGTTTAATGAAGAAAATTGATCATCAACTTAAAAGAATTTTGCATGGTATGCTTATAAATTATGTCAATGTTTCTAATTTTAGTCATATTTTATTTCAGCATGTTTTGATGTAAAGTATATGTTTAATTATGAAAATTATATACCTTGCTGAGCAATTGGTTCACTATTGCTTTATTTTTTATTAACCGTTTAGATTAGAAGGCTCGTGGTATACTTGCAAGTGACGGGAGTTAATGGAAAAGCTGTGCAAGGATTGAAATTAGGATTTAGAGTTCCGGATGATGTATTTAGTTTGATTTTGGTATCATCTAGCGGTAGGTCTTAGTCATGATTTAGCTTACTCCGATTTTAGTGCGGACACATCTTCTTACATATATTTCAAGGTCATTTATGATCGGTATTTGAAGTCACTTTCGGGCATGGCATTTCGGGTCTTATGATTTGACTCATCACTTTATTTTGGTCGTTTGTCAATATTTATTGTTTTCAGGTTCATGTTCGACGTTATTTTATTGGGTTTTGGCTGGTGGATGAATAAAGAATTTCAGGAAATTAAGGGATAAATTTTTGATTAACTTAAATAAGGATCAATAATTAATATAATTGGATCTCAGGATCGGGGATATGACAATTTTGGAAAATGGTTCATTGATTTATTGTATTGATGGTCCGGACAGAATACATGGCTCATTGTTGACAAAGTAAGTTCCTGGCTGATGGCTCTTGTTCTTTGCATCTGATCTGTTATTGTGGGGGTGCTTGTTATTCTGCATCATTCCATGAGAACTCAGACTTGTCCTCCAGTTTCTTGTTCATATCAGCAGCATCATTCCATGAGAACTCAGACTTGTCCTCCATTTTCTTGTTCATATCAGCAGAAATCAAAGTCAGCTGCTTCTGGAGTTGTAGTATTTGTGCATTATTCCCTTGTTGAAGTTGTAATATTTGTGCATTGGTGTTTTGTTGGAATTGCAGCAATTGTTCCTCCATTTATCTAGCAGCCATGAGAAAGATGTAAGCAAGAATCTTGAATTCAAGGTGCTCAGAAATTCAAGTTGCTGCAATGAAAATCTTGAAAACCTTGCTGCTGGAATGCAAGCTGAGAGGTCTTAAACTCAATTCTGTTTCTTGGAAATTCTGCAGAGTTTAAGTTCAACTGTAGTTGGTTAATTTATCATATGCTGCAGAACCCTCATGCTGCAGAGTCAGTAGGATAGAAATTGCAGAGTGTTTGGGGAAAAAATTTGCCAGAATGTGATGAAATGTGCTTTCATCACTGTTAACTAGGGTAATTCATTACTTAAATAGGAAGAAAGAGGATGTGTGATATATGCACAATGGTAGCCGCCTGCAGCAGAGGGAAATTAGAGATGAGAGGAGGGGTGTTCATCAGAGGGAAAAGGTGAAGGGAGCAGGGTAATTGGAGAAAGAGAAGGGAGCAGGGGATTGAGACTGAGGTCCTTCACTAAGGACCGGGGTCTTTCATACATAGAGGGAGGGGAAGCCTTCACCAAGGACCAAGGTCCTTCACACACAGAGAGAGAGAAAGAGGACGAGAGAAATCAAAATAGAAAGAGATGAGAACTGGAGAGGAAAGTAGGAAACACTAGAGACAAGGAACGAAGAAAATAACAGTATATTGCCTGCCTCCCACTTCAGCATAGTGGAAGCATACATAGCCCAAATAAACAGCCAACTCATACTAACTGAAACAAAGCATGTGCATATTTGGCACGACTAATTGAAGCATGTGGAAACAAAACTAATTGAATAAAATAATAAATCAGAAGTGTATGTGCGGGTAACAGAAAGAAACAAATTATGTGTAGTAACTAAACATAATCCCTAAATTTATGAGGCAATCGAGTGATCCACTAGCTTCGTCATCTGCCGGAGCTCAATTGCGCGGTAACCAAGGCTTCTGAGAGTGAACTCGTTAGTCCCGTAACATTGCTATTCTCATCAAAAGTCACCTTGTCCTCAAGGTTAAACTTGGGATAATCTTGGATAAACTCCGTAGCCGGTTCCCAAGTGGCTTCAATAGGAGAGTGCGATTCCCACTGTGCAAGTAATTGGGTAAGGAATTTCTCGAGCCGCCGCACCTTTAGGACTCCCAGAATGTGTTTGGGAGTTACGATAGGCTGTGAACCGTATGCGTCAGATGGTCGGGGAATACTCTGGCCAGTCGGATAACTATGACATTTTTTCAACAGGGAGACATGAAAGACATTGTGGATTTTTGCATGAGCTGGAATTTTCAGTAACTTTGAATACTCCCATACGGCCTTGTTCTCCACAAAATTGTTATCACCATCCTGCCAAATGTGCCTTGCTCCAAAATTGAGGTCACCATGGTAGATTCCTGCTTTAAACAGCCATGCAAAAGGCCCCGCACTTCTTAGCTTTATTAAAATATGCAGTTCACCGTTTGGAATTTTGTCTGCAAGTTCCATGAAGTGTAATGCTCGATCTACGTAACTAGCAAAGTCAGTTTCTAGTGATCCAATTCCCGTAAAAAATATAGTTGTCTAGGAGTAACAGCCATCACATAGTGTCAAGTTCCTACCTTTCTTATGTTAGTTGTTTCCATCTGCAAGCCCTTAAAAGCTTTCGGAACGTCTGTTAATTCAAATAGAAATTTCATATGTTTCTCCATTTTATCTTTACCATCTATAGCCATCTCCTGAATTTGTCCATTGTCTGTAGCAAGAATGATTTTCTTTGTTGAGTCTTCTGTGATCTGCTGCTTATTCCAAGCAACAGCATTCACAACCAAGCCTTTCACCTTACTAAGGACACGAGGTTTGCTCCTCATTGCATGTATATAGAAAGGTTCAGCACCTCCACTATCATTCCAAGAAACATTGGTCACTTCCACAACGGTTTCACACAAAGCAGATGGATTGCTTTCCCCGAGAGCGGTTTGGAAGTGTTCGTTTGTGACGGCCAGGGAGTTGAGAATCTCTGTGTCAATGGTCTCCGTTTCTAAACCGATCACATCCATTTTCTCTCTGATACACTGAAGTGCAGCTTTAGTGCATAATACAGCTAAATCAGCATGGACATAACCTTGTGTGTCCTTCGCAATTCTTTCAAGAGCAACATCCTCAACAAGTTTCATGCTCTTCTTATGAATGCGTAGAATCTCAAGTCGCACAGGACACGGCATTGGAGCATAGGACACCTCGGCAAGTTGAAGTACAAGACACGACCAAGATGGAAAAAGGCCGAGATAAAAGTGTCGAGCTGCAGGGGATGGACAGAGCAAAGTAGAGGAAATACCGAGGTGAAAGAGAGAGGAGAGAGAGGAAACAGTGAAAGAGGAAACAAGTATGGGGAGGGGTGTTCGAATAGATAGTTGACGAAATGAGAGAGAGACCGTGGATTGAGAGACGTCGGGCTGAGTGAGAGAGACCATGGGTTGAGGGAGATCGTGGGCTGAAAGCGAGAGAGACCACAGACTGTGAGAGACCGTGGGTTGAGAGAGAGATCTTGGAGAGAGAGTGTGCAGCAGTAGAACAAAAAGAGCAGAGCGCAAAAATGGAAGAGCAGAGAGAACAAAGCACAAAATGAATAGAAAGCACCAGTTTCTATTGCAATGGCCCGGGCTATCAAAGTCTTCCCAGATCCAGGAGGTTCGTAAAGCAAAATTCCTTTTGGTAGCTTAACTCCGATTGATTTGGAAGTTATGGGTGCCTTAACGGAAGTTCTACCAACTCCCGAATTTGAGCCACTTGCTTCCGCATTGGACGATAAGCCGCTAGGAAGTAAGGATTCAAATATGTATCAAAAAGATTTCCAGTAATACCCTTGATAGTATCATCAAGAGGAAGAATGTGCACCCGCTCTCTATTTTTCACATCAGGACATTGATGCATAGAAACCACGTCTCCAACCCTTAAATTCCATTTTGCAACCTTGTTCATCCTAATCTTGGGTTCATCATAGGTGTCATCAGCAAGAGCAATACATATTGTATCTCTTCTTTTCTTTCCTCGGTTGGCATCCACTTTGTCTTCCTCCAATATTTCCATACCGAAGGCTTTCGGTGTTGGCATAGGCTTCAACAAAAGGAGCACACGGCTCAATGATCCCGCCAAGGTGTACTCTTGGTATTTGAAGGGCGGTAGGCAGTGGAGATGTGAGGAGAGGGTTTGAGCAGTTTGGAGTTCAATGTCGGAGGTGGGAGTCGTGAATGGTGACGGAGGTGGAAGAATAGGGGAAATGGCGGATGACTTTGTTTGTTGTTCAATTCGATTTAATGAGTGGAATTTCATTGAGGGGTTGCTGGATGTGTGCCTTAATGGAAGCAGAGGTGGTGGTGCGGTCTGCCTAAGGGTGGACGGGCGTGGCGAGAGGAGGAATCTCAGGTTGGGGTAAATGAAAATGTAGAGTGAGGTGGTTGTCTGGTTGGTTTAGAGGTTGGGAAGTAATGGTGGGAAGCAATGGGGAAGGAGGGACACCAACAGATGGAGAAGTCACCGATGGTGAAGGGGTCGTTGGCAAAAGAGATCTGCGCCCGATTCTTGCGAGCGATTGAAGGATTTTTTCAAGGGAGTTTTGGATTTGTGCTTTAGTGGAAGCGACATTGGCAGCAACTGCGGTAAATCTTTCGGCCTCACGTCGGGCTGTTGCAGTGGCGTCTTTCATCGCCGTCGAAAGCCCGGCAACGGCAGCTTCAAGCGCAATCAGTGCTTGTTCTTCGGTTGTCATCGCCATGTCTTCTGCCTTATCTCAATAAGAGCACCAATGATACATACACAACGGTAGCCACCTACAGCAGTGGGAAATTAGAGACGAAGAGGAGAGGAGGGGTGTTCAGCAGAGGGAGAAGGTGAAGGGGGCAGGGTAATTGGAGAAAGAGAAGGGAGTAGGGGATTGAGATCAAGGTCCTTCACTAAGGACCAAGGTCTTTCACACAGAGAGGGAGGGGAAGCCTTCACTAAGGACCGAGGTACTTCAGAGAGAGAGAGAGAGAGAGGACGAGAGAGATCAAAATAGAGAGAGACGAGAATTGGAGAGGAAAGTAGGGGACACCAGAGACAGGAATCGAAGAAAATAATAGTATATTGCCTGCCTCCCATTTCAGAATAGTGGAAGCATATATAGCCCAAGTAAACAGCCAACTCATACTAACCGAAACAAAGCATGTGCATATCTGGCACAGCTAACTGAAGCATGTGGAACAAAACTAACAGAATAAAATAACAAATCAGAAGTGTATGTTCAGGTAACAGAAAGAAACAAATCATGTGCAGTAACTAAACATAATTTCTAAATTTAGGAGGCAATCGGGTGATCCGCGAGCTTCGTCGTCTGCTGGAGCTCGGTTGTGCAATAACCAAGGCTTCTGAGGGTGAACTCGTTAGTCCCGTAACAATGTGCGGGAAACTATAGATGAGAATTCAGATGAACTGAGAAGGAGATGATAATTTCAGAGTAAAAGAGCAGAGAATGGATTAGAGATGGGAGTAGAATCAGTCAAGTGACTAAGTATTCACTTCATTCATTTCACACTAATGAACTATTCACATACTATGGTAATTATAGAGTCTATCTAGTAACAACCATGTAACTAATTTAGAACAAACTAATACATTCTTTTATATATCCTAAGTGGTCTAGATATGTCATTTCTGCAGTTTCCCTTCTGTTTAGTGTAGTATATGCTGCCTGCTGCTACTATCTAGTGGTGCTTGACTTGTCTTGCTGTCTATGGTATCTATTCCGCTGCTGTTAGGTCGACTGTAATGCATGTAATGCAGCCATGTAATACTAGTGTGTGAGCTAGAGGTTTTCATAAAGTTCCTCGGGAGCCCTGCATTAGGAGGAAAGAGCTCAAAAATGACCTGGGGATCCCTTCAAGTTAACCTCAAACCCTGTGTCCCTAGAGGATAGAAACTAAGGACTTGAATGACCTGACAGATACACAATGATTAAGTGCATATATTTGACCCTCCCAAACCCTACAATCGGGAGTCTCATGCACCAGTCAAACTCTATTTCTTGTAACAATTTAGAATTTTTTTTGTCTCATATTGTGTGCTGCATTTCTAATTCCCACTAAAGCTTGTTTCATATGTCATGAAAAAGCGTTTAAAAGTGAGGAAATCCCATAAATGCTAATCTTATTGTTGATAAGTGATAGGTGTTGCAATTGTATATTTCATATTTGTCTGTGATGAAAATTTGTAACGCTTTGTGTAGAACAATGTGGTGATGCTTGAACTTGCTATTAAAACAATTATTATGATCTACAAATTTTGGTTGGATATGATTTTTGATACGCTCTTGATGCCATGTTTTAAATAAGAAATGTGTACTCTTTTTATTGGAATTCAAGAAAATTAGCTGGCGGATAATATTAGATAGAGAAAAGTGTGAAGATTTTAAAATAAAAATCAAAATGTGATTCAGACATAGAATAAGCACTAAAGTGCAGTGGAATGTTAAGTATTAAAAGTAAGTAGAGCTGAACCTGGTAAGCAAAGAAAAATTAAAAAAGCTGCTGCTCAGATCCTGAATGGGCGCTTCATTTTTTGCATCCCAGAGTCAGAACCACTCAAATATTACCAGTATAGATGCAGTAAACTTTGGATATTTCTGGTGAATTGCATTCCATGCATCATGATTTAGCATAGTTTGTTAGTACCATTTCTTCTGCGTGGACAGCATCTTTCTATAAATATATTTATCGTCAAGTCCCCGGCCCAAAACCTGAATTTCATTACATCCAGTCAGCCTAAAATTTAATACCCATAAATGAATGTTTATTCATCCTTCTTAAACCCAATCAAACATCGGGATGTGATTTTACAGCAAATACTATTAAACTGTTTGATAATATATAAATATCCAAACACAGGATTCAAAAGTCACATCTAAAAATCACTCCAAAGACTTATTGATTGTTCAACTTAGACTATAAGTAAAAGTATCTCAATCCAAAATTAGAACAACTATCAATAAAATGCCTGACATTGTACTGAAATTAAAGAATTCTCAGCTTGTGGCCATAATACAAACAATATCCAACAACTGAATTTATAATTCATAGTCTAGAAATCAAAATATAACTAAAACATCCTATCAACTATTTCTTCCAAAAAGTTTCTATGATGCCCGAAATCCTTGCAAATACATTCAAGCACACTAATTTGAAAGGTTAGCAAAAAAATGTGGGAGTGAACCTAATACTCAGGAAAGTATGTATAAATATTTATATAACGATATTCATGATCAAAATCTGAAATGCCAACAATATTAAAATTGCGATAAAACATGCGAAAGCTAAAACCGAATATATGAATGTCGAATCTGCCAAAATCATATAAATGTATAAAAACATACAACATGCAAAAATGTTCAAATGATTAAGAACATAAAACATGAAAAAATTTTCTGAACATATAAGAATATAAAATTCGCAAAAACCTTCTTAACGTATAAGAACCAAAGATTGGTAATGACCTCATCAATGAGGGTCTACTATCAAGGTTCGGGCCACGATTATCTTTATCTAGCCAGAGGTCATATGCTACGATTCATGATTCATGGATGGGCTGAGTAAATATTATTCACTGTAGTCGTGGTCAAATGTCATTTTTATGACCTGTGAATGCTTGGTTCAACATTTGATTGATTATAATACATTAGGATATGCCTGATATGTTTTACCAACTCTCTATAACAGTGTTTATTTAGTTAAAATTGAAAGCTCTACACCAAAATGTAAATATAATATTTTCTCAAAGTTGGAAAATCAAATCACTTTTATCAAAATCAAAATAGAGTTTTTATCAACTTATTAGCAAACAAATAACATACAAGAACATATTACAGAGATTTCAGGATTCCAATATGATATGTATGAATTTAAGGCATAAGCTTTCAAAAATTTCATTAAATGGGAATCAAATTAACATGTATGCAAGATATAATCAAGAGATGTAAACAAATATTATATGTATGAGTATTTGAACAAGAAACGCTTAGTGATTTCAAAAAATATTTAGCAATAAGGGAAGAAGTGGGCTTAGGTGCCATTTGTCTTTTCTGAAATCACCAAAAATTTGCTTGAATTCTACTTAAAACTAAGTTAGATTCATGGTCTCCATCTTTCTCTTTCTTCCTCTCTCTTCATTACTAAAAAATTTGAGCTCAAATTGATTATAATATATTAGGATATGACTTTATATAACAAATGTTTTATGCTAAATATGCACGAGCATCTCTCATGCATACTTTAGACGCGGTGATTCTATCTAAAAATTTTCATGCTTAGGTTAAGCGCATATTAGGCACCACTCGGGCTTAACCACTTCGGTCTAACTTAAATTTTTAACCTGAACCGGCAATTAATTTTAATAATTCATCAATTTACTTAAATTTGGTAAAATGTAAATATATGTCAAAAATAAAATCAATAATAATATTTTCAACAATAACTCATCAAAGTGACAATCAAACATGCAGGACCCAATATAAATAAAAATCGGATATGAATCAGGACAAATCACTTTTATCAAAATCAAAATAGGATTTTTATCAACATATTAGCAAAAAAATAACATACAAGAACATATTACAATATTTCTAGCCCGATTCCAATATGATATGTATGAATTAAAGGCATAAGTTTTCAAAAATACCAAATGTAATATCTCCACTGTAAAAGGAATATTTCATTAAATGGGAATCAAATTAACATGTATGCAAGATATAATCGTGAAAGAGAGATGTAAACAAATATTATATGTATGAGTATTTGACCACATCCACGTGGAGACACAAACGCCGTCCCGGATCTAGTGATTGCCGAAAAAATATCAAAACACGTTAGGGTTTATCACGTCGAAGGGAAGAAGTGGGCTTAGGTGCATTTCAAATCTTCTCAAAGCACGAAATCGAGAACCAAAGATCAATGATATCACAAGGAAATTTGCTTGAATTCTACTTAAAACTAAGTTAGATTCACTTTCTCCATCTTTCTGTTTTCTTCCTCAAGTTTTTATTCTTTCCCTCTTATCTTTCTCTCTCTTTAAATCTAAAAAAACCTCATCTTCTTATGGCGGAAGTAGAATCAGCTCAAATAGCTAATACCTCTACTACGCGGAAGTAGTCTACGGCGGAATAATACCTCATCTTCCTTACGGCGGAAGTAGCACCTCATCTTCCTTACGGCGGAAGTAGCAAATGCCTCGGATCACGTAGTGATCAAGGTAATATACGGATAGGCATAGTGGGGTGGCCCAAACCTCCCAAATCATAAATACAAGAAAAATACTGCATGTACACAATTAATAAATTGGGGGTATTTAAAAATACATGCACGTTAGTAAAATCTCGAGCGCCTAACAAATGTGCTTGGATGTTGAAGGATTCTATGCTAAATATCCCACGAGCATCTCTCATGCACCCCTTTCTCCTTAGCGCAAGACGCGCCCACGCCGTCGCCGGTGATTCTATCCACCAAAATTTTCATGCTCAGGCCACCATCGACGCCAAAAGCGCAATCATCAATCTTAGACAACCCACCACTGCCGTGCCGAGCCACACGACCACCGCACACCACCGAGACCACTGATGTCATTTGCTGCCATCGGGCTTAACCACCTTCAACTCTCCCGACACCGAATCTAACTTCTCAAATTTTTACCCATGCCACCGCGTCGCTGGCCACCACCAATTAATTTTAATTCCTCCTTCTCCTAATTCATCAAGCCCCTTTTTTACTTAAATTTGGTATCTATGAAAATAACTTTTCTTTCTTTTTTATATTATATTATTATTATTATTATTATTATTATTATTATTATTATTATTAATTTTATCCTATATAAATTTTACATATATATATATATAAGAAATAAATAGGGATACTGTGCCCCTTAGCACTCCGATCATTTTCAAAATTTTATAATATTTTAATTTCTTTCACCACATCCTTGAATCACAATTAATATTAAAATAATTGAATATCACAACAAATTCATCTTTATAAAATTTCATGACACATACCTTAACGAAGAAATAAATAGGATACTAAAAGAATGAACTTTTGACTAAAAGAATAACTTTTGTGCAGAGTATTTAGATCCCGTTTTCCTAAAATTTGAATTAGTTCTTCAATATTCGTCAAATCCTCATTGATCATCAATGGTTCATACTCAATAATATGCGAAAGGTCATAAGCATATATCAAAAACATTATGAAACGTCTCCTAGGTTTAGAGGCAAGATTAATTTGTTAGCCACTTCTCCAATTCACTCCAAAATCTCAAATGGTTCAATTAATCTTGTCTTAACTTCCCTTTAAATCTGGAGTCTCCCTTTGATGGAAATATCTTCAAAAATACATGATCTCTAATTTTGAAACTCAACTTAATTCTCCTATGGTCCGCATAGCTCCTTTATTGGTTTTGAGCAACTTGAAACAGATCTCGAATCAAATAAATTTTATCTGTCGTCTCTTGGATCACTTTAGTCCCAAGTCTTCGATCTCTAATTTCTTCCCAATGAATTGGAGAATGACATCTTCCATATAGAGCTTTAAAAAGTACCATATTAATGCTTACTTGATAATTGTTGTTGTAAGAAAACTCATCTAGTGATTATATAGTCATCCTAATTTCCTCTCATATCCAAAATTGATGCTCTTTATATGTCTTTCAAAATTTAAGTCCTCTGCTCCAATTGCTTGACCGTTTGTGGATGATATGCCATGTTGAACTTCAAATTGGTGCCCAGCTCCTGATGTGAACGCTCCCAAAATTTGGATGCAAACCTCGGATCTTGATACGACACAATTGAAGATGGAATCTCATGAAATCTAACTATTTCGCTGGTGTGCAGTCTTGTCAAATGGTGTCTTGAGAATGTCATCCTAATGGCAATAAAATAAGCTAATTTGGTTAACTAATCAACAATCACCTATATTGTGTTATGATTCATTGATGTTCTTAGCAAGCCCTTTGCAAAATTTATCATTATATACTCCCATTTCCAATTTGGAGTTGACATTGGTTGCAAAAGGCCCAGCAGCTTCTTATGTTAGGTCTTCACCTATTGATAAATCATATACCTTCCTACAAGAATTGCAATTTTTCTTTTTATATTTCTTCACCAAAAGATCTTTCGCAAATCTTAACACATATTATTCATTTCTGGGTGGATCATGTATTTGGATCAATGAGCTTCATTACAAATTTCTTCATTGAATTCTTTAAAATTAGTTACGCATATTTGATCCTAAAATCTCAAACTCTATCAGTCTAAATGTTTAAATCAGTTTTAGATTCCTTATTCATATCTCCAGCTATGTTCACTAAAAATGGATTCTCGATTTTTATTCTCTTAATTCTTTCAAAAATATCCGATTCTACTTGAAAATACGAAAAAATTATAAAGTGTACCTTGAGAATGTCTTCTAATGTCGCACTCCTTCATGCCATCAAGCATTTCCATTTCTTTAATTTTCAAATGAGCCACTAAATTTTCCATCTTATGACTCAAAGCATTGCTACTATGTTAGCCTTTTTTGGTTGATATTGAATTTTATAATTGAAGTCCTTCAATAGATCTATTCATCTTTTTTGCCTTATATTCAATTCATTCTGAGAGAATAGATATTTCAAGTTTGTGGTCTGAGTATACCAAAAATTTCTCCAAATATAAATAATATTTTCAAATTTTTATTTCAAAAATAATTGCCGCTAACTCCAAATCATAGGTAGGCTTATTCTTATCATAAGTCTTAAGCTTCCTTGATTCATAAGCAATTACCATTCCATACTATATTAACATACAACCTAACCCATTCTTGGACGCATCGTAATAAACTACATATCCCTCGTATTATTCTCGACAACAAAATTGTCTTTTAACTCCTGAAAACTTCATTCATAATCTTCGTCCCAATAAAACTCTACATTCTTTTGCATTAAGTAAATCAATGACATCACACTTTTTGAAAAATTCTCCACAAATCTTCTATAGTATCCGATCAACCCAAAAAAATTTCTCCCTTTTGGTACACTTCTTAGTTGGCTCCAACTTGTCACCATTTCAATCATTTTTCGAATCAATCACTTTATCAAGCTAAAATTCACACTTTTATAACATGGCATATAGTCTCCTTTTCCTAAGTGTTTGCAAAGTGATCTTCAAATGAATCTCCTATTCTTTGTAGCTTCTCGAATATATCAATATATCATTAATGAAGGCCACTACAAATTTGTCTAGATAGGGCTGAAACACCCGATTCATTAAATCTATAAATGTTGTAGGGGTGTTAGTCCAAAAGGCATTACTAAAAATTTGTAATGGTCATGCCTTGTTTAGAAGGCTGTTTTCATTATATCCTCCTTCTTGATCTTTAGTTAATGGTACTCTGATTGAATGTCAATATTTGATAACATTTGGGATCCTTGCAACTTGTAACACCCATTTTTTTTTAAATGATCTATGGCATTATGAATATATGTATGTATTGGGTTTATTTAAAAAATAATTATATAATAAAAATTTAAGAAAAAAATCAAATTATTGAGAACCAACCTTACTGCCTGAAGGGCGCATATCCCACAAATGAGCAAGTTTGAGGAAGAATGTGTCATGTCTCAAAACCTGGTCCCGACATTAATTAATGGAATTAATCCATTTCTATTTAATTGACTTAATTACTTTCTTTTTTTATTACATTATAGGACTTCAAATGAGACCAACAAAATTTTTCCTTTTTATCCCAAATCTCTACATACTGGACATGATTCTAAAATCATATATTAACAAGCACATCACATCATAGAATCCAAATTGTCATGTCATCGAGTGGTTGGAATATTGACTATACCATAATATTAGTATGTACATAAAGAGTTATATCTAAGCAAAGATCAGAGTAACCGAACAAACATATAAGGAAGTCAAAATCCAATTATATTACCCATAAGAACTCACAATAACTATGTTGTTACAAAATTAATTAACTGAAATGAAAGTAGATTGTCCTACGGTTACTATTTTGAAATATAATACGATATCCGATTCATTCCAATTCCTATTCTATCATCCTTTCCTACAAGTATTCGAGTTTGCTAATTTAGAGGGGGTTAGCAAAAAATAAAAATAAAAATAAGCCGAAATATCAGTGAGGCATATAATTATATAATCAAACATTTAATTTATCTCAAAATTATGCTGAAAGGAACATGATCGAACTTAAATGTAAGATTGGAGTTTTCTATAACAATTATGCATAATTTCAGATTGATAACTCGACTTTTTATTCAAAATAGTGTTGTGGAATCATGTTTAATTTATGCTATTTTTTTATGGACCAAGGGCCTTACTGACGAAAAGAGCAAATAATCGAAACCCAAGTTATATTTGTTTCCACACAACCAAATGTTTTACATTACTATTCAAGACTTGTAGGTGAATCATCATACATATAACCCTTTAGACGGGACTGAAAGTCGCTTTCACTTGCTAATAATAGGTTTAAAACTCGATTACTGCTATAATATATTAGACATGTTATAATATATCACTGCTGATTTTTTACAATGGTTCGATCATCAACTGATCAAAACTGTACACAATTACAAATAATCTTTGTGTTTTTTCATCTTGGAGAAAATATTCTTAATTTTTTCATAAATTATAGAATTTTCCTTCAAATTATTTCAATTACTTGTTATGTACTGACTTAATTTTCTGTAGAAATTTAAACATACTTATTTTAAAATATGTAATGTTGCATTATAAGATTTTTATACATGTGGAATTGCTTTTAACAAGAATTTGCAAAAAAATCAGCAACATTTTGGGATTTCAATGTTTCATTTCCATTGGCAAACATGTAGGGGCAAATTTATGAATTTTCAGAACATACAAAACATATAATTACTAATTTTAAGCATGCGAGAATATTTTGCACGACATTCATAACATATTAGAGCATTAAACCAAATTTTTAGCACATGCATAAACATAATTGTTGAGAAATAATTTGACAACCCAATATATATGAATTAAGAATATGATCTTCACAAAAATTGTAAAAAATGAGAATAAGAGTTCACATACTTGAAGTTTAAACATTTTAGTTACGAAAATGTGACATTTATGAGCATTTGGAAAGAAAATGAGGTTTGGGATGTACTTGCCTTGATTTTAAATTTACCAATATCTTGCTTGAATTTACTTTGAATAGCCTTCTCTAGCCTTTTTTTCTCTCTTTCTCTCTCTTCTCTAAAAAATTTGGTAGAGAATGATTGAAAATCAATCAGACATGATATATATATAGACTGACGTATGTACACTCCTTAGGTGTGCATCGGGTGCCATAGCCAAAATTGGGCGTGCATTGAGCATGAGTATTTTGCTAAAGCATGTTAGAGCTCTGGTCAGACATCCATCAGGTGTGACCTATCTACTTAGAACATAGATGTGTACATGTCAGGCGCCGGTCAAGCATCAGTCAACTAAATGTGACCTAATCCGAAGTTGCCTTTGACCTCGTCTTCACTTATCTTAACTTAATTATTCATCATAATAAAAATTAAAATTTGTATCTTACAGAATGTCCGCACCTGAGGTGCATTTGAATTACACATGTGTGTTTGGGACAGGATATTGGCGAATAATGTGTGCCTAAGATGTTGTCTTGTATGGAATTGATTGTGTCTCGGTGCTTGATCTGCACTTGACCATTGCTTGTGTGCTCATTTTTTATAAATAAGTCTCTTGGTCGATTTTGGATTATTTGCAATTGAGTTTTAGGAGAGGGAGAGAGGATAAGAGGAAAAAAGAGAGAAGAAGAGAGAGAAAGAAGGAAGAGGAGAAATTAAGGTAAAATCAAGCAATCTTTGGATAAAATCAAGTAAAGATAAGTGCATCTAAGCTCTTTGTTCTCTTGTTAGTAATATTTTTAATAATTTCTGAACATTGTTAATCCAATTGTTCATGAATGTCTTACTTTATATATATATATATATATATATATATATATATATATATATATATGTTTTAGCATATTCTTGATTTCTATATAAATGTTTCTATATGTTTTCTATTTGAAAGAAAATATTGAAAATTACATAAATTATTTTGATTTATTATTTCAAATGCTCATGAATATCTTAATTTTTTTTTATATATATGTTCCAGCATATTCTTGATTTCTATATAAATGTTTCTATATGTTTTATATTTGAAAGAAAACATTGTAGATTACATAAACTATCTTAATTTCCTGAAATTTCTATATAAATGCTATATCATCATTTTCAATCTTTAGTTGATGGAACCCCAATTGAAGGTTAATCTTTGAGAACACTTTGGATCCTTGCAACTTTTAATGCACAGTATTATTTTTATTTTTGATCTATAACGTAATATATATATATATATATATTGGGTTAATTTGAAAAATAATTATACAATAAAAAATTAAGAAAAAAGCAAATTATTTAGAATCAACCTTAGTGTCTGAAGGGATTGTCCTATTTAAGGTGTGTTTACATGGCACATATGTGTGGTTGGGATAGGATATTGATGCTTAATGTGTGCCTAAGGGATTGTCTTGTGTGGAATGGATTATGCCACAAGACACCGATTGCACTTGACCTATGCTTATGCGCTCGTTTTCTATAAATAAGCCCCTAAGACAATTTTGGCTTATTTGAATCTGAGTTTTAGGAGAGGAAAGAGGAGAAGAGGAAAAAGAGAGAAGAAAGAGAGAAAGAAGGAAGAGGAGAATTAAGGTAAAATCAAGCAATCTTTGGATAAAATCAAGTAAAGATAAGTGCATCTAAGCTCTTTGTTCTCTTGTTAGCAATATTTTTAATAATTTCTGAACATTGTTAACCCAAATGTTCATGAATGTCTTACTTCATATATATATATATATATATATGTTTTAGCATGTTCATGATTTCTATATAAATGTTTCTATATGTTTTCTATTTGAAAGAAAATATTGAAAATTACATAAATTATTTTGATTTATTATTTCAAATGCTCATGAATATCTTAATTTTTTTTATATATATGTTCCAGCATATTCTTGATTTCTATATGAATGTTTCTATATGTTTTATATTTGAAAGAAAACATTGTAGATTACATAAACTATCTTAATTTCCTGAAATTTCTATATAAATGCTATATCATCATTTTCAATCTTTAGTTGATGGAACCCCAATTGAAGGTTAATCTTTGAGAACACTTTGGATCCTTGCAACTTTTAATGCACAGTATTATTTTTATTTTCGATCTATAACGTAATATATATATATATTGGGTTAATTTGAAAAATAATTATACAATAAAAAAATTAAGAAAAAAGCATATTATTTAGAATCAACCTTAGTGTCCGAAGGGATTGTCCTATTTAAGGTGTGTTTACATGGCACATATGTGTGGTTGGGATAGGATATTGATGCTTAATGTGTGCCTAAGGGATTGTCTTGTGTGGAATGGATTATGCCACAGCACCTGATTGCACTTGACCTATGCTTATGCGCTCGTTTTCTATAAATAAGCCCCTAAGACAATTTTGGCTTATTTGCAACTGAGTTTTAGGAGAGGAAAGAGGAGAAGAGGAAAAAAGAGAGAAGAAGAGAGAGAAGGAAGAGGAGAATTAAGGTAAAATCAAGCAATTTTTAAGTAAAATCAAGTGAAGGCAAGTGCATCAAAGCTCTTTGTTCTCTTAATTTTTTAATATTTATTATTATTTTAAATCCTCATGAATGTCTTAATTTTTTATATATATTTCAGCATTTCTTGATTTCTACATAAATGGTTTTATATGTTTTGTATTTGAAAAAAAATATTAAAAATTATATAAACTATCTTGATTTCTTGAAATTTCTATATAAATGCTTTTGCATGTTTCTAAAATATACAGTATAATTTCTGTATGTTTCTAAATTGCACATTAAAGTTTTCATATGT